>OZ038002.1:10468787-10553787 GCA_964035705.1 Porites rus
TTTATCCTCTATGTTTACTGAGCGCAGTACGTCAGGCTATGTCTTAAGGGACTCTACGAACAAATTAAATGTCCCTTCATCAAGAACCAACTACCTAAAAAAGAGCTTTAGCTATAGAGGTGCAACTCTCTGGAACAGTCTGCCCTGCTATCTTAGGCAAGAGAAATCTATAAATCGTTTTAAGCAATTGTTAAACTTTCATTTTAGTTAATTAAGTTAGATACACGGCATTCATGGAAAACAGGTGTAGTTTAGTGTAATTTTGAGTAGTATTTTTAAGAGACTCTTTAGATATGTATTTATTATTATTAAATATTGTTATATAGTTTATACTTTATATGTAACAAAAAACCTGATGAATTTTTACCGTGTTAAATAAAGATTTGAGATTTGAGATTTGAGATTTGAGATTTGAGATTTGAGATTTGAGATTTGAGATTTGAGATTTGAGATTTGAGATTTGAGATTTGAGATTTGAGATTTGAGATTTGAGATTTGAGATTTGAGATTTGAGATTTGAGATTTGAGATTTGAGATTTGAGATTTAAGTTCAGGTCACCGTTCTTTCGGTGTTAAACCTTCCACGGCAAGGATTTCCAGTCACTTGTCCAATCGGGCACTGTTGTGTTTGCAGCCCGCGGTTATTTGCCTCAGAACTATTTAGCGATTTGCCGAAGTACAATAAACAGAGGATGAATAAAATGAGCCCAAGTCGCTGCACTTGTTGCCTGGAAACCCAAAATGCACGATGACGTCATGTTGAATGGCGTCTTTAGGATTTGTTTATGGCTTGTTGCTAGGCAACTGCGGATACCAGACCGATAGAAAGATTTATGACCAAAGCAAAATCGCAGTTCGTTTGCGATCCTCGCGTGATACGCGCGCTGCGCGCGCGACAAAATTATAAACTCGCTCCGCGAGAATTAACTGTGATTAAAATGTTCACTGTGCAGTAAAAACTGTTTTTTTTCCCCTTACTCCCGGCTATTTTCTTCGAGCTCCCGATAGCTCGAACTCCCGATAACTCGAACTTTTTTCGATTTTCCTTGAAGGTTCGAGTTATCGGGAGTCGACTGTAATTTGTTTGCCCACGAACTTAGTTGTTCTTGACACTCGTTGAAAGGTGTCCGTGCGTTGCAGATCGAATTAGAATTCGGAGGTGTTGGTTATTGAGTACCCGGAGAAAAACCTCTCTTAGCAAGGGAGAGAACCCCGGGGGGGGGGGGTACTTAAGGAATTTCTGGGTGGAGATGTGCCGCTGGGACCCTGGAACCCTTAACCTATACTAGAGCTAGTTCAGCTAAATTTTGCTACCCTATACTAGAGTAAACTCTCCAAATCCCCCTCTATCCTAGAGTAGCAGTTTCCCTGGTCTAGAACCAACTGATCAGTTTCCTGAAAAAATAATACCCTATTCTAGACCCAAACGCTCTGATTTATATACCCTATCCAAGAGTAAACTGCTTGAAAACCATACCCTTCACAGCGGCACATACCTATATAGCCCATATATGGTAGTACCCCCCCCCCCCCCCCCCGGGGAGAGAACCAACAACAAACTCAACCCACATCAACCACATCGACGCCGACGCCGAGATTTGAACCCGGGCCACAATGTCAGTTGACAATGTATCAGCAAGCTGAGATAGAGTATGCCGAGTTCCTTACGTCTTCTCTACTCGCCCCCACTTCATTCAAACAAAAGCCTATTATACCTTACTAAAGGTTATTCACCGCGACGTTGTGGGAAAAAGATGTTGTTTTTTGGTTCCAAACTGAGCAATGTGAGCTGAAAAATTGGATAGAGGAAAAACAGGAAACGAAAAGTAACAAAGAAGTGCGTAGCTCTACAAGAGGTCTGCAAAGTACATGAGTTCATATAAAACAGACAACTCTCCACTGACGTTTTCTTGTAGAAGAAAACCGTAAGGTTCCATATAGACTTGCTTACAAGTCGAGCTAAAATTTTTTCACGGGCGCGAAGCGCTAGCGGTAGATTTTTTGTGTTTCTGCGGCAAAAGCGAGCGAGAGAGCGAAAGCTGGGGACAAGTACCGGAACCGGAAATGTAAAGCGAAGGACTTTGAGGAAGTCTACGTTCAGGGGGGGGGGGCCCACGACTGAGCGAAATTTCGTGTACCTATGATCCACCGATTTATGACATCACATCCGGTTTCAGAGTTGCTGCTCTGTTTCCGCGCGAAGCACAAAGATGGACGCCCGATGCTATTTGGTTTCCTTGTTATTTTTACCCACAGGCTAACGGAATTATGTATCTTGAATGCCGAGAATATTAAGAAGGTATATAGCCGGCCTTTCAAGCAAATGTCATGACCAAACAAAGAAGTTTTAGTATTATTTTAACGATAAATATCATGCAGCTGCGAGGAATGTCATGGCGAGTCTTGCGATGTTTCAAAACGAGTGTCGTTAACGACACTCGTTTTGAAACATCGCAAGACTCGCCATGACATTCCACGCAGCTGCATGATATTTATCGTTAAAATAATAGTAAATCTTCTTTGTTTGGTCATGACATTTGCTTGAAAGGCCGGCTAGATACCTTCTCAACATTCTCGACATTCAAGATACATAATTCCGTTAGCCTGTTGGTTAAAATAACGAAGAAACCAAATAGCATCGGGCGTCCATCTTGGCGCTACGCGCCAACACAGAGCAGCATTTTGCAACCGGATGTGATGTCATAAATCGGTGGATCATAGGTACACGAGAGAAGTACCAGGCGCTATTGGAGTCGTGGGCCCCCCCTGTCTAGGTTCCATATAGGTTAACAGTATATCTTAGCACTTCATGAATTGGTTGCCGTTTGCTGGCGTTGTCAGTCACAAAACATACTCAGGAAGAAGAAATCTGTGAGTTAACCGTGCCTTTGTTGCAGTCCGTGTGGACAGTCGCGTAACGATCCGTAAACGATTACCCGACTAACTTGTGTGGACCACAACATTGACCGTGTTTACACAGGTTGCCATATAAGTGTGGACGTAGTCTGCATCTATTTATGGTAAAATACATATAAACCGAGTACTCTACTGAGCTCTTTCGACAAAGTTTTTTGAAAAAGCATAGAAGTGAACGTAACCCTGCAAGATAATCTGTCTAATCTGGGATACAATCAATGAATTTAAATAAGTCAAAATAAGTAAATAAATAAATAAACCGCATCAAACTGGTGATTGGCAGTCCTCACAGTGACGATGTTAGATTGCGTTGTCAAATTTTTAATAAATTTCAACTGGAAACATTTATAAAGAACTTTCAAGATCAAGAAGTTCGTTGGCCCGCTTTGCACAAAAACTCCCCAGGATCGTTAAAAAACGATGAGAAAAAACACACCACGACACTTAGCCTGCGAGCAAGTTCTCCGGGGAGCTCTAGTGGCCGCCAGAGCGCCCCAGAGAGCTTGTTCGCAGGCTAGGACACTGAACACACAACTGTAAAATGACCTTATAATTTAAACATTTACTCCAAAGGTCGTGGAAACAATCCAAACAGGGGGTTACCCTCGTGATCTGTACTACCTACATTGGCTGAAGGAGGTCTGGGTACACACCTTGACCAACTCTACTTTTGACGTCATTAACACTGACGGAAGCCTGCGTAAGAAGCACAAGGCTCTCAAGGCACATGTGCAACCAGGTAGGTACAGAGAACTGGCGTTATTTTTTGTCTAACCAATGAGAAACGCAATCTAAGCTTATTGTAACTTATTATAAAATTCAACTCAGTTTCCTCGGTGGATTGCACCTGACGACTGCATCGAATTTAGCCTCCCAAAGCATGGCAACCGTTGTAAGTTCATCTTGTGATTTTTATGAAACTGAAATGACATTTTGAACTCCGCCTTTACAAAACGCTGGCCTAGGGTAATGAGTTTCTTTTGTCAATTGAAGGTTGTGTATTTTAGTTCTCGAAATAGCCACAATTAGATCATTTACCTAAACATTGCGCATTAGAATCGAGAAATTAAAGAAAACGAAAGCAAGACCCAAGAAGTACGTTTTCCTGCGCGCGAAACTGGCAGCATTTTTCCGTTAGCTGCCGGAGACCGGCTTTGTTATGTTAGCTTCAGTTTCTTAGCGTTTCTTAGAAATCCCTCAGTGCCTTTGTTTTACCTGTGCTATACACTGACAAAGCTTTCGTCGAACGGCACACGTTCTTAGGTTGGTCACTCGGGTACATGTTCGCTGACGCAGAGGTGAAAGACGGCAAAATTGGCTATGTCACTCACATATCCAACCCAGGCCTGCACCAAATTGACCTCATAGCCAAGGCATACAAGACCTTTGTTAACGTTTCTGACTACAACTGCACCGGAACTTTCAACTTCGCTTACAGCCCCGTGAACAAACACGCCTTCTTTGATTGCTATAGAGCCAGAAAGAAGGTTGCTCTGTTGGAGATGGACCTCACCACTGATAAAATTCTTCAGAAGTGGAACATTGCTGGGGAACCGTATGTTTCACCCGATAGCCGCTACATCGTCGCACTTTACAAAACCGTCAACGAGTCGGCCAACCTTCTCATTGCTAGTAAAGTTCATGTTCTGGTTATTCCTGGAAAGTACAGTGCTACCATTTTGAAGTCCACATTAAATATCCCTGGTGGGGTGAGCGACCTTGTTTATTATGAGAAGGTCGAAAAGAAGGGAAGTTTTATTGCTTACATCAGTCTTATTTACAGCGACAAGATAGCTGTGTTAGATCTCGACTCTGTCGACTCTGGAAACCCCCAAATCAGCTACATCGTGAACGTTGGAAGCGTATATTCAGCACCCGGTATGCACGCCATTAGTCGACCGTTGGTAGCATCGGGTCCCTGGCTTGTGACTCCAGCCACTGCTAACCAATCCCTTGCCATCATCAACATCGCCACGCAAGAGCTGTATGGGATGGTAAAGGGTGTGGTCGGGGCTCACGGGATGGTAGCAGCATACTCACCGAGTCCGAATCCCATAGGAGCTGGAAGAAGCTCTTGTGGTTCAAAGGAGATTGTGATGTTCACCTTGCTGTATACTCTGTACATGTTGATGGCCGGCTTCTGAGGCTATGTTTACACCTCAGTAGGAAAAGTCTTTGAGAAACAATTGCGCCACAATTAATTTACACCACCACTAGTTTGTCCTCAAAATCTTATAGGGCTTGTTTGGGATGCATAACCATCAATACTTAATGTCATTTTTCTTTTTCTTTTAAGGAGAAGGGCGTGCACAGATTCCCACCAAAATGCGTGCATTGAACGCACGGTTATTTTGTTTTAAGTAGCTGTCTTTACTGTCAATAGAGAGAACTGAGTAACCAATTTTGGTCTCATCGGAGTCAATATAGTAGAAGAACATCGACAGGGTAAGACGGCCGCGCGACCGGGCGGGGAGAAGTATGGCCAAATAACGGATGAAATGTGCGCAATCATAACTTTCTGCAGGATAGTTAGAGGACTCACGATAATGAGAAGAGGACTAAAGCTCAGTTTGACTGAACAATCAATCAGTCTTAGAAGCAAAACATAAATTAGGAGACAAGTAACTGTTTTGAGTAGGAAGTGTCTTTCTCGACGTATGATGGGTTTAGTGTGTAAAGAAACTGTGGTGTTAATTAAAGACTTTGTAAACTGAGGTGAAAAGTGGATTGGTCACTGTCGGGGAAAGATTAGGCTGATTTAGCAACAGAACGGAAACGTCAGTTGACGACGGCGCGCGCAAATCAAACAACTGGCTTGACCAATGGCTGAGCGGCAAACTGGGCACCGGGAGTAGAGTTTAGTCCTTTTCGCGCGCTTTGCCGTGGTCAAATGACGTTCCCGTTCTGTTGCTAAATCAGCCTATTGAGAAACTATCGACGCGTTGCCCTCAGTTGTTTGCCTTTTTAATCCACATCAGATGGCGTTTCCTGCCACTCGGCAAACACCGCGAGGTACAAAACACAACACAATTAGATACTCTTGACGCCGAATTTATTTATTTCAGTTTACTCTATTTGAACATTTCTAGCCGATTTATTTTTAAACGTGCGGAAATTCTCAGCAAATGAACCTCTTTACTGGGTGCTGCCGGGTTTTAGTTGTGTAGGATGGTTTCGTACATGCTTTGCACTCCCATAACCACGTCCATAGCGCGCGTCTTCAAGGACAACTGTAGAAACAACAAACACGAGTTAGAAACGACGATAAAGAATTCAAAAATGAACTGGAACTAAATATCAGTCAAGGCTCACGTGAGGAACCGTTCCGAATCCCGCCCGCATTAATCTCGTCTCAACGATACCTCCAGTTCACAACAGGCTATATACAATGACACCACTCTTCATTAAATCGAACGTTTTTTCCACGCTTTACACCGTCTACACATATTTGACTCGTGTTCTAATTGGTTGGTTTACTTGACTGTTTGCATCCACCGTGATTGGTTTTAGTAGTTACTAACTTACGACACTCAATTAAAAACCATTCCAAACCACGCGTCATCACAGAAATCCGGGATCAATTAAGGGCCTGTTTACATGGAGGACGGGGACCCCAGGTAGGCGGGGTAACCCGCTTAGGTGGGGTAGGCCGCCTGTCCATAAAATCTCTCATTTCAATTTAACCACGTTTACATGATAGGTGGGGTGACCCGCCGCATGTAACCTCACCTATCTGGGATCCCCCACCTCCATGTAAACAAGCCCTTAATAAAACTCTTACAAGTATAATTAACAAGTGTAGCTATTGTTTTCAGGCCCCCTAAAACAATAGCTACTCCTGTAAGTAAAAGTTTTATTAAACTGACCTAGTATGCTCTTTCACACTGAACAAACGACTCGCGTTCAGCTGTGGGGCATTTAACAGGGTACACCCTGGGGATACTCGATAATAGAGCAAGCGTTCTTTGATTCTCATGTTTTAATTAAGCGCCGGATTCGGCTACAGGGAATTTAGGACACGTGACGTTAAATAAGGCTTAGAAAAGATAAATGATTCCTCAGAAAAGGCTTTTTAACGGCCAGTTGGATTGATTATAGTATTTTTTCAGGGCTATAGTTTATACAGTTTCTAACAACAGAAAAGTGAAATGACCAGCGCCGGGTCACTTACTTGTACCACAGGATTACCAGGCTGCATCTTGAGCTCTGCTAGAACCCATATTCCATTGGTAAATTTCAATGACTGATACAACATGTCCTGGGAAAAGAAAGAAATACATGAGAACATAAATGCCTTAGGTTAACACATCCATAGGTACAACCTCCTAACGGAACGCCATCAGAATCTCCCAGAAATTAACAGTTGAGCTGGGATAATAAACGTGATGTCATTAAATGGAAGCTCTACTTTATAAAGGCGATTATCGCATCAGTTCTGTGTCCACTAAAATCATCTAAAGTGAACTTAGAATTATGACGTTTTTTCAACCAAATTTCGGTCACTTTTCTAACAGTGGAAGTGTCCCTTTAAGATAACATTTGAGGTAATAAGAAGAACTGTAATGTAATTGAACTCACCTGGCCTTCCACAGTGCGTTTAGCGATGGTGAAAACATTGTTGGCTGAAAGCTTTGACTGAGCCACGTCTACAGTAAAGGAAAAAGAACGAAAACAATGACACTTTTTTAATACTCGCTACTTTCAAAATTTCACTGCCCAATGAGAAGAAGAAGATTTACCTGAGGAAAACATGATGTTAGAGACTTGATTTTGCACTTCATTTTCCGCAGGAATATCCTTCCAAGTTGCTAAAAAGACCTTCCGGTCTACAAGAAAAAAAAGTTTCAATAAGCCACTATTTTCTTGCTAAAATGGAACTAAGAAAATTTAGGACGCGATCGGTCAGAGCCACGCGCGGCCGCGGGCGGAAAGGTAAAATTATGCAAATTAATGGTAAAAAGAAGGAGAGATTCAGCCCTCGTTCCTCGAGGCTTCACCGCTCGCCCCTCACGCGTGCTCTCGATCTACTATGATTCAAAAGAAACATAAGAGACTGCTCGCTTACCCATTTGTCCGTCTTCAGCAAACAGCACATTATAAGGAACAACACAACTGAAGTAGAACACGTCCACATTATTCTTAATAGCAACTTGAAGGTTGGTTAATGGGTCCATTCTCTGAACAGCTCCCGCTACAATGGATCAAAAGAAACAATGGCTACTTTTACTGTTATGACGTCACTTCAAGTTCCGTCCTTGCTCGAAATTACAAATGAACAATCCTATACAGGACAAAAAGTTTTCAGTAATACCGCCCTCACGTTTGAACAAGTGGCGCTATGACAACAAAATTAGTTGGGGTTTCACTCTTGAGTAAGTGCCGCAACTTCCACTAAAACCCGGAGCTTTTTGGAAGGGAAGCACTTGCAATCAGAAACGCCGTCTTTAAAGCAATCACGTATCTTTTACCACAAATATCATGCTTTTTTAAACCAACAGGTAGATACATTGAGAAAGACTGCTAGTGTTTGCGAACATCATCCCTGGATAGGTAACACCCACCAATAACCGCCACAATCAAAAAAAATATATATATATATATATATATTATAGGCACTGTGAACCCCATTTTGAGACAATTTTTGTTAACGATGCTCTAGCAATTACTTTCTAACGTTGGATCTTTAACCCTTCAACCTCCAAGTTTCCAGCATCCAATTTCTGTAATTCTCCCAACGGTAACACGGCCTTGTAAAACATACAGGCCATGAGATTTAATAAAATGAACATCAAAGATGATATGTCTTGATGTTTAAAAAAATTCTCTCCAGCAGTACCATAAGAAATGTATGAATGTCAGTGTGGACAAAATGCATGTTGATATTGGGGCTTTAAGGGTCAAGAGTTCTTTGTTACCACATACTTGTGTTGACAGGAAGCGAAGTTTCAGCTGAACTGTTGGCGAGTAAAGGAGTTGGAACGTTCAACGGTGAGGCTGGAGCAAGGCCAAAACTGGAAACGAAAAAACTGTAGTTACTACACATGGCAAAAAAATTTTCATAGCACTATAGATAGCGTTAAATGGGCTGTGTCACGAAATTCGTCACAATTCAAACATTGAAAACTGCTGCCAAATTGAGTGTAACATGAATATAACCGCTCAAAGCATTAGAAGAAGGGATAAATAACAGAGGATACAAAAGAACGCACGGATGGCGGAACAAATTTTGAAAAAAAATTAAAACGGATTGAAAGTGTGGCTTTTGAAAATTTGTTAGGCTAACAGTTTTTCAAAGTTCATTTGTGTTATTGGTAACGTTTGATATAATTTGTTTGGCACGAAGCAGTGGTTTCTTAACTAATGTTGAGTTCCATAACGAATTAGGACGCGTAATTCGGCAATATTAAAAACAAGTTCATAGTGAAAAGTAACGAGTGGCTAACTTTCTTTTTTCTAACACCTGACACTTAAGTAATCATAAATTCAAACCACAATACACAGACGGAGATAGACAACATGGCACTTTGAAGTGTGGTCAAGTCCATTTCTAATCGGCATAGCCTTTGAACGTGTAGGTCACGCTATCTCATCAAATTTTCAAAGCAAAGAAAAAGATGGGTAAAATAGCAAAAGAAAACGAAAGGCCTCTCTTGTTTTTGACGTAATTACACATCTTTTGCTTGTAATCTTCTACTTAATTAATCTGAGCGCCCCGACAAGCCTTTTCGCTGATTGCGAGCCAAGAAATTGTAATTAAGTAAAATGAAGGTTCTCATAAATGACTTTCATATATTAATAATATAATAATAATTTCATCAGCACCCTTTCACGAATTTATAACGAACCATTCAACGGCCTGTTCCGGGTTGGCTTGTTAGCTCAATCGAGAGTGCTGCACCGGTATCGCAGAGGTCAAGGGTTCGAATCCCGTGCAAGCACAAAATTTTTTTCAGGCTTTCTTTTCGCAACTGCAAAAGTTGCGTCTATAACTGCGATGATCTTCTTTCATATAATGTTTTGTTGTTGATATTGTTGCTGGTTTACTGTGGGACGATTTACGCTAGCTAGTAGTTTGAGATAGACTTGTAGTTAACCCGTGCTCTAGACTTCAAAGTGCGAAGTGGATAAATTATATGTACACGTATTCCATGTACAACAACTAGTGAAACAGAACAGTATCCAAATCACCTGTTTTTGTTAAATTGAACTGCGAAATCTCCCATGGCCTGCATGGCTCTGTTGGAAAATTGCAGGTCCATGTAGATCTGTCCTTGGCGACGAGAAAACGTTCCTAGAAAATTAACAACAAAATGTCTTAATTAAACCCAAATACACATGTACATTAAAAGCAGCCTAAAGTGTCTGTAGCCACATTCTATGTTCCTAACCGCAATATAACCCCAAAATCCTATACACAGGGTGTCTTCCTTTTGTCCACGACAGGGTTCGTACTCTTTTAAATTCTTCAAACTTCATGACTTTCCATGACTTTTTCATGACCTTATCTAGTTTCCCTTGACCTTAAGTTTAGCTGTTATTTTCGAAAATTTTCAAAACTCAACTTGTTTTAGCATACTTTTTTTTACCTTAAACAGTTCAACAGAAACAAAGTCTGGTATCCACCACTGAAAATACATGCCGTTCACGCTGTTTAATTACTCCTTCTTATCTTACGTTAACCTTGCCTTGTCATCTGCAGTAACTAATCTATCAAACAAAACTTTAATTTTCAAGGACCGACAATTAAATTCCATGACTTTCCAAGCCTCGAAAACGAATTCTTAAATTCCATGACTTTCCAGGTTTTCAATGACCTGTACGAACTTTGCGCAAATGAATGAATACACTGTCCTGCGTCGAAACAACAATGGTCCTCACTTATAGAAAAAAACCAAACAATGTGCTATAGACATTAAAGGACAGTTAACAAGACAAGACAAAATTTCTTTCTTTCAGCTCGATTTACATATGATACAGATTGAATTATGAACGAGAAGTAAATTCATTTATATTATAAGTAAAAAATAAAAATTGTACTATCTAAATAAAGAGTGAGTTGGGATCATCCACATAGCAGAAGCTAGTCTAGTGGATAGATCTAGTGGACCCCCTAACAGCACTGTGAAATTACCTGAGACTTCCAGACCTTTGCCTTTGGCAGCTGTCAGCCACACCTGTGTATCAAAATAATATCAAATCCAGTAAAGCCTGTGAGCAAGCTGTCCATTTTGAGTGTCGAGCGCATTGAACCGTGCGTGGAGTCGCAAGCGAGCCGTTTTGCACGACTTCTCATGATATCCCCCTGATGGAGACCTTTCTTGCAAGCTAAATCCAATTTAGCAGATATTTCTGTAATGCTGGATAACTAAAAGGCATTTTTAAGAAAACAAACCAAAACACAACGATTCTTTCTCGTTTCGCTTACCTTCCTCCAATCTTATCTTAAGGACTACAAATTAAAATAAACTTCCATGATTTTTTGTATTATAATATTACCTTGTGCTGATTTCAAGAGAAGACGATTTTTTCAATTTATTTTTTGAAAACAAGTGAAACGAGTTTCTGAAATGAATTGATTCTTCTTAAGAAATTTTACTTTATAATATTACTGCTATCCATGCTTTTGGCTGAGGCTGCATCTTGTTTGGTTGTCACTCATTACTTCTTATAAATGACTGCGCATTAATTTGTTAGCTCCTAAAGACTGACCTAAATGAGAAGACAACCTACACACTGTTGCCTATGATAGCTGACCTGTTTAGGTGCCGAGTACATTCCACCAGCGATACCAACACCCCCTGACAAGCTGAACAGATCTCCCAGGCCTCCCATCAAACCTGCTGGTTGAGCAGGAGCTGGGCCTCCACCAAGCTGAAAAACAGAGAGCAATAAAGATTGTATCACTGGGACGAGGTTCAACCATGGCACCTGCTCTGGCTGTTTACACTATAAACGTATTAATTGATATAAACTGACCCTTGAATAGGTAGGTTTGAACAGAATAATATTCTTAATACTTTTGTGTGCAATGAAGCCTCTTCTGCAGAAACAACAGAAAACGACTGAGATGAGTTAGCCCATGTGGAGATAAAACTAGACTGTTTGTTTTTTCATCTTGAAGATCAATGTGAAAGTTGACTAAGGTTGGCAAAAGAAAACAAACTGGGATCTCCCAAGAAGGACATCTCTTTGCACTGTGGCGAATATTCTTGTCAGTTGATGCGTTGTGGAGCGAGTATTGTTCAGTGATTTCTCAATTTTTTATGTCACACTATTTGGTAATTCCATCAGCTGTCAAACCAGAGAAACTGACTGGTACGACATATAAAATTGGCCTGTAGTGGTGAACTATTATCACATTCTTGTTACCTATTGTTGTGGGAAATTTTAAAATGATTTCTTATGGTTATGAGGATTTTTACCTGCAAGCCACTGAAGTCTTCTCCCAAAAGGTCCATGACTCCACCACCTGGTGCTAAAAGAAAGATGGCAAAAAAATACTTCAGATAACTAGGTAATTAAAGTATTACATCCTCCATCTACCGTGACACAAACATCCTAAAGTAACGTACATACACACAATGTAAATCAGCGTGCAAAGAAAGTACTGTCCGATAGCCCGGGACTAGTGGATTTTGCTATCGGGCTAGTGAATTCTGTTTTTAACTTGCCTGACGGGCAAGTGATGTTTTATGAGGAATTTGAATAACAGAAGAACAAAACGTTTTTGGGGGCTAGTTGAAATGACGTCTGGGCTAGTAAATGCTAGCTTCAGCTTGCCCGAATGGCAAACTGTAAAAATGATTTTCTTTGCACCCTGTAAATATTCTCAATTTCTTCTTCTCTCTTTCCAAATAAACATGAAAAAAATGAATGAATGATTTTGACGTTTTTATCTGTTTACATCTGTTAAAACGCAGTTAGTAAGTTTGGAGTCTTAGCTTCTAACTTAAAAAAACGTTTTCATAATTGTTTTTAAAATTATCATATGTCATATTTTGTAAATACTCAAGGAGACAGGAAATTTACAATAATTAATTCAACATAATTTTTATATGAGCATTCAATAAGTTAACTGTAACAAGACCTTTGGCTTTCGATGAAGTTAAATGAACTTCAACGCATGTTGTCAGTCAGTGGTCAATGTGGTCGCTCAAGCACGGTCAGCCTAGCTTGCATCAGCTCCATGTGCTTAGTGCAGCATTTTCTAGTATCCACTCTCTTTTTTAGCCTTTGGATCATTCTTTTACCCCCATCCCTCTCCCCCTTAATTTTTCCACTGATAAATCAGAGTGAAAGGTTCCTGGTTTCATTGGTGTGGCTGGAAGGTGCGGGTCTACCAGTCATGGCAGTGTACAGTGCAACTCTGTCTACAAAAGTGGAAGCCCCTGGACATCCCGGGCACCCACCTCCACTAAGCAAAGCAGTTGTTAACAGTACTGTAAGTAGCCATGAACAAAGGAGTTCAGAGTAATTCACTGTTGAAAAGAAAGCTACCTGCTGGTTGAGCGGGAGCCATGCTTGGAGCAGCAACAGGCTGAGAAGGTCCCATATCAAGAAGATCACCAAGAAGAGAATCAGTGGTGGGTTGAGGAGGAGCTGCAGCCACCTCAGCCATGACTGCTACTGGCTGCTGAGGTACAGGGGCTGCTTCTTCAGTTTCAGCTCCTACATGGAATGAAAAGACACATGAAAGAAATCTGACAAATATACTGGAATGTGAAGTAAAACTTCCATGCAATTCAGCCCATTTGTAATATTAACATGCACCTCCTTGATGCAACCAAAATCCACTTTTTTAGAGTTCCTTGCCATTGGTTTCTTATAAAATTATAATACCCCTATTAATATAATCCCTCCTTATTGGTAACAATAACAACAACAGAAGCAAAAAATAAAATAAAATAATAATAACAATAAATAATGATGATAATAATCACCAGCAATAATAATAGCAATAATGGACATGGTAATCATTATTATTTATTCAGATTAAATTAATGAAGTGTCATTATTATATATTGCTTGCACTGATTTGGGCTGTACACATGCCATTCTAGCTGCCTCTGAGACTGTGTGGAAAGCCTGAGAGATGGATGGCTCAAACAATGCTTGGTTTTCAAGAAATGACTTGTTTACTTCTTACATGTCCAGTAAAACAACTAAGATAGAGTTTGTACATTAAATTATTGTACCTGGAGATGGCTCAGCTCTTGGGGGCAGTGTGAATCTCCTTGCAGCTGTGCGTCCTTCAACAAATGAGCTGGGTGGCTTGTGGTAGACAGATGCCAGTGTGGAGATGTTACAGATCAGTTCATCCAGTAATGTGGGTTCCAGGAGATCTGTCTCTTCTGATATCAGTGGTTTTTCTGCCAGCACAACTTCCTGATCACAAAATAGAAAACATTTTTTTAACAAGAACTCTTGATAATTTTAGCACAGATCCCAAGAACCAAGCCTCTTCAATATGATACAATAAAATTACAGTTCATTACGGGCAATAAAAAGAGGTCTCTGCATTTATTGGCACAACAGTTTACCAGCAATAAGGATATTTTCTAATGGTTCAAACTAATCCTCCTTAAAATAATGCGATACAGTTTTAAGTAAGCAAGAGTATTCACTGTCATTCTCCATTCTGTCCTGATTGCTTGAGTTTTCAGGAATTGCTCATAGCATGAAATCCATTTGGCAAGATACACGCACAATGCAATCCAACACAACACAAAAATGCAATACAATAAAAGACAAATTCTTACATGAAAAGACAACCAATCTGGGGCAAGTTCCAAGTCCTTTGTACGGAACATATTTTTTCTCTATACATTCTTAACTCAAACGACTTCACAAGGAAGGTTTTGCACCAGGCCTTATTTTCAAAGAAAGGTCTTTTGGAACTCAGAAATAGCTTATTAATGCATGGAAAACTAACCATACCTTGGCAGCAACTGGGTCAGTGGACAAGAGTCTCCAGTAGATGTAACCTCTGTCCCTTAGATCTGGGTTATCACTATCCTGTGTTGCTAAACTTAAAACCTGCTGAACCAGCTCCTGTGTGTCAGTTGGACGCTTCAAAAACAACTTTACAATGGCTGTCAGAAGCTGTAGCTGCACCTAGAGTCAAAACAACATCAGGTTGTGTTAACAGCATTATAATAATCTGAAAAAATGTTTACCTTTGTTCATGTGTACAATAGTAAATAAATTATTGACTTTTTTCTTTTACTGTTTTATTAACTACTGATACCATATAAGAGAAGATGAACTTTGGCTAGATTCTTCAAAAGACTTCAAAGCAGTGTTGTACAATAAAAATCCCTAATCCCTAACTGAGGTGAAAATATTTTTTCTTGGCCTTGTGTGATCCTGTTGTCCCCTTTACTAGGGCTGATGCTCATTGGGTTCATGGGTTATTTCTAGCACAGGAATTTTCACTCCAGAATTAATTCTTTTTTTGCTAATTGGTAGAGCATTGTGTATGTATTCATGACTAGACCAGGCTACACCAACAAAAATGATTGAACCTGGGCATTCTCATCTTGGAATCCTTCCAGAAATGACTCCAACAATTCTGCTGCATTGTCTATCCTCTCTGCATATTCACCAATGATCCAGATCATGGATGCCCTATGAAAGGTTAAAAAATAAAATATTTTAAACCAATGCTCTTTCCAAGGATTGATCAGCATTTGTAAACATTTCTGCCAAAAAAGCCACTTGTTAGTTGCCTGGTTTATATATTTATCTCAAAAGAAATACTAACCTTGCCTCAGGCTCATCTAAGGAATCCAGGTTTTCGCACAGGGTGGAAATAATGCTCTCATACTTGTTTGGATATTTCCTGAAGATATCCTAAAGCAAACAATACCAGTTGCAAAAGAAGTGTTAATATTAAACCATCAGTACAGGCATAGTTAGTAGAGGAGACTGGTTAATATGAAAGGCGACAACCATCAGAAATAAAGACATGGTGCTGCAGTTTAACCCTTTAAGTCCCAATAGTGACCAACAGCAATTTTCTCCTAACAATGTCCATACATTGTCAAGAGATAAGGTTGTGAAGAATAAAAAAAATGATCACGAAAGAGAAAATGGCTTAATGTTATATTAAATTCTCTCAACTAATTCTTAAAGGGAATGTATGGAGATCAGTTTGGAGAATTTGTATTTGGATACTGGCTCTTAAAGGGTTATATACTGGTTCCATAACAGTGCACAATCCTTTGCTTTCTTTTCACAAATTGTGACTGAATAAATTAATGCTACACTTTCATTGGTCACTAAGATCAAAATGATAGGAGTGTTCTTGAAAGTTTTGCTCTGTCAGGTCCACAAAAACATTAATCAAAGGAGTCTGATGGCCTTCAAAACCATTCCACTCTATTAACTATGGTACAGGGAAATGAAACCAATCAACCTATCAAGGACAGACGGCTGACAGAGGAAAAAAAGGATTTTACCTTGATAACAACAATAGCCTCTTGCACTACATAGTTGACTTTGGTCTGGATTAGGTCTAAGAGTGTGCTGACACAGCGTTCTGCAGATGCCTATTAGAAAAAAACAAGCGACCGTTAAAAATGCAGAAGCATCAGTCTACATGTGTACCACCTCATCATTGGCATGGTCTCAGAAGAACTACATGCTATATTAATGCTTAATGTATGAGCCATTTGAGTAGCTTCCAAATCCAGGTGGAGGTTGTCCATTCCCCTGAGACACTAAGCTATGATTAGCATGTTTCGATGAACAACTTCTCATGGCTGCCTCCAAAACACATACACCTCTATTTAAGACAGTTCTCTCAGTCCCAAAGATTGAAAGCTTCATACAAAATTATCCCTACCTGTACATGTACCTACTCCTATAACAAAGTCACCTGTCTATGTCCCTTTAGACTCCATACTAAGGAGGTCTCACTGCATGTTTATTTTGGAATACTGGAATACCAAAATGTAAGATTGCCTGTTTCAAGAATCCCTCGGCATAGATGGCATGTATCAAGAGAACAGGGAAATATTATTATTGTACCAAGAGCCATCTTATATGTATTACTAGACAATATGCAAGAAAGTAATGAATTTGGAATACTTAAATACTACACTAGCAACTGAAAATCTAGTTCAGAAATAAACTGACCTCCACTTTGATGGCACAACGACCAATAGCTCTGACAGATTTTCTCACAAAATCAACATCAACTTCAGTGGCATACCTATGAGAAAAAGAAAATGTTGTTTGGCCTTGTCTCCTTTCCTTATCTATCTGTAGTGTTAACTTCACATAATGTCACAGTGCTTGCATGATTTTCATGAATAGCAGGGCATGGCAGGTGGCCCTAAAAGGACTAAAACCGTGGGAAGCAAGAAGAACATTTTTGCTGTACGTAATGAAATCAACCCACTCTTTTAACTCTGCTAGAACTTGAGCAATGTTCTGTTGATTTGCCAGCCTGATCATGATGTCTAGTTTCTCCAGTTTCACATAAATTGGATCATTGTACTTCACAAAGAACACCTTCATCTCATTCTTGAGGATATCTGGCCTGAGGAGAGCAAAAAGTAGACTCAGAAAAATGCAGAATGTTCAACAGCTTAATTAGGAGCAACAAGTTAGGAGAATTTTCAGTCAATTAAGTTGAGTAATGAGATAAGAATATCACCAGTACTTATGAAAGTACAATGAAATTCAATCCAAGACTGTTATTTCATCATTGGTAACCTAACAATAGCCTACACATGGAGCTCCTCAAAAAGGTGGGAAGGATTGAAGAGTTAGGTGGGTTAATTTACATGATTGACATCAGTGCAAGGGGGAAGGGATTCAACATGACAAAGTGTTTATTTAACAATTCCCAGTGAAAATTAAAATTGCGTATTTAAGATAACATGTAGGTTTATTCTAAATTCAACTGCAATGCAAATCACATATCAAATAAAGACCTAATGTTAAATGAGAAGACCTAACTACTTGTACCTCTTTTGAACAATCAAGTTAATGTTCCTTAAAGCAACATACTGTACTTCAGGTTCACTGGACAACAAAGTTACTGAAAAAAGAACGGAAAAGATTCTATAACAAATCATTGCATCTGTTTAAGATTGTAAAACATACAAGGCCTTTTCAGAATGGCATTTCAAGGCTCCATTGCATTAGGAAATGATGCAGCAAATGCATGAGAGAGAACGATATTGCCTACCAAAACAAGGCTTTAAGAACACGAGCCACTAGTATTGTAAGTACACTTGTAAGTGGCTGGTTTTGGAAGGTTAAAAACAAAACTGGGACTAAAATTACAAAATTATTATACAAAGTAATAATGTTAATTAGTCTTTAGATTGTTTGAGGTAGTTAACATACCAAGAGGAGGAGAAAGTTTCTTGATGAGGTTCTGAACATAGGATGAGGCAGGAGCCATGACTTCCATGTACTTCATAAGCACCTGTCGTGATATGAAAATCAGAGTTCAAGGGGCAGTTTAATGAAATTTCTGCTAATAATAGCATCAACTTGGCCATAATGGAGGCAAACTTGCTGATACATAAAATGGCTCCAGAGTACAATGACAGCATCTCACCACACTGTCTTGTGTTTCTGATGTTAATCTGAGATTATACATGAATAAATCTCTTTGCTAAGAAATCAGAAACAAGATTATTCATACATTTAAATGAATTTAAATGCAATTTAAAGGAGTTAACAACTAAGAGCGCCTGGGTGCCTAGGTCAGCGGTCTTTGGCATGCGCATGCCCGGTGGCTGACTACGTCGATCATGTGATTCCTTGGCGTGTTCAGTTTTTCCCTTCGTGCTGGGTTCTGTCACCCATTTTCTTCCCCTCCTGCCCTCCCACTAGGCTTGTTGGGTTTTTTCTCCACTGATGTTTGTCAGTGTGACGGGTGCCTGTTCCTTTCCTTTGGTGTGGGGGCTCATGGCTGGGTTGCGCTGTTGTGCCAGTCATGGGGGCATTATTTCAATCTAGGGGCTGGCTGCCAATAGTGGAAGCCCCTGGATACTTCAGGCACCCAACCTCCATTTTAGCGATGCAGTTGTTAATGATCATTAAAGCCATGTCATGGTAAGTCTGCCGAGTACAGCTAGCCAGTTTAAGGTTTTAAATACCTTGTAAAATGAAATCGAACTTTTTAAAACCAAGTACATATAATATTATGCAGCAATGTTCTGGACTAAATGAAGAAAGAATACCCAACCCGACTAACCTTTACGGCAGACAAAACAACAGCAGCATTAGCATGAGACAATCTTGGAGTGACTCGTTCACAGATACTTGAAAAAAAGATACAGAAAGTACGATAAATAGTCAGGACATTAGCAAATCAATGTTAGTCAGAATTAAGGCAAAGCCAAAGAAATAAGCAGGGGACAATTTAATAAAACTTTTACAAGTGTAATTTACAAGTGTGCCTATTTTTTTCAAACTCTAAAACAATAGCTACAGTTGTAAATTACGCTTGTAAAAGTTTTATTAAATTGACCCCGGGTACATTAATGATTCAAGCAGTGCATGTTCTTTACGACAAACACTGGTGAAGCCAGCCCTAATATGTATCCTTCTCAGAAAGATGTCCCTCTACAAGAGAGTCAAAAAGTGTAACTAACTCTACATTTCTAGGTGTCTGTTCCCCCATGACCCAAACGAACTCAACAACAATGTCAGGTCAGACACATGAGTAAGTATAGGTAAAATACATACATGTATAATATTGCATACCTTTGAGCCTCACGGTCATCTTTTGGAGTGTACTGAGCAAGTGAATCAAGGATAAAGATCTGTCCCCACCTATTAAGTTTTGAGACACTCATAACTACCTTGAATACTTAAATCAATGACTTAGTTTTCTGCAAAAAAAGCTGCTATGTTATGTTAATGCCTTTTTCTAACTTTCTAGAAAAATTGAATTCAACTTCCACACATTATTTTGTGTTAAGCCAAAAAGTCTGTTTGTTATCAAGCCATCCTGGCACTAGGACAGGCACACAAAGCAAGTTTAGATTTTCCTTCTTTCTTCTTTTTGTATCATTTTTCTTTGTTTTCTATTTTATTACCTGTGGATACCCAAAGGGTTTTGTGATGGGTTTCAATATTCAAATGTGTCACTTGCTCACTTTGCGTTGACAGAGATGGGCTCTTCGGCTCCCAAACTCACGGCCTGATATCAAAACAACATTGTTCGTTGTTGCCGAAGGGTTCCTGAGTTGTGTATTCACTCACATATCCCTGTGAGAGAACCCTGGGAAGGAGGTTGCCACGCTCACATTCTCTGCGAAAGCATCAACACTTGCTGACAATTTCTGACAGTCCTTTAGGTCGTGTACATGTTCTACAAGTATCTTGATCACAAACAACGGGGCAGTTTAAATTTCCAGTCACATGACAAAAGAAAGAACATTGCCGGTAAATAAATCATGTGTCTAGCGTGGTATAGCCCGTGGCATATTGTCTATACCGCAAACTTTACTGTCTCTAGCAGGGGCTCCTGTAGCAAGGAGTCAAAATATTATGGATAGCAGTCTGTTCCAAAAGGTCACCCTCAAAGGTGTTTTACGTTAAAAAACCAGCTCATTATGCCTAGGATGGAAAAATTCTAAGACAGTAAGGCATGTTCTCGCCTGAAATTACTGTATAGTCAACTTCTGTAATTAAATACTCATATTATAATTAGGAATCATGGTTCTCAGTGATGTTTTTGCTTAAAGTGGATTGCGTACAATTGTAGTCATAGCTGGTAATCGTATTGAGCTTGGAAATTTATCAAGGCATTGAAATGTAAAACCGGTAGCTTCTATCAGTAGTTTTCATCACAAAATGTGGCACAAAAAGGTTGGTTGCTTCTTGAACAGTTCACTTCTTTACTACTAGTAGTAGCCTGCTTAGCAGGTACTTATTTGGCTGGTTGTTTGGTGTGTTTTTCACTTGTGGTTGAGATACAGCGGCGCGAAAGCTCTGAGATCAAACATGTGGGAGGAGCAAGAGAATTTTCTAAACAATCATCCATGGGTTCCCTGCCACCTTATTTCCATTTTCAGAGGGTTTTCTTTTAATACACTTTAGGTTTGCAGTAACGAACTATAAAAGTGAAAAATATTTTCTTTGAATTTGGGTTGTTGTTGAAAGAACTGCTACTTACTCAGTACATTCATTTAGTGCTGTAAGCAGTTTGTTTATGGTTTGTGAGTTGATTTCCATCATGGCAGCTGCTGTTGGGGAAGCATCGCTTATCTCAGACAAAGCAGCCACTGCATTTGCAACAACCTGAAAATATATTTATTATGAACAATCATTTATAACATAATCACTTCATGTATTATAATAATTTTTAATAATAAAGGAGTGCCTTGAAAATAGCCCTAAGTAAATTCTGATAAACAGTTAGATTCTTCCATCGAATTGACTGCTATTTGCTTGCACAGCCAAGGGGGAGAATAATACTGGTAACAGGTATGAGATGAAGAGTCACTTATTGGGACTTTTTTTCATGCAATCTTACATTATTATAAGCTAAAAATAAAGACCTGATACATCCAGCTTATTACATAGAACTATAACGTTGAAAAAGACCCTGAGCTAATACACAGGGCTGTCATTAAGAAGCGGGGGCCAGGGATTTCCCCGGCTACTTTCATAGGAAAATAGAAGAAACTGGCTGTTTGATTCCCTGCCTATATGATGTGTTTAAACAGCAACTTGAAATCTTAGTGACAGCCCTCAATACAATAGCAAGGAAAAAAAAGGAAATAATAATAATAATAATAATAATAATAATATAAACATTGTTTTCTGATAAAATAATACATAGTTATTGCAAAAATTAATGTATCAATGACCCTCCGCCAAGGAATTCAGGAACTATCAATAAGAGAAAGAAAAAAATTGACTTTCTCAAAATGCATCAAGTACCACACGGTAACCAAGGATATAGGGATGCAGTTTATTTTTGGATACAATAGGAATGAAATTGAGACTGCTCATTTTCTAAGCAAGGATGATGAGTTCTTGGAAGTACATGTAAATATGACTGGTTTCAATACACTGCTTGTTCAATCTATTGTATGTACATGTATACTCACCATAGGATTTGAATCAGACAAAAGATCTCTCAGTGAGTCAAGAAATCCTTGATCCTCCACCAACTGAGCATTGATATCATGAAGCTTGGCTACACATACAGCGGCCGTCTTACGCACATAGGGATCCTCATCCTTCAGACATTTACGAAGGGGTTCGCACAAGTACTCAGTGATCTTGTCAACACGGATGCAGCCCATGGTGCGAACAGCTAAGGCACGAATGAGGGGATTTGGGTCCTCACAATCCTATATATTAATTAAACACTGTCAGTTGTGCTTGTTCTTACAGTTGAACCTCCGGCAAGTCGACACCTTTCAGATGAAAGAAAGTGCTTCCTTAGCAGAAGTGTCACCTTAAGATTTGAGGATACCTTCAGGGGGACGGAGTAAGCCATAATCATTTATGATGTAGCGTCTGATTTTCCTAAACCTTTGCAATGTAGCCAGATGGAAGCACCTTACTATTTTTTTTTCAGTTTGGAGTTTTTAAAACAGGTAAATGTTTTGTTACCTTTTGCCTTAGAGTCATTACCATACCATGAGAAAACAGAAAACAAGAAAATAATCTGGGTTGAAAATTCTCAAATTTAGAGGAATACTTAAAAAATGTTATTATTTAACACTGACAACATACTAGAATTGATATATTGATAATAACTGACCTTGACAAAAGTATTCACTGCCATGATTGCCATATCAGGTTGGGACTTGGCATAGTTCATAAGATAAAGATAGACTAACTTCTTCAATTCCAGATTATCTGTTTGCATGCAGTTCACCACATCTGGAAACAAGGAGCTACAAAATAAAATGAGCCTTTAGCCATGATTTGAAACCAGACATTCCTGGGGTAATGCTTCGAAATTAATTTTTGACCATGTTGTTATAACAGATGTGCGGATGTTATTGACCAAGTGTGAGGTCAAGGTGGCTGGATGTTGGCTTGGTTCCTTCTTGCATTTTTCTGGATCAAGATGAACATGATAAGGCCAATATCCAGTCACCTTGACTAAACAGACTTATTCAATAATTATAATATTGATGATTTGTCATATCGCCAAAACAAAATTTTCCTTGCAGGAACAAAGCAGCAAATCCTGAGTGGACTAAATGGACCCATCTTTTCCTGCTGGGGTAGCCAATCAGAACATGGGAGTCAATTTAATAAAACTTTAACAAGTGTAATTTACAAGCATAGTAGACCTTAAAACAATAGCTACATTTGTAAATTACAAATTACACTTGTGAAAGTTCAACAAATTGACCCCAGGATTCACTTCATCCTACCTGAGGATGCAGACAGCCATTTACCAATTAAGGTACTACCAAGGTTACACAACTTTGATATCAAATTATCACAAAAGGAGCATTCTACCTGACATCTTTTCCAACTGTCATACTTGCTATGACTTTCTTCACTGCCTCCTTCTTTCGATCTTTCTTATCACTGTTTAGCTCGGCTTTGAGCTCAAAAATCTCCCCTAAAATTAAGTGCACAAGTGAAAGTCATACAGTGTTTGCCTTCTTTCTTAACTACATTTTTTAATGCAATACATAATATATTATCTACATAACCACAAGTAAGGCCGATTATTATATTGCTTCAAGCTTAAACATAATGGAAGAAAAAATGCTCTGGCTCAGGTCAGCATGGATCATGTGGCTTGAAGACCACAACCGACAAGCAGATGGTGATCATGAGAGGTGAACCTGAGAAGATGACCACTGATCATCGCCATCTGGGAAGCCCCAGCCACCGACATTACTCAACTTGTGCAAAGTGGAGGGGGCTGACCACTGAAGACAAGCCACTGTTTGTGGAACAAACAGGCCAGAAAACAATGGCAATTGATATTACACAAACAACATATGCTTCTTGTTGTTAACTATAAGTTTAAATCCACTTAACTAAATCCATATTTTATTCAAGGTTTGAAAAAAAAAAACAACTTGAACTTCAGTTTGTCCAAAGGACAAACTATTCTAACATTTTGCTTGTTCCAGGGTTGTCAGAAAGTTTTGAAGTAGACAACTGAGTTGTCAAAGTAAGCAGCCAGCCAAGGGATATTTTATTTAAAAAACTCTGTAAATAAATGCTGAGCAGAGTAGCCGGCGGATACTAACCAAATAGGCAGTGACTTTCGCCGGCAGCTGGCTACTTTTGACAACCCTGTGTTCAGGGTCTGTTGAATGCTTGTCTTATAATTAGTTAATGATTTAGGGAGCAGATGACTTGCCTGGGCTCTTGACCATCGAGCAAGTGATAAATAAGTGTTACTTTCACAAAAGGACAACCTAGTTTTCGTGGATGACTGGAAAATAATTTTTTTTTTGCCAAATATATTTAGAGTTGCCTACTAACCTTTCTTGGTAGTGGTAAAGTACTTGGAGTCAGTCATGATGCCTGCAATAAAAATAATTATAAAAGTAAGGAAAACATTTTAATGCAATCACCAATATTATCATCTTGTATTCTATAGGTTGTCACTGGGGAATAGTAACACTATAAATAACAAACAAATTGTGTTACTTTGAAGTTGCTCTGGCTCAAAAATGGGACCTCATCATGTAAAATATTATTTTATGAGGAAAAGATCTAGACTTACCAAGAATCAACAGCAATCACTGTTACTGTTATGCAGCTATAGTAACTTATGATATCCCGCGTTTAGTTATTATGTTCAGTTGAATGTATTGCTTCCTGGTTGTCAATTCAATAAAACTTCTACAAGGGTATTTTTTACAAGTACAGACAAAAGCTTTGCTTGTTAACTGCACCATAATACGTTTTACTTAATTGACCCCTTGTGTCTTCTTCATGTAGTGAATTGAATATGACGTTTTGTAAATGTGTCTTGTACAACTGTTACAAAATAATAACTTAAATTTCATTATTTACCACAGTGAAATTTCAGGGAAGGACCGCCATAGATTATCTTATAGCAAACACGTTCGACGTTCTTTCTCTACTTAGTTCCTGTGGTACACAAACTGTAGACAACGCTTTTTTTGCTATTTTTTGCAAGTTTAAAACTCCTCGAAGGCCGACATCCGTCAATCTGGTGTCGAGGGGGTGTTGCCGGCGCTACTAGCATACATTATGTGAAATTCATCCAAAATTTAAAGGCAGATACTACAGTAATACCGTGCAAGCACAACTGAACGGTACAAAACGCAAAGCGAAGTTCTCCAAGCATATACAATGAACGAAGAAACTTTGGAAAAGAAAGTGCAATACGCTGTTAGCTGAGATCAAAACAACCGTAGAAAAACATAGAAATTTTCGAGCGAAAAAGTCACAACAGATAAAAAAATGAGGTTAAAACATTAACGAAATGTCATTGAAATTGGTAAGTTCGAAAACATGGACTTATTTACCTCAATTAATCCGATGGAAACAGATTCTTGTCAAGAAGCTTGCTCAAGGAAACAAACCAAAATGGCGCCCGGCTATCATTCAAACCCAGTCTCCACTCAAGTGCGTTCTTGTCACGAAACGCGTGACCAAAAAAAATCGGCCAATTTAAAGAGACTCGGGGAGGAGGTACTTTTGACAGAAAAATAGTAAAAAGAGTAAACCAGCAAAATGACGCAAAAATCAAAAATCAAAAAAAAAAATTCTGTTAGTCCGAATGAAGAGGAGAGTTACGATGGCTTTTTGGGTTTTAATTTATGTATTAATCCTTCCTATCCCGAAGGAGAAATCTCTGCCCTTTCACAGGCTAAAACTTACAGTAATATCTAAAAGATTTCGATACACATCGTACAACTTCTGCATCTGCGACACAACACGCACAGCTTAACCTTGCAGTTTTTGTTTTGCTTCTTTCCAGGCCCTAAACTTAAACGTCTCCACCGTCCGAATTAACCGTCCGAAGGTATGCGGAGGCTGGGTACCAGTACTCCAAACAAATCACGCGCCAAATTTCTCTGCTTTTCAGTGTGGCTAATGGTGATCCAGCCACGCTGACAGTTTTCGAGGTGGGAGAAAATGTCGTCAAATCTTGCAAAACAGGCGAGTTTAATCTTAGATGATGGCACCATATATAAAGGAAAGCTGTTTGGAGCCGCTGAGTGTGTCGCTGGCGAAGTGGGTAAGTCTAAACTTCTTCTTATATGTAATATATGACGAGTCGATTTCAGTACATCCCGCCTGTTCGAATCGAAGCTACTGGCTTACTTTCAGCAGACTTCTTTAGAATTTGTTTTGTTTTAATGCTATTTATTTAAACTAGAAAAGCATTATTAGGTCTTCTTTTTCGAGGATAGCGTTAATTTTGGGCTATTAAAGTGTAAGTTATGGCGAGTTTCGATTGGTGACTTGCTAGCGCTGTTATCGGTACGTTGACAATGTAGTGTTCGAGATTGGGAAAATGGTTGGAAGTAACGAATAAATTTACTTTGCCACTTTAAATTTAGCTCCAAAAGAGACATAGGACAAATCCAATCGGAAATCAAACGAATTAATTGAGGTTATCGGGATTTTTTTACTCAAATTCGAACTCCGACTTATCTAACCAGTGCTCTGGTGGTGCACGTGGATTGAAATGCTCATAAAAGACCCCGTATGTGAGGCAAGGAACCGGATGTTTGTGAGTTACCGCAGGAGCATATCACAATAGGCTCCTGGTTACCGGAAGTGTTAGCCGACACGTACACGTTGGATGGAATGTTCATTTTATAAATTCACAAGCTATAATAAAAAATGCTTAGAGAATTTAACTTCTTGAATTCAATAAGTATATTTCTTAGTTCAAAATGTCTTGATTTAAATTTGTTTTTTGTTTTTTGCTATTTTAAAATAAACTTTACTAATATCTTCACAAACAGTACAATTCATTACATTCAGTTGATTTCAATTTTGTTGAAAGTCATAGTTAAAGGAAATCTTGCTTTACAGCTTAACTTGTGCATAAAACACGTAACACAAAATTTAATGGAACTTGGTTTATAACTAGATTTAGGGCAAAGCACAGAAATTTCATACTGGTGGCACATCACTACCCATGGGTAGTGTTGTGCGATTAGGAACTGTTCATTTTCAATGGTGATTGACATTTTTTCCCTAATGAAACGTTTGATTGGTATGCTTTTTTCCTTGTAGTGGGTTAGGATAATTGCTTTTTGATGCGTAATAAAGTAGGGGTTCCAGGAGCATGCTTCCCCGGAAAAATCTGAACTTTCTGAATGTTAGAAATGCTGGTCTTTGGCATTCTGGTAGGCTGTTTGCAATAAAAAAATATTATTACAAATGTTGTCACTGCAAAATTTGGAGGAATTTTTTGGTGACCCTCCCTTTAATTTTCCTCTGACCCCCCCTTCTCTTTAAAGCCACGTTTTTCACAGCTCCCCTCAAATCCCACCAGCCCCCCTTACCCTTACCTGATAACAAAATGAATGGTCTTGTAGTATGGAATTTATTTGCTCATTCCTCAGGTGTCATTTCATGAGGAAACCAGTGGTGGTGTCAAAAAATGTTGGCTGTTTTCTGAGTCTATTCATCTTACTAGGACATGTGTAAAAACTTTGTGATTGCATCGCAAAGTTCCCTTTTGGTGAAATTAGTGTGAAAACTAATATCACGAACTTTGATACAATGTAAACATTAATAACAAAACAATATTTAAACATTTATAACAATACAATGCGTCCTTTGTGTAAAATTAGAGCTATTGTAAATAGCAGATCAAAAAGTGAAAATTTTAGGTAAAAAAAATGATACATTTATTTGCATAACATTACCGGTAAGTATAATTATTTCTCTTCCTCTGCTGCTCTGTCTTCTGTATTATCCTTTGCCGTCTATAAACCTCTAATGTGCAGTTATTAAATTTTATCTGTTTAACGTACATGCACGTACTGTCAATAATGTAGTTTTTTTGCCTACACTGTAGTATTTCAAACAGGGATGGTAGGATATCCAGAGTCCCTTACAGATCCATCTTACAGATCGCAAATTCTCACACTAACTTATCCTCTGATTGGAAACTATGGAGTTCCAGAAGGAAAGAAAGATTCTCATGGAATAACCACTGAGCTTGAATCAGACAAAATCTGGGCATCAGCATTGATAGTGGGTGATTATGTGGAGGAGTACAGTCACTGGAATGCAAAGAAATCACTTTCACAGTGGCTTATCGAAGAGGGAGTTCCAGGAATTAGTGGTGAGTTGATCTTTGTTATCTTTTGTTTCATCACCAGACTGGATCCATTCTATCCCTCACAGAATGAAGAATGACCTTTAACCTGGGGGAGTGGGGGGAGGATAATCAGTCTTTAAATTTTTGGATAGAAGTATATGCCCCCAGGACCCTAGAACTCTCAGCTTGTCCTAGACCATAATTTGTTAGTTGCAGTTTTCAGGGTTGTCACTAAGATTTCAAGTTGCCAGGTAAATACAACAAGCAGGCGGGGAATCAAATGGCTAGGGATTTCTTTTGGTTCTATTTTTCTTCTATTTTCCAATAAAAGTAGCCGGGGGCCACTCTCTTAGTGGCCGGGGAAAATCCCTGGCCCCTGGGTCTTAATGAAAACCCTGAGTTTTGCTCTCCTATTCTAGATTAGGCTCCAAGTGTCTCTACTTTACCCCAGACTAACTGTGACCAGAAACTACATTCTTTATACATGTGTTTAATAATTTATTCTTCACCATGGCTCATACATGTACCTATTATAACCTTAATGCCCACATCGCAAATGGAGGTGAGGGCTCAAGGAACTACAAACACAATCTTGCTCCAAGACGCTAGAAAACCTGACTGGTGTGCCCAAAATGGTAACCCAGCCTGCGCAGGATCAAGCTTTCCCACTAAAAGCACTCATCACACTAAAGCCAGAAGGCTCAGTTAGTAGAAGAAAAACAATAATGCAAACCCTGGACAAGGGACCCTGTGGAAAAAAAAGGTGGAGGAGGTTCAGCTGTATAAGGGGGGTACTAACAGTGCTTAGTTATAAAGAATTTAACTTCAGGCTATCACAATCACGTGAGGAGAAAATGCCTGCACTTACCTCAGATACTGCTGGACAAGGCCTGCCCTAGTGCTCCAAGAACCACACTAATACTGCATAAAATGCTAATAAATGCTCGAAACTGCTACTGACGAGACTTTTGCTCCTTGTTAATAACTGTTTTTAAAACCATTGATGTTGTTTGCTAGTACCCACCATACAGTGGGACATTAAATCTGTCACCTACACTGGTTTGAGCTCACTTGATGTGCATATTATGGGTGCAGTGATGCTACCATATAGTTGGTCAAAGAAAAGAAATATAGAAAAATGGGTGCATTACTCACTGCAGCTACCGATTCAAGAAATACATGTAATGACAACCCTCTGTCGCATGAACGTGGTAAATGGCCTACATGTAGCTGTAACCGTTTTTTTTTTCTTTTGTTCCAAAAGGATAAAAGCAGCATAAGGTCTTACCAAAAGTTTATAAAAGCTTTCATGTATTTGTCCCCTTCCAATCAGTCATCAGAATAATAACTGACAATGTTAACAAACATTACAGTCAACATATGGATATACTGTAAAGCACAAAAATGAAAATTAAACTGGTGCACATGCATCTCTCAACTTTGACTGGTTAAAAAACGTTTTTACTGCTGTCATCAAGGCTGTTCTCTAGTAGTGCCCGGTAGTCCCTTGGACCTAACTTTTGCTCCTGGGTGACTAGAAAATCTTAGATTTTTCATAGAAATCATGTGCTGGGCACCCTGGAGTTCACAGGTTCTTTCTTTTGTTTCAGTGGCAATAGCCTCCAGGTTCACAGCACTGTGCTCTCTTCAATTTTCCTTAGAGCACAGCCTTGTGTTATTAATCAAACCCAAAGAATATGAAGATTTGGTGTTCTAATATAGTTTAAATTATTTGGTTAGGTATTGACACTCGAGCACTTACTAAAAAAATCAGAGAGGAAGGAATGACATTAGGAAAAATTGTAATAGAAGGTGTCGATCCAACAACTGTTCAGTTTGATGATCCAAATAAGAGGAATCTGGTTGCTGAGGTTTCATCTAAGGTTTGTAACGCGTTTTTGTAATTTTCTGTGTAAGCAATATAAAGCACTGCAACTACTTTTTTTGTTTATACCAGGCAGCAAAGGTTTATAATCCTAATGGAGAGTTTAAAATCATTGCTGTGGACTGTGGAATCAAGTACAACCAGATCAGATGTCTAGTGACCAGGGGAGCTGCTGTTAAAGTTGTGCCTTGGAATTATGACTTTAATGTTGATGTTGAGAAAGGAGGTAAGCAAGCTTTTCAACTTCTCTTACATTGTACATTTGTGTCAGCTGGAAGAGTTTTGTTTGTTCTTCTTTGTTTGCTCATTTTACATTTGAACGTCTACAAAACACATTGGAACAACGAAGTTGCTGTTGCTAAACTTCAAGCTGCAACCATTTTGTTTGCCATGGCAATTAGAAAAAGTTTTGGCCACGCAAATTATACTGAAAATTAGGCACTGATTTTGTGACACCCATCCAGTGATCATGTGCCAAGCTGATAGTACAGTAGTGCCTTTACTAGTGTATTTTTGTGCCTATACATTGTACTTTACCTTCACCCTAATTACATTGTCTGGGTATTCAGCCTTGAGATGGTTGTCATGTGCTTTTCCAATTGTGAGAGTTGAGGAGCCATTTCAGTATTTAATATCATCCATGTATGCATTATGGTAGTGGTTTAATAATTATAATTATGATGAAAGAATTAAAAAAAAAATAAATCTGTAATGTCTTCACGATGAGTTTAAAATAAGGCTGGGTTAAGTGAGTTCCATGCAGAGTTTCATCATTATCACTAGCCTGCAAAGAAGTTGTATTTTGCAGTGCAAACAATGATACTCTTTATCTGACTAATGTTCTCCCCCCATTTGCACATTAAAACTGACAGGGAGTTGGGGCAAGTCAAGAAAAGATTCCAAGGGAGCCCCTCCTCCCTTAGTTTTTTCATTTGCTTAAATCAGGATGGTGGCATTGATCAATGTACCTCTGAGCTTTCATTAAAAATGTATCTCTGCAGGCTACATTATCACTACCATCTTTAACTACTTGATACATTATGTATTAACTTGCAGAGTGTGATGGTGTTTTCCTCAGCAATGGTCCTGGAGATCCAACATTTACTACTGAGACTACCAAGAATATAAAAAAGTTTATTGAGCGTGCTACTCCCAAGCCTCTTTTTGGTATTTGCTTTGGACATCAGCTCTTAGCACTGGCGGCTGGATGTACCAGCTTCAAAATGAAGTAAGATGTTCAAAAGTCATGATACAACTGTAGAATTTCTTTCAAACTGTTTACAATGTCTCATTGTTCCTCAATATTGAAAACAGACTCTGTTTCATGCTTTCAGTGAAGTATAACATTCATTGTAGATGTCAGGAATGGTCCAAGTAGGCATGCATGAGTTTTACATATAGACCATTTCATTCATGAGTAAATTTATGCACTATTTGAGTAAAGTACCAACAATTAGGAACTGCATCACTGAAGTAACTAATGGGCATCTGAGACAGACGGAAGCTTCAACAAAGGTAAAGGCTGCACCCGATCCTGGCCAATTCTAAAATCATGATTCCCTATATGTGACCGAGCCGCGCGAGTAGGGGAGGTAGCGAATGACAACCAATGAAAGACAAAATGCATACGAAACAAACAAGAATTTAATGGCCAATTAGTGGAAAAGAAATACAATAAAGACAGATACTAGAAAAACGAATAAAGCAACAAAAAGGGAACAAAAAGGGCGATGAAAAGGGCAATAGCGCCACTCCAGCGAGGGGAGAACTCTACAAAACTATTTCCTACGGCTTGACTAGTGAACGCGGCAACTGGAACTGTACTAATGCGTAGAAATGCTACGTGGAGGCGTATTTATATCGCGCTGAACATAAACAGCTCGCATCCTGTTATTAGCAATACTATTGGACAACTATAGCTAGGTAAGCCACAAAACAGTGAAATCTTCCTTTTGGCAATACGCCTGTTTGTAAAACACTATTATCGCTTTACCGCAGAATACATACGTGTCCTGTTAATACAATAGGAGGAAACAAATGGAGAGTTTCGCGGTTAACTACAGCAATGGCGGCAAATTAAAGCGAGCTAAAATCAATTAATTTCTTTCCTGTTTATGGGTGTAAAGGCGGAGAAATCACAGAGCTAGATAAAGCACGGCTAACCACAAAGCACAACTAAAGAAACGCGTACCGTGGGAAAACGATAAACGGAACCGCAAAAAAATGATACCGAAAAGAAAATGCTTTGTGAGCTAATTATCGAGCTCGGTTACATTTCTCCCCTGCTTAGGTCGTCGTCCTCGACAGACCACAACAATGCATATTTAAACTAACAAACTTGTTTTACCAAAGGCTATATGCTAAGAACCAAAATAACAAAATGAAATATACTGGAAAGTCTTTAACAGTCAATGTCACTGAGTTATTTACTGCTGATCTTGGGGCTCTATGGGGATTAGAATGCTGTCCTGCTGTCGTCCGGGTTGAGCGTCTCAGGGTTGTCTCTTCAGGAGGCTCTGGGGCTGGGTGTTCCACATGAACTGGTCCTTCGGGGGTCTCTGCAACTGGGGGTACTGGAACGGCAGGTTCAACAATCTCAGGTTCAACAACCTCAGGTTCTGCATAGGGCGCTTGATCTCCTGGGGCCGCTTCAATGGGCGTTTCTGGAACTGGGGGCTCACTGGTTTCTGATTCTTCCACGGGGTTCACAGGCTCACAGGGTTCTGGAGATGCTGTGTTCAATACAAGACGGGGGCGTCTTCTCATCACTATTATCTCTTCTTCATCATCTTGGGGTTCAGTGGGCACTCTGTTATGTCTCACTCTTGGGGGAATCAAATCTGTCTGCACGATGGGGTTGGTGTCAAGGCATGGCTGTACCTGCCTATGACATGGTCTCATCAGGGTCCGATATACTCTCTTGCTGGGTCCATCTCCATGGGCTGGAGCAACTGTATAAACAGCTCCTGTAGGTCCTGGCGTCTCTTGAACTTTGTACAAGGTAGGATCCCAAGCATCCTGTATCTTGTTTCTGCCTCGAGGATGACTGCGTAGGTAGACAAACTGGCCTTTTTCAATTGGCTGTTCATTGGTACTCTTGTCGCTGATGGCTTTCCGAGCATCTGCTTGCATGCTGTCTGAGGTGCTAGATAACTTGCTCTTTTTCTTGGGGAATCTCCTTCTGAGATTGTGGGTTCACTGTGTTCCTTTTTCTTCTACTGGAACTTTTCTCTATGGGGCAATACTGGGTTCGCAGGCTCGCATATTTTATGGAGGTACTGCTATCACTGTGGGGTGGGGAAATCTTCTTGTTAGAATGAATCTTCCTCAACTAGGGATTTGTCTCTGGGTCACACACTCGGGGGTTTGGGCTGTTCTTCTGAACTTGGGTTTCTAGCAGGATGTGGTTGTGCCATCTACAGCAGCATGTGCCTTTTGTCTGGGGTGCTCCCCTGCTTTGAGGTAACCACCATAAAGGGGACCTTGCAAGCATGCCAGGCCAATCCATCTGCATTAGGGGAAGCCATCAGATCTACAGGTAGGGTTTCAGCTAGTATATATGGGTCCTGTTCACGTTCAACCAGTTTAGCTGTCAGTCTTGGGGTCCTTTCTCTGTCACTTTCTACACTCTTTGTAATTCTCCATCGTCCCTCATAGTTCTCCACCTCGTCGTCCCTGGAGTGACCACTACTGCCCTTTTCTAGTTCTAGTGCTTTATTGTATTTCTAAGATTTTGGAAGCCAAATAATACTCGCTACCCCACTCCTGGTACCAAAATGTGACCGAGCCGCGCGAGTAGGGGAGGTAGCGAATGACAACCAATGAAAGACAAAATGCATACGAAACAAACAAGAATTTAATGGCCAATTAGTGGAAAAGAAATACAATAAAGACAGATACTAGAAAAACGAATAAAGCAACAAAAAGGGAACAAAAAGGGCGATGAAAAGGGCAATAGCGCCACTCCAGCGAGGGGAGAACTCTACAAAACTATTTCCTACGGCTTGACTAGTGAACGCGGCAACTGGAACTGTACTAATGCGTAGAAACGCTACGTGGAGGCGTATTTATATCGCGCTGAACATAAACAGCTCGCATCCTGTTATTAGCAATACTATTGGACAACTATAGCTAGGTAAGCCACAAAACAGTGAAATCTTCCTTTTGGCAATACGCCTGTTTGTAAAACACTATTATCGCTTTACCGCAGAATACATACGTGTCCTGTTAATACAATAGGAGGAAACAAATGGAGAGTTTCGCGGTTAACTACAGCAATGGCGGCAAATTAAAGCGAGCTAAAATCAATTAATTTCTTTCCTGTTTATGGGTGTAAAGGCGGAGAAATCACAGAGCTAGATAAAGCACGGCTAACCACAAAGCACAACTAAAGAAACGCGTACCGTGGGAAAACGATAAACGGAACCGCAAAAAAATGATACCGAAAAGAAAATGCTTTGTGAGCTAATTATCGAGCTCGGTTACATATACAGCAGGGATGACAGGCACCTATTAAAGTGATTGATCGTTGGGAAAGGCTTGAGAAAAGCCAGAGGGGAGACAGCCTTTAACATTTCATTAGATATTGCTGAACACAGAGGGGATGCAGGTTATCTTTGTTGTAACAGGGTTGTCATTAAGAGCCGGGGGCCGGGGATTTTCCCCAGCTACTAAGAGAATGGCCCCCCGCTACTTTTATTGGAAAATAGAAGAAAGATAGAACCAAAAGAAATCCCTAGCCGTTTGATTCCCCGCCTCCTTGTTGTATTTACCCGGCAACTTGAAATCTTAGTGACAACCCTGTTGTAACCATCTTTAATACAGTGAGAGTGCATTCTGCATTAAACATCATTTTGTGTGAGTAGAGTAGTGAAAAAAATGAGTCTTGTATTGGCCCGGCTGTGGCTAGGCTGAATTACCAGCAGCTGCTCTACAAAATGAGCTTGCGCTCATCTCTGCAAAGTGGCTTCCTAGGGAGGAATAAGGGCTTGACTCAATAGAGCAACAGAAATCGAGCCTAGGATGTGGCTTAAATGCTGGAATTTGATTATTTTTCTTCGTCTACCAGTGTTCTCTTTTTCCCCTTTGTAGATATGGAAACAGAGGACACAATATTCCATGTGTACACCATGGAACAAAGCGCTGCTTTATTACAACACAAAACCATGGTTTTGCCATTGATACAAACTCTCTTCCATCCGACTGGTCTGTATTGTTCACAAATGCAAATGATCAAACAAATGAGGGTATCATTCACAACTCCAAACCTTTCTTCAGTGTCCAGTTTCATCCAGAGCACATGGCTGGACCACAAGACCTAGAAATGTTATTTGACATCTTTTTATCATCCGTGAGACAGCAAAAGGAGAATAAAGAACTGATGATCCCAGTCAAAGATCAAATTCAGCATGCTTTTAAGTTTGAAGCTTTGGTGTCTCCAAGAGACAAGAAGCCTAAGAAAGTCATGATTCTAGGTTCTGGAGGTTTGTCCATTGGACAGGCAGGAGAATTTGATTACTCTGGCTCTCAGGTATGCTAAAAACTATTTTTTGTAACATTTACTCTATATGCAAAGTCACAAAAGTTATGATCGTTGTCACACTGCTACCTATGGTGTCAACAGCTATCACTTCTTCAAAAAGGGGCTAAAAAATGAAACACAAACTTATAACTACTAGAACGTGTTATTTTCTACACAAAGAGGGCTGTAAACAAGTCCTACATGTATCATTGAGAGAACCATCACTTTTACAGGGTTGTTTAAGCTCTACTTTTGGAGGAATAAACATAGAGTACTTATGATGGACCTCTTCTTCCTCCCCCCCCCTTGATCAGTCGCTCTTATTCAGTTTATAAATGTGCTTCTTTTACCTTTTATTATTTTTTAACAGGCAGTTAAAGCCTTAAAAGAGGAAGGGATTCAGACAGTTTTGGTCAATCCCAACATTGCCACAGTTCAGACTTCAAAGGGTCTGGCTGACAAAGTGTACTTCCTGCCAATTACTGCTGACTATGTTACACAGGTAAAGATTGAAATGTCTAAAAATATTGTTTTAAAAAACTATACTATTCATACTAAGAACTTACATTAAAAAATTACTTAAGGTATCATCCAGCCTTCAGGACCATCCTCACGCGGATCGCACTAGGAATTGTAGTTTTAATAAATACCCCCACAAACCACAGGGTGCAAAGAAAGTAGTGTTTGATAGCCTGGGGTAGTGGATTTTGCTATCGGGCTAGTGAATTCTGTTCCTAACTTGTTTGATGGGGAAGTGAAGTTTTTTGGGGGAATTCAAATTACAGATGAACAGTGATAGTATAAAATGTGAGCCAGCGAGCCATGGCAGCGAGCTATGCAGTCCATTGAAGACTCATTAAGAAAAAACAAAAAAAAAAATTAAAAACAGTAATATGGAAAACATTAACTGAAAGCTAACCGTTGTAAATAAGTGTAGGTAGATGTAGGTGGAGATAGATGTATCCATAAATTTAAGTCCAGGCTACCCAAAAACAAACAGAAGAAACTGATTAAGATCACCTTCGTTTCTTGACAAGATATTTTTTTCATTCCTTTAAAGGTGATTCAGAGTGAACATCCAGATGGTATATTATTGTCATTTGGAGGACAAACAGCCCTGAATTGTGGCATTGAACTACAGGAGAGTGGGGTATTGGAGAAGTATGATGTTCACACTCTGGGTACCCCTGTCAGTTCTATAGTGTGTACTGAGGATAGGAAGTTATTTGCTGAGAAACTTGCAGAAATAAATGAGCAAGTAGCACCCAGTTACGCTGTGTATTCAGTGGAGCAGGTAAAACTTCTGTCTTTGAGTTGATGAAACCTAGGCTGATATTGATCTTAATGCACTGTGGGAGGGTTCATAATTTATGTAGGGTAGTGGGGAGTGGGGGGGGGGGGGGACTATGGTGATTTAAAATTTTTTCTGGTGCAATTTTTGTAAGCCACCCATTATTTGATGTGCTTTTTCCTGGTCTCCCTTGTTCCATAACCTACAACTATAGCCAACATACCTGACCCCCCCACCCCACCCCCCCTTCTCCACCACCACCCCAACCTTAAAAACCCTGATGACTAAAACAAGACACTTAAGTCTTAAAATCAACCACAATAATTTATGACAATAGACCAATTCCAATAAATTAAAATTCATACTTGGCTGCGAGGCTTTGGGGAATTAAACAAAAGAACTCATCTTGAGGCTCAGTAATGAATAATACATTTGTTTTGTTTCATTCCCTCAAGCCGTGGAGCCTAATATGAATTTTAACATATCGAAAATGGTCTATTGTTTAATAAGCAAAAATACGAATTGCTTTTGTTTATTGAGATTGAAAAACTTAAATTTGTCAATCTGATAAGCACCATCTATTGTGGCTTCACCAGCAAGAGGATTATAAACTTTAGAACAGGGACTATCTCCTCCGCGGTGGCTCCTGCTAGCATTTCATTAATAAAAATTAATATCAAATAAAAAATGAAACAAAAATAATAAGCATGTGTGGATGATGGGAAGAGCGATAGGTGGGGTCCTTCTTCCCTATTTGCCTCCTATTGCTCCCTGCATGCTCTCTTTAAATCCCCTCTGGTGTCAAGGTCAAAGTGTCTCAGCTAATTTTGTTGCTAATTTTATTGTAGCTCTGACACCTAGTTTAAAACTGTTTAGCACTCCAGAAAATGCATTTTGTATTGTAAATTTATGTGAATCACAATTTGTGTACAGTTGTACATTTTAGGGGGGTGATCTCATAGACATTTTAATGCTTTTCTTCTAAAATTTGCTAGGCTGTTGCTGCTGCAGGAAGTCTTGGCTATCCAGTGCTGGTACGTGCAGCCTTTGCACTGGGAGGTCTTGGCTCAGGGTTTGCGGAAAACAAAGAAGAACTAATCTCTCTTGTCACAGCAACTTTTGCTCATACCAAGCAAGTTAATCTTGACAAGTCCTTGAAAGGATGGAAAGAAATAGAGTATGAGGTGGTCAGAGATGCATATGACAACTGCATCACAGTACGTATATGTAGATATATTGGGCTTTGTTGGGTTCGGGCATCTGGGAAGCTCACATGTACTTGATGTTCAGCACTGGCTGTGGGTTACGAGCCTCCTGCCAGAACTGTTGGCTCCTCAATTTACATCTGATAAACTGCCAAATTCTTTCTAATTTTCCTTGTATTTGTTGTGAATCAGATCCACCTTCAATTTGCAAAAAGTGCTAGAAGTACAGAATGGATATAATTCCCAAATTGTGATCATATACACATTGACTGACATGTACGCTTGATATCAAGACTGAAGGGGTGAAGGGATGGAAGCCCCAAGTGACTTTTATTTAGCCTGTGTACAGTTCCCCTCTCCCTGCAAGGTATCAAAGGGTGAATTTGATTTTGCATCGAGAGCTACTTGCACTTCATTCCAAGAACCCTTTTTTTCCTTTTCACTCATCTTTGATCTCCGTCTTCTCCTGCCCCAACAGTCAAAAAGGGAGGCATGAAGAAGATCAATTTTTTCAGGGTGGACACTTACTGATAATAGGGTGCTTATTCAAGTAGAGGAAGCTTCCAATTGGCCATGTCTGAGTTCCAAAAGCTCTCACTTTCAAAACAAGACTAAGCGCAAATCCTTTCTTGTGAGAATGAGTTTTATTAGCGTGAGAATAAAAAATCTTTTTCATGTCAATCACCTCGCACTTAGCCTCGCTTGGAAACAGAGGCTATGGGTAACTCAGAAATGGCTTATTTAAATTTCATCAGTAACTGCATAGTCCATTTCTTTTCATAGGTTTGTAATATGGAAAACGTGGACCCATTGGGAATTCACACTGGCGAATCCATTGTTGTGGCTCCAAGTCAAACCCTGTCCAATGCTGAATACAACATGTTACGTACAGCTGCTGTCAAAGTTATCAGACACCTTGGGGTTGTAGGAGAGTGTAACATACAGTATGCACTTAATCCAAATTCTAAAGAGGTAATAATGGTTATTTACCATTTACAAGGGCAAACCAGTTAGTCCACGGTTTAGGCATACGCTACGCAAAATTCAGGACTGGTAAATTTCGTTTCAGAATCGCGTTTACCATTTGTACAAAACAGTTCCATTTACCGGAAAATGACCGCGAAAGCCTGAGACTGGTATCAAAGATAGCTTTGAGGAAATGGAACACGAATTTCTGCTTGGAATATTCCATCCAAAAAACAGGACTACCTTTTCAGATGTTCCATTGCTTCCTGAAATTTTCCACTGTAACGACCAGAAAAGTCATGTTCTATTCACTTTACAACCGGATTTTCCAGAAACTTTTTGCAAATGGTAAACAACCAATATTTCACTTTTAGCTCTACTGTTACCTGTACCAGCTAAAAAGGTTGCATCAATCAGTTGTTCCAGCTAGGTTCATATCGGAAAGAAGTTTTGCTTCTAAGGGGCACTCCTTGATAAAAATGATGAGGCTGATTGTCGTACTTTTGTGGTTTAAAATGAGTAGATGGGTAATGCGTAACCAGAAGAAGGGGCCTTTATGGCATTGACCTTAAAAATGGCAGGAACTGTAAGTATTTTTTTTGTTACTTAACCCTTTAAGTCCCAATAGTGACCAACATAAATTTTCTCCTAACAAAATCCATAGATTGTCAAGAACAAAGTCTATAAGAATTAATAAAATGATCACAAAGAGAAAAGTCTTTGATCTTAAATCAAAATTCTCTGAACTAATTTTTTAAGGAATGTATGGATATCACTTTGGAGAATTTGTAGTTGGATACTGGGGCTTAAAGGGTTAACTGCATGTATTTTCTTACTTATCATTATTTTACTTATTTAACGATATTTACTGTTTGCAAAAAGGAAGGATTAACATCTCGCTATTTCCTTGATTTCAGTACTATATCATTGAGGTCAATGCACGACTATCTCGAAGTTCTGCACTTGCATCTAAAGCCACTGGATATCCCCTTGCATATGTTGCTGCAAAGTTGGCTCTTGGTAAACCACTTCCAGAGCTGCGCAACTCAGTCACCAACTCCACAACAGCCTGTTTTGAGCCCAGCTTAGACTATGTTGTCGTAAAAATTCCTCGCTGGGACTTGAGTAAATTCAATAGAGTTAACACAAAGGTATGAGAATCTAGACATTAAATTGTTTTGCTGCAGCTGATTAATTTACTGTAATACTTCATATAAGTGCAACCTTCTGAATTAGCACTATCTGGGCACCCCACCACTCCTTACTGACTATAAATACTGTATTGTTTATGTATTAATATTTTCAGTCTGTCCCCAGGCTAGCACAATATTATTATTTTATTACGTAAAGACTGATGAAATACCAAGCGATTTTTCGTGTAAAAACACGTGAAAATAACATGTCATTTCCATACACAAAACATCACCATTTCTTTGGCCCTTTCGGCCCTTTTGCAGCAAAAATTCTTGAAGTGAAATGGTTGGTATTTCATTGGTGTGTTAATAATAAAAAGAACGTCACATGGCCACTTGGAGACACAAAATTTCTCTTCTCATGATGAAAAATATTTCACTGGTTTGCTGGCACTCACCCGTTAAAAATTTTCAACACTTGAAGAGAAATTTTGTATCTCTGCGCAGCCATGAAATATCCTATTTATGCAATCACTCAAAACATAGAAAAAGGGACAATATCATTTTAAGACTACAGAATGAAATAAATGTTCTCCTCTCTCAAATGGAAGAACATGATAAGTGAACAGGGCACTGATCCCATTATTTGTGCTATTCATCATACATATTTACTGGTGACACTTGAGAATAGGCAAAGATAAGTTTTCCTTAGGATCACACTTTTCCTCTGTTTCTGAAGTCAGTAATCAACAATACTTTATTTTTCTTAAAATAATATGTGTATGATACTTTTATAGATTGGTAGCTCAATGAAGAGTGTTGGTGAAGTGATGGCTATTGGACGACGTTTTGAGGAAGCTCTTCAGAAAGCTCTTAGAATGGTGAATGAGGCAAACGTGGGCTTTGACTCTCATGGTCTGACCGCATCTGATGAGGTATGTGAGAGTGAAAGGAAGTTATTTTCCCAGTCGTCCTCTTCTTAGGATCTAAAGCTCCCTACCTATTAATTAAATCCTGAAAAGTCATACAAATATAAGCTACATGTAACTTTAAAAAAAATGATGGCTGTATAGTTAACACAGACTACGTATTGCCAGTCATTAAATTTTGCTGTTTGATATAAAGTTATCTCTAAGTGCTGATAAATGCAGATATTTCTGGGATTACTGTTCCTTCATTAGTGAATCAACCATTTAAAATTGTTGTGTTGCCTTCTCAAAATGTCACAGCACTCCCTGTAAGAGTTTGTAAATGAAAATGAGGACTAAGTGAATACCAGGCGACAGCTGGAGATTTTGGTACCAATGATAACTGGATTCTCCTGGCAGTGCTTTTCAGTAGTGTTGTAGTGTGTGTGTCCAGGAGAGGAAAAGTACTGCACTTCTCACTTGTTTCTGACAAGTGTATATGAAATAAATCATACATAAGAACTGCGGGAATGAAATCAAATGAAACGACTTCTCTCCATTTGCCATTGACTATCCAAAGGTGCTGTCTTAAGAACAGTTTGAGGTTTAAGCTGTTATTGCTTCTTTTATTGGCTAATGCAAACTTTCACAGGAGACTAGATTGAAATCCCCTCCTCCCCCCACCCTACCTGCCCCCAAACAGTCCTACATTGTATTAATAGAAACACTGATCCTGTCTCATATGCATCCTGAAAATGGCCAATTGCACTGTTAGTGCAATATGGATATAGCTTTCTTTTTGTCTCTGCCCAGGGTAATGTAACAATATCATACCTACAGTACAAGTATTTTGAGGCTTCATACATGTAACAATAAAATTTAAAGGCTACTCTAGTGCTGTTATTGTCAACTTACTGATTTTGTCCATTTCTTCATTATTTAACAGGACTTGATGCAGCCTTCAGATATGCGTATTCACGTTCTTGCAGCAGCATTCAAACAAGGCTATAGCATTGATCAGCTGTATGAACTTACCAAGATTGACAAGTGGTTTCTAAATAGAATGAAGTGTATCATGGATTGTGCACTGAAGCTAAAAAGCTACAGGAAGAACACAGAGGTAATGTTAGATCTTCTGATAATGGAATAGTAATGTGCCTTAAAATTTGCAGATTTTGAGTTTAGTTGCTTTTTAACACCGGTGTAGTTGCACCTTGCAAATTAATGTGAAGTTCAGGATGATCATCATCGACTTTATTTCTGCTCCTTCTTTTAATGAAACATTATTTTTATCACAATTATTTTATTAGTAACAGATTTATTAAGAAACAATGTGATGACGATAATACTACATGTAACAATTTTGATAAATTTTAAATATGGGTAACAATGAATTTTGTTTGAGCTATCATGAGAAAAGTGATCTTGTAGCTCTAGAAAAGACAGGGAGGTTATTGGCAAGGTACTGGTAGTTTGTCAGTTTTGATTAGTAAAGGGATTGACTCCAGAGATTACACATGTATTTAAGACACTTAACCAACTAATGTAAAGCTGATTTTAATTTGTTGTAATTCTATGTTGACTGAATTCACTGTTCACCGTCTTTCTTATTGGTTGATGCACTTTTTAGCTTGGTTCATCAGCATCTTCATCTGCACCTTTAACTCACAAAGAGAAGGTACACAATTCCTTCCTTATATTATGCTTAAGGCTGCTGGTTTTCATGTGATCACTACAGCCACCGAAATTGAATTGATAGAATCGTTTAAAAAAAAGGTCAGTGATTGCTGTAATTATACAGAAACTTTTACAAGGTTGTGGCAAAATAGCAATTGCTAATCTAGGCGGCCCAGTTAAAAGAAAAATAAAGTTAAAGAAAGGAAAGGAAGGAAAATATTTTAATTTTTGATTATTCTTATTTCTATCATAGTTTTATGTTAATTGCATTAAATCTAAGGAAAAACGAAAAAGGAATTGACGGAGAGCGAAAAACAAACACTTTTGTACAGAAATCGCCTATCTGTTTATCGACCTTTTTAAATTACCTCAAGGACAGCTTTAAAGAACATTGAATTCCGATAAGAGAGACTTCAGCTCTATTCTAAGGATCATGGTCTCCATATAAATGCCACCATCGCTACAATCATTCAGATTCCTGCTCTTCCACCAGTTTCCTAAGCCATTTCATTGAACCTAATACCGTGTGGTACAAAATTTTTGCGAGTTCTATGATTTTTGCAATTTTCCCAGTGATCGTCAAAAATAAGATCCTGACAAAGATATATCGCAATCATTTTTCCCACAAAAATTTACTCCAGAGTAAATAATTATTCTCTAATTTAAATTAGCTAATCGTGTCTGTTCAATTGCAACTTGTCTCTTTCGTGCACCGCAGATGTTAGGGGACGCGCACCATAGTATTTTTTTAAAAGACATGTATGTATTTCCATTGCACGTACTCGATAAAAACGAAAGTATTATCAATGATTTGTCCGGGACTTTCTGAATATCACAAAAATTAATTCCTAGCATGAAATACCAATCTGTCCTCAGCAATGTCCTAATCGCAAAAATTAGTTCCTGCAAAACGCAAAAAAATCGTCAATCCACAAAATTAAACTCCCGACAAAAAATGTTGTTGCCATACAGTAGTCAAGATTAATAGTTCAAATTAACATGCACAGTGTAGTTATTTGCACGAGGTAGTGTTTATACTGAGTGAAGACAGTGATCCAAATTTGGAAGTAGCGCGTTTTTTCTTAGACTGGCCAATAGTGTTGTTGATTTAAGCATTTTGTTATTAAAGCTGTCCAAAAGTTAAAAACTTCATTTTGGCTTGATTATCAGCAGTGTTCCGTGATTGTTTAGTTTCGTTTAAATGAGTGGTAGGGCAATAACACAGTGACGACTGCAAAGAAAATTACCATGGGGATTTGCTTTTAGCTGATACTTACTTTTCAATTAATAGGCTGCAGAGTTGTCTTATGAAGATTTACTGGGAGCTAAACAACTTGGATTTTCTGACAAACAAATTGCAAAGTGTATTCGCAAGTAAGGTTTTTTAGTTATTTTCAGTGGTTTTGAATAAAATGATATAAACTGTCACCTGTACAATGTACATGTAACTTAATTTTATTTAATGCTGATGTCAACCGGCTGCCTGGCTCTGCTAGCCCCCATGGTTATTCCAGGCAGCCAGTGCTCTAATTTTTACTTTTAATATTTTCATTGTTCCATTTTATTTTTGAGCAAGAGTGAATACAAATAAAGATTGTCGTTGTTTGTTGTTGTTGTTGTTGTACATAAACACTGCTCACCACAAAAATAACTGACTGGTCAACTGACTGTTAAAATATCATCCTCATATTTTTAATGACCTAAATACAGTACTCGACCTCTTATTGACTCGAGCTAGTGGCTAATGCATTTTTTGTTATTATTTTTAGCACTGAAATCGCCGTGCGGAAGGTTCGGCAGCATTTTAAACTCACCCCATTTATAAAGCAGATTGACACTGTTGCTGCAGAATACCCAGCCTTTACAAACTACTTGTACCTAACTTACAACGCACGCGAAAATGATGTTGTTTTTGATGGTGGAGCCTGCATGGTGATTGGTTCAGGAGTTTACAGGATTGGCAGTAGTGTTGAATTTGATTGGTGCGCTGTGGGCTGTATCAGGGAGCTACGGAAGGTAAATTTCAAGGGAAGAAGAGGGAGGGGAGGGAGGTTACAAAACTAGGTGGAAGGGATTGGTATGTCATTACGTTAACGAATAGACGACGTTTTCTAGTCAAATTGAGCTTATTTTCAAGTATCCGCATTAGAGATCATTTGAAATGTTGATAATTATTATTGTTAGCTCAGTTAAAGAGCTAATCTGATGAGTCGGAGGATGTAAGGTTAAACCTGATCTGGATCATCAACCTGGGCCTTAAAAAACGGCATTTGCTTCTTGTACCGGACACAGATGACGTAAAACAAAAGAATAAAAGCCATGAAACAATACCAAACGGATTTTTCCTTGCACAGAAAACAAAGCGGTCTTTTGTTTTACGTCATGTGTGTCCGGTACACGAAGTTAAAGCGAAAAAGACGGGTAAGAGCAAGCTAGCTGAGATAGAAATCTTCTCTCAGTGCAGATAGTCGTGTCTTTGGGTGGTGGCTGTAAGCTGTTGGCCTTATCTCTTTATTGTTATTATCGAAATTCATGGTTTTCACACCACGTGCGCTTTCAAAGCCACTCACATCTGTTTCCTTCATTAAATTGGTAAACTTGATTCCTATTGCTAAAGGACCTCTTCTATTTTCAGTTGAAAAAGCAGACTATAATGTTAAATTACAACCCGGAAACTGTCAGCACTGATTACGATGAGTGTGAAAGACTGTACTTTGATGAAATCTCATTTGAGGTGAGAATTTTCTGTTTGTATCAGGATGTTACTTAAAAAGAAAAGGATTTCAATTCACTTTGTCCGTGGTGTATTAACTAAATACATTTGTAGCCTTTTTTACTCTCTTGTAATTTCCTCTCTACTTACAGCTATACAATCGCATTATGTACTGTTGGAAGTCAATTTAATTAGTGTTGTTTCTACAAAATTTATTTCCAATGAAACTGGAAGCGTTTCATATCGCGTTAATAGAACAGTACTGAGCTACCGTTATCGCCTCTAGGTCTAATTTCTCATTGTGTGGTGTTGTGCATCACTGTGCAGCATAAGTTCGTACATAACATACGTTTGTTTGAGTCTTTTCGTCATATTTTTAATCAATTATATTAAAAAGAACCTGGCCACGGGTTTAATTTTTTCTTCTAGTAAGAAGCCTTCTAGACTTTCAAGAGGAGATTCTCAGGAGTTCACACATGGAATTGTTTTGACAAAACTCGTTTCTCCACGATTCTATACCACATTGATTTACCACTCAAGCTAGCGTTTTTGTCGTTTCTCTAGGTTGTGATGGATATTTATGAGAAGGAGAATCCTGAGGGTATCATTCTCAGTATGGGAGGTCAATTACCAAACAACATTGCAATGCAGCTTCACCGGCAACAGGTAAAAAGTTCATTCATAAGAGCTCAGAGAGAATGATATGTAGTGGTATTCAAATTTTACGTCATAGAGGAAGATGAATCATGATAAAGAGAAATGTTAGTTTTTTTAAAAAATATTTTTTGTATGTGCAGGCTAGGTGTGCAGTGATTTTGTTACAAATAGTTATGGTGAGTCCTGGGACTCATCTTGTGAAAAATCATGAGTCCGAGTCCAGAACCAATGAGCCCCCGTTTAAAAAAACAAGTCAGTAATTGAAAATGCTTGGGCCTTTATGTAACCAAACAGTTGATCTGAAGACAGACTCCAAAACTTTGTATTACAGTACTCTGAAATTTAACTACGGTCCTCCTATTTTAAAGCAAAACAAAGGCTAAAAGAAATATGCATCGTTAAACTGACAGTCATAATAACTGCCACAGAAATTAAGCGAATGGGATATTTCTACGAATACACATGTTCAGATCGATCGACCGATCTTTGCGTCCTACGGGACACATGCCATGAATTATTTTGCGTCTTTGGGAATTTTTAAGCGTCAGGGACGCAGGAGTGGAAGCAGATGTATCACTGGGTGTGTACGGTGTACTTAGACCATATTAAATGCATTTTAACTTCTTTTTATTGGAACTTTGCTGTTTAGGTTCGTATTCTTGGAACATCGCCAGAGATGATTGACAACGCAGAGAATAGGTTTAAATTTTCCAGGATGTTGGACAACATCGGAATTTTGCAGCCCCAGTGGAAAGTTCTCACCACTCTTGAGGTAAGATGCAGCTTTGTAATTATTCTTTATATAAAAAGATTTGCGTTTAACAAAAAGTAAATATCAGAGCTGCCAATAAAAGTCGGGCATCGGATAGTGTGCGACTGGAATTGCGTTCTTTCCGCCAGAAGGTTGATTCGCCCGAGGGCGTTTCTCCTGACTTAAGATGGTTCCGCCTGCTCTTAAGACCATTCGCCCAAGGACATACAATCGGCGCAGTGCTACTTCCCTCTGTTACAGAAACCACTCCTGAATCACCTTTCTTATGTGTGGCAAAAGCCGTATCCGATATGGTTTTGTGACGGCGTAAGAGCTGTCCTGTATTGTGTTGACTTAATCAAATACACTTGAAATTTAGCACGAATAATGTATACAAGAACCTTCAACAATTTCACATCATCTTGCAGGAAGCCAAGAAGTTTTGTGCAACAGTAGGGTATCCCTGTGTTGTTCGTCCATCCTATGTGCTCAGCGGTGCGGCCATGAATGTTGCCCATTCAGATCACGACTTGGTTACCTATCTTGGAAACGCCCTGTCTGTATCCAGTGATCACCCTGTTGTCATCTCGAAATTCATCCAGAATGCCAAGGTAACAATTTCAGTTCTCTTGCTGCTGTAATCTTGGATTTTTTTAAACTCCCCTAAAGCTTACTTTACCCCGGGTACCGGAGGTGTTTTCTCGCGACGGGAATCTTCGGTGTCGGCTGGGTGTCTGTGAAGGCCGACACATCCGGAAACCGCGCATGGCACCCAGGGTAAAACAGCTCTTTTGTTTTTCGCGCATGCACACAAGCCACAATTTGGACTTGCGAGTCTGTTTCGATCTTCCTCTATCACTCTCTTTGTTTCCTTTCCCTTTCACGTTTATAGGGAATTTTGTTGTCCACTTTATCGTCTTTCTTTTACATGGAATTGTGGCTGGCTAACTGATTAGGAAAGTGACAAATTTAATCTTCAAAGAGTGGTAGGTAAACAGCGAAATAAGCAGTGGATTTTTCCCCAAAATGCTACTTTTTTGTGAGTGTAACTCTGTTAGAATTGGTCAAAATATCGAAAACGAGGGTTGGTGGAAAGATTTATCTTATTAGCTCACACTTAACGCTAAATGGGTCCAGGAAGGAGAATATGCATCGTTCCACATGGAACGAGAAGGACCCAAGGCGTAACTGCTTCTGACTCCGCTTTAAACATTGCCCCTATGTAGGAGATTGATGTTGATGCCGTAGCAAGCGATGGTGAGGTAGTGGTCATGGCCGTGTCTGAACATGTAGAGAACGCTGGAGTACATTCTGGTGATGCCACGATGGTTCTTCCCGCACAAGATCTTAATGAAGAGACTCTCAAGATTATACAAAAGATCTGCTATGACATTGGCCAAGCCTTGATGGTCACGGGACCTTTTAACATGCAGTTAATTGCCAAGGTATGTACATGTTGTTGCTCAACTTTACTCTTAGTTAAATTTTATTTCCTGTTGTTTTTCTTTGTAATTCGTGTTTGACCATGAGTTCAAAGCAAAGGAATTTAAGATTTAAACGAAGGATTCACCTAACTTTTCGTTGTGACTTCTGAGAAAATTTAATTTTTTGCCGTTATACTGTTAGGTGTAATTTCACTTTGCATTGTAGTAGTGCCTGCGATATGTATCCAGTCGGTCTCAATACTTTCTATTTTTGCTAACATTAAGCAGCCAGTAATCATAATTGTACAACTGAAAGGAAATGTAAATTTAGTTTAGTTTTTGAATTAGTTTGACTTTATTTTAAAACTACGATAAAAAAATATATACTCCGAGACAAAGTGACGACTTACTGCGGACCAGTAATGCTGATCTCGTCGTGTGTTTGTTTCAAAATAAAGTGATGTTTCTGCTAAAAATTATTCTAATTTAAGACGAGCCTCTATTGAGCGGCAAACCTCTTATTAAGCAGCCCCTTGCCGGTACCTCCAGGGTGGCCGCTTAATGTAGGTTCAACTATGTTATGTATTACTAACAAATAAAAGATTTAAGTAGTACAGTCAACGAGGAAAGCTTTGAGACTGGTACTTACAGTGTCTATAAGTGCTTGCTGCTATACTTAGTGCTTTTCAGTGCTCTCTTGAGTTCCTGTCTTACTAGCTAAAAATAAACAAGTCACGTTTCTTAATGGCGCTTTGTTTGCAGGACAATGACGTGAAAGTAATTGAGTGTAATCTTCGAGTATCGCGTTCATTCCCCTTTGTGTCCAAGACTCTTGATCATGACTTTGTGGCCACGGCAACAAGACTGATATGTGGTGTGTCGGTGGATCCTGTGCTGGAATATTCCGGGTGTGGTAGAGTCGGAGTTAAGGTAAAAGGCCATTTTAATACCATTCTGTGTATCGCGTAAGGCTTTTTGTACTTTTGGCTATTAATAGCCACGCCTTTGACGCTGGATGGCGTGCTTCTCCGTCATTTTAATAAGAAGAAGTGCTGTTGCCCCATAGTGTAAGCCCTGTTAGTATATGGATCCCATTGCGTTCTTGTGCCCCAGAGACAGAGTGTAAGAAAAAAACTAGAATTGTTGGGGAAATGAAGTAGCTTGACCGTCGTGAAACCGTCGACGGAGATTTCCTCTTTCGTTGGGTTTTCTATGTGAGGTAACAATGGAGGTCTACCCTACCACGTCTGGGTCGATTGTGCAAATGGAGCGCGACACTGGAGAGAAGTTAAACTTACTTCTCTTACTGTACACGCCCACCCTTAAAAGCAGTGGTTTTTAATAATAAAAAAGAGAGAGAAAGCGACTGCTTTATTGTTTATCACTGGAGTCATGTCGTTAAAAACCACTATTTTCATACACGAATAAGACGTTTTCCAGTTGATATTTCAGCGGGATGTTCGATACCAAAACCTACATGAAGAAAAAGGAAAAAGTAACACTCTGCTAACTCAGTTAATTTGTTTCCTTTGATTTGCTTCTAACGAAGTTATTAACCTTTCCTCTCTTGTGTTTCCAGGTGCCTCAGTTTTCCTTTTCACGCTTGGCGGGAGCGGATGCCATGCTGGGGGTAGAGATGGCCAGCACTGGAGAAGTGGCTTGTTTTGGTGAGAACAGATATGAGGCGTACCTTAAAGGCTTGCTAAGTACTGGATTCAAGATCCCTAAAGAGTGTATACTTCTCTCAATTGGCAGCTTTAAGGTAAGAGGTCGTGTTTCCCCTGTCCTGGCTTGTGAAGAGGGTGTTAGGAGTGTCCCCCCTACCTGGAGTGTTCAAATGCACTGTGTTTGTATGACGGCGTTTTGGAACACTTCTTTATTCATAGATCTGTCCCCTGCGAATTATGACAATTTAAGAAATCTAGAAAAACCATGAGCAAACAAATTCAACAACAATAAAATACAGGTCGGAAAAGGTGTTTTTATTTTGACTAGAAAGGTCTGGCAGGGGCGACCCATCTTTCTATATCAACAGAAGTACAGTGCGAATCAACAATTTATCATGACGTAAGTAGGTGTAATATGATCGCCCCGTCCGGTAAGTGTACAGTAGTCCTGAGTAGGACTGTTGTTGAAAGTAACTGACTTTTTGACAACCTGTGTGGGAGTCATTTTCAGAGTCAAAACGTTTAGCCTTCAAAGTATATATCTCTCTCACATCATATACAACTTTTCAACTGTGCAACCCTCCATTACCTAACGACACGAGTAAATATAAAATTTAATCAAAATGATGATATCGCTAATATTAGAATAAATTCGTCTTATCTAGTTATTCAGAAACGTTGTTTATGCAGCTTTCAGCTCAACCCCTTCCCGCTGTTTATAATCCTAACAGAACCTCTTCGATGGGAACTTGTTTAGGAAAGTTTTTGCTGATTTTATGGTCAACTGACGTCTTGTATGTCATCCATGTTTTTAGTCTAAAACTGAGATGCTGCCCAGCGTAAGAACTTTGCAAGAGTTGGGTTTCAAGTTATACGCCAGTCCAGGGACAGCTGATTTCTACACAGAGCATGGGATAAAGGTCAGTCATCCACATTACTTACTATATGACTGAATCTGCGAGCGGGCAAGATGGAGCGAATCCTGCATTCTGATTGGCTACCCGAGCGTATCTTACCCCCTCGGGATTTTCCTCATTGCTCCCGCAAGAAAAATTTTCTCTTTTAGCCCCGCTGTCTTTTTAAGAGATAGAGCAGCTTATGAACAATGTATTCTCATGTTTTCAGATTAAAACAGTGGACTGGCCTTTCGAGGAGGGTGGAAATGGAGCAAACGAGCGAAGCATTCTGGACTATCTGGCACAAAACAAGTTTGACATGGTGATTAACCTGCCGCTGAGAACCTCGGGCTCAAGAAGAGCATCTTCTTATCTGACACACGGTTATCGTACTCGCCGCATGGCTATTGACTTCTCCATTCCACTCATCACTGATATAAAGTGTGCTAAGCTTTTTATAGAGGTAATTGCTGTGGTGGCGTTTTTGTGTTGTTTTTGTTGTTTGTTTTTTTTTTTAACCAAACGTTGCAACGACGTGGTCATTACAGCGTGACATTCACTTCTTAGAGTTTTAAGGGCAAGCCGGAGAGTGGCTGCTGCCTGGTTATTTGGTTACCTCAAGTGGTTGAATTCCAGACTGAAGAGCGGTAGGCCCTGGTTCGATTCCCGACCGGGCCAACACTCAGGGTCTCGTTTTACTCTTGTTCCATTTCATACAATTTGTTTAATGTTGGGGAATTCTTCTGGAGTTAATTCTAAAGGACTGTATCTAAGTTCCCGTCCTCCATAAGACGTGAAACTGGGAAGTTTCACTTCGTAGTTGTGCAACGACAGCCAAGAAATGTACAAAAAAAGCTTGATGCACGTGCAGGCTTGTTGTTTTGCCAATCTAAACCTATTGCTTTTTTGCCGTTCTCGTTGCCGTCGCCGTCGTCGTTGCTTACGTTCCCTGTTGTGGGATGCGAACGAACCACTAGGGACTAAACAAATGTCTGGCAGCGGCCAACCTTGGATGTCTATCGCAAATTCCCATTCACATTAGGGACACTCATAACGCATACGTTTTAACAATTTTTGAAGGAGGCCGAGTATGATGTGAAGAATCGTCCCGAAGCATCTCGTCGCACGTGAGAAAAAAAAACCTCTCGTATTACCCAGGGTATATTAATTAGCGAACGTTAAATATGGTTATATCTTTCAGTCCGGTGGCGAGTTTCATGTGGTTCTACATTTCTGGTGAATGGCCACTTTAGGGATTGTTAGCTCTTGTCAAACTATTTTCAGTGTTATTTTTTGGAGTCAATTATTTTCTTTTTGCCATTTTCAGGCCCTGAAGAGAGTCGGAGGAGCGCCTAAACTGAAGACTCATATCGACTGTATGTCGTCAGGCCGCGTGGTGCGTCTTCCAGGTCTGATTGATGTTCATGTGCACATGCGCGAACCGGGTGCATCTCACAAGGAAGACTTTTCATCCGGGACAGCTGCTGCTTTAGCTGGTGGCGTAACCATGGTATTAGCTATGCCTAACACCAATCCTGCGATTGTCAATGAGTCTGCTTTCAACTTAGCGAGAAAGGTAAAGCGATGGCCTGGAAACCATCCATTGGCAACTTCCATTTCATATCGAATAAAATGAACAACAGCCTAGTGTGCGAGCAGGCTATCCCGGGGCGCTCTGACGGTGGGGCGAGAAAGAGGTTTCCCTCTCCCCTTTCCCACTCCCGTACCCCCGGCAGTCCCAGGAGAGCTTTCTCGCAGGCTGATAAAAGCCCGGTACGGCTGCTTCTCATTTCGCTTGACTTGAAAAAATGGTGTTGGGTGTACACTGTATATTTACTTCAAAATTCAGTAAGTTTTATCCGGCCGTTTAAAACGGAATCCTCCTGAATTAATGGTGGTTTTCTTAAGTACGTGTTGGTATTGTAGGGAAGTTTGTCATTTTGCCTCTCGCTTTTGTGCAGTTCTTACACGGTCAGATAACACTGAATCATTGTTCGATTTCAGTTGGCTTCGGCGGGTGCACGATGTGATTACGGTCTGTACGTTGGAGCTAGTGCTGATAATTATTCAACAATCAAGGAATTAGCGCACATGTCCGCTGGGCTGAAAATGTACCTCAACGAGACTTTTACAACACTTCGACTGGATAAAATGTCAACTTGGATGAAGGTACGAACTCTTAAGGCACCCATAGATTGAAGACGTGGCTTGTATCCCTCCAAAGCTTTGAAAATATCTGCTCTAAAAGTTGTTTGGTACGGAGTTACAAGTAACCTTTGGATGTTAATAATAATAATAATAATTTTATTTATATAGCGCTAAAATCCAATAATTGTCCAAAGCGCTACCTAATTACAAAAAAGAATATATATATATAAAAAAAAAAAAAAAAAAAAATCTCAATTATAAAATATCTACAATATACAATATAATTCAAATATAGCCTAAGTTATCTACTATATAAATAAAATACATCTTAAAACAAAAGGAATCTCATAACCTATGTGCTAACTTAAATAAAAAAGTTTTAAGGGATTGCTTAAAAGTTGCCACTGAAGCACATTTCCTAATCTCTAGAGGTAAATCGTTCCACAATTTAGGTCCTGCAATAGAGAAAGCTCTGTCTCCATATGTTTTCAATCTGCTTCTTGAAACCACTAAATATTCTTTACATGAAGAACGCAATGACCTAGAGTATGTTTTAAAATTCAAAAGGTCAGAAATATAAGAAGGTGCAAGGCCATGAAGGGCCTTGTATACCAATAAAAAGGACTGTTGCTAAGTTGGTAGCAGCAAGGTGGCCAGGTTTGCGTCCTGAAAACTGCAAAAAGGGTTCGAGGGTTCTCTGAAAAATTCTACGATTTTCTTTGTTGTGAAGATGATGCCAGTATGTGTTTCAATTAGGGTGGGGACAAGGGATCCAAATTTTAATTACATTCTGTCTAGTCTAAACGCGTTTTTGTCTCTTCCTTGTTAGAAGAGTTAGAGATGCTGATATTTGATATTTGTCTGTCTTATAAAATGATGTTCGTTTAAAAGGTGAAGACTCTACCTTTCCAGGAAATTTGGATTTAGATTTCTAGGCTCATTTAACAAATGAACTTGAGCTAAGGTTGGTTAACAATTTCCTATGGAAACTATTTACCTTCCGTGAACCAAACGATCCCAGACATCCCAGTGCCAAAAGCTCGAAGGTGATGACTTAATACATGTTGAACGGTATCCATCTATTTTCTTGTGCAGCATCTTGAGCAATGGCCTAAACACCTGCCTCTAGTGTGCCATGCGGAGGGTCGTACCACTGCTGCGATTTTGCTGTTGGCAGAGTTGGCCGACAGACCTGTTCACATCGCTCATGTGGCACGCAGGGAAGAGGTAAGAAGTATTTTTAATTTATTAAAATGAAAATAATAATAAAGAAATAAATTTGTACTTTTCCTTTTGGGTCGATAATTTTTCATTTGAACTGCCACGTTCAATGGATTCGTTTACAATTACATACTCAAACGTTCAATGATGGCATAATGATATTACAGAATGGGCACGCTAAGCGCTTTGAGTAGCCGTCGCCATTTGCAAGTGGTACATGGTGTTGAAAATAACTTTATGTTCTTAAAAGAATACAACAAATCAAATACAAAAAACTTTCTGTAGCTCAGTAGGTTTCGTGATCACACATCAAGGTGATCACGTGATTTTTTCTTTAGAAAAGTAAAGTTCAGAATTTTTGTAGACACAGAGAAAGCGAAAAAAATTTTTTCCACCTTACCAGAAGAAGCATTTTTGAAAAAGATCTTTTTTAAAACTGCACTTCTTTTAGGTGCTTGTTATTCGTGCGGCTAAAGAGAAAGGAATCCAGGTCACGTGTGAAGTGTCGCCGCACCATCTGTTTCTAACTGAAGATGACGCCGAGAGAATTGGCATCAAGAGGTCTGGGGTCAAGCCTCCTTTGGTTACTGCCGAGGATCAGAAGGCACTCTGGGATAATCTTGACGTAATTGACTGCTTTGCTACTGACCATGGTAAGATGATTGCATGGAGACAAAACAGTATGCGCGCCCTGTAGCCCAGTAGGGACTTAACGATTCGTCGACGCGATAGCAGCGAAAACGTCGCTTAAAAAGTGAATTTACGTTCTTCCAGTCTTTATCGCGATTATTCTTACTCATTTACTTTATCAAAAGTAGGCGTGCCTTCCTTGAGTTGAATTACTAGGATTCCTATCCAAGTTCAGAAAGAGAAATAAAATATCGTCGTCGCTTGTTTACGTTTGCCATAAAATGTAAAATTAGGCAATTTCACGTCGTACTCGTGCAAAAACGGTAGAGAAATGTAAAAAAAAGTGTGAGGCATGTGCAAAGTTGTTGTGTTGCCTTCTAAACCTAACTATTATTGTTTTTGTTGTTGTTTTTTTGACGGTCTCATGGCCATCACGTCATCGTATCGTAAAGGCCCCAGTGAAATGAGGCTGAAGCAGTAACTTTAGGTTGGACCGGGCCAACTGGTCAAAGACGACCCCCTCTAGTGGCGCGGGGGTAGCATTTTTTCCGAAAATTTCCACGTGGAGCGAAGCGTTTCATTTCTGTTTCAATCGAATTTTGCGGAAATGTCTCTGTAGTTGGAAAATAACCAGTGTTTGTAGGCTTACCTTTTTGTCGGAGTTTCTGCTTCCACTTTTTTGGTGGTAAGGTTTTCGTTGATTTTGAGGTTCACATTATTGTTGTTTTGATGTGTTTGTTCTGCAGCACCACACACGTTAGAAGAAAAAGATTCTAATACTCCGCCCCCCGGATTCCCTGGACTCGAGACTATGCTCCCCCTGCTGTTAACTGCGGTGCATCAAGGACGGTTAACCGTTGAAGTAAGAAACAGCAAAACTTTGTATCTACTGTGGGGACATAAATTTCAGCTTTGTCAAGACTAAGTTGACAGCGAAGTCAAAGTAATTAACACGTTTAAGTAGTCACAGACATAAGTAACGAAAAGACGCCGTGCGAACCAGCAGACAACTTTCGAACTTACAGCTAAAGCCGAGCGCGGGAAAACGTTCAGCTGCTGTTAAGGGCAGGAAAACTTGTAACTGATATCATGTGCGCATGCGGCAAACCTTGCACTCATTTCTTCCAAGTACGCGGAAACTTGCTACTAGTCTTCTAGAAGGTGAAGACAATAAAGTTATTGGTTATTAGAATTTAAGCAGGCCTTTTCCCTTTCCCTTTTTCGGCACAGTTTTAGGATATAAACGGTAGTTTTTCTTCGCAGATATTCCTCCAAAAGTAGATAACATTTAGCGGGCAATATGTTTTGCGTATTCGTTCAGTTTTAGTCAGAAATTTAGCTATTTCGTCTTCGGATAGCCGTGAACGTCATTTTTTTTAGTTCACTCGTGAATTAACAGTAGGCCGCCGCGCCTGGAAACCACGTTGATTGATAGTCTATTGCCCAAGCAGCCTCGTTTACAATCAAATATACCAACGATCAACCTCGCTTCCAATCAAATATAAGACCGATTGCTCGCATCTTTCAAATTTGGTCAGCGCTAGTTAGTTATGAAGAATTAGCGGGGGATTGGAGCTAATCAGAAACGGCGAAAAATTTTGAATTAATGATAATTGTGGCTTTACGGGAAAGCAATAACTATAGATAACTAGTAAAATATACTTAAGTACGACATATCTGCTGTGAAAGCAATTCCGCTTGTTTAACTAATATTGTAGTATTCTATCTGCCCAGTTTATTATGTATTTATTCTTTTGTACTACAAAATTTTCGTCTTAGGATATTATGCTTCGTTTGTGCACAAATCCACGCAAAATCTTCAGTCTTCCAGAGCAGAAAGACACGTACGTGGAAGTGGAAATCGGCGAAGAATGGACAATTCCATCAGCAATGACTTATTCTAAAGCAAAGTGGACGCCATTTGCCGGCATGAAAGTTAATGGCTGCGTCAGAAGGGTTGTACTGAGAGGTGAAACTGTTGTCATCGATGGAAAGGTTTGTTTGAGTTTAGGTACTAATACTAAATAAATAAATGCTTTATGAACGTGTCAAGATCCCTAGCTTACACGCAGTGTAAACTAATTGTGGACAACTAACTACCCACTTTAAAACCCGGACTCAAAAACCCCTGCCCGCCTATCATGTTCAACCCCTTCCCACTCCATATTGAGTTACCCCGGCGTTTATTAAAGATTTGTAAACGTGTATAGAAATTATAAAAAAAGTAATGAGAAAAATTAATCCTAAGCGTTGCACAGGTGACGTTTCTTACATTCCTCTGAAACGATGTTCTCAAAGTCCACTTTTCTTACCTGGTTCTTAAAAGGAGCAACTTCTTGAACTCCTTCTGTTTCTTGCAACTGTGAAGAAACATCAGGTGTATTAGATTGCTTGGGTGCAAGCTACCAAGATTTTCGCCTTCATGTCGTGGGGTACTCCCATGTAGCACATTTGCCTTTTTTGGAGTGTGTGCACCAAAAAACATATCGCTGAAGTCGGAAAATTTGGGCAGGTGAATCTGAAATATGTAATGTTCCAGAAAGAGAGATGCGGTGCCTTGGTAAAAAGTATGTCGTATAACAAGTGTGTTCGGTTGGTGGAAGATTAGTGAGTCTTAAGATATGGCGGTTTGTATATTGAAATATCCTCACACTGAAATGCATTCATCTCCATTGCAGAGGATGGTTAATGTTGTGGTAATTCTTTTTTCAACACATTTCTTGAGGGTAAATCTAAACCGAAAAAACCTCGCATTCGCTCAAGCCCAGGATGAATTTTTGTTAAAAAATTTCCGAGAGTTTGAACACTTTCTTTTCTTCGCTGGCACGAAAGAATGTCTTCTTCGTATCAATACGAACCGTTTAAAAATTATGAGGGAATTAGTTTCAGAAAAAACTGTTGTGCTGGGCGTCCATTCGTTCTGGCGAAGGGCTAACGCTTGAAACTTCAGCATCTCAATCTTTTTACGGTGTTCAACTCCGTAGATAAAACCAATTTTTTGCATTTTAAAATTACTCTTATGTCATGCAATTCACTAGTCTTATTTAACGGACAAAGGAAGCCTTAAATTTGATGTAAGTTTGTATCCATTTCAGGTCCTTGCAAGTCCCGGCACAGGACAGGATGTGCGGATGATAAGCTCTGTACAGCCACCTCCAATTTACCAGCCCCCTCCCCTGATACCACCTGGCAGTCCAAGAAAGGCAGATGCACGCTGGGCGTTCCCTCCCTCTGTGCATCGGTTTGTTGACACTCATTACGGAACAGACGCACTGGCCATGCCGTTAGGAGGTATATTTAGACTCATGAATAAAATACAATTTAAATTCAAAACGGAGGACGGTAGACGAGTTTTTAGATTCGCAGAGTGGAAAATTCGCCTTGGGATGAGTTGTAGTTTGCACACATGAGAACTATAGGCTTAGTGAACAAAACGACAATTCTGCCGTTGCCTCACGCTTTTCTAAACATTTCTTTGCGGTCCCTGCCCGACAACAATGTGAAATTGCCAAATTTTAAGTTTTTTTGAGATCGTAAAGGAAAGGTAATGAATTCCCTTTCTTTGTTCCTCTTTAACTTTTAAATTGAAGCTGATCGAGTTGGAATAATCGGTACAACAGTTTAAAAGGACGTAAAGGTCAGTTTTTCAGTGATACAGTCAACACCCTTTATGGTGGACACTGTCGGGACCTCAAGTTAGTATCCTCATCAGCGAAAGTCCGTAATAGCGGGCTTTTAATTCAGTCAAAGGTCTGTAAATTATCTTTTTCTTGGGAGTTAGCTGTTGTCCACATTATCGGGGTAGTCATCAGCGAGAGTCCGTAATAGCGGGAGTTTATCTCAGTCAAACGTCTGTGATTTGTTTTCGCCGCGGATTCAGCTGCTGTCCGTATTATCGGGGTGCCCGTTATAGCGAGGTGTCCGCAAGGCGAGAGTTGACTGTATTTGCATTGGAGGCGCCCGTTGTCGGATCCAGTCTCTATCCAACTGATGTGCGAGACCTGTGCGCGCCAATATGTAGACAGCGGCTGTTACCGTAAAATTCCGAAAATAAGCCCCGGGGCTTATACTTTTCAAAGGCCCTTTTTGAGGGGCTTATATTTGGAGGGGCTTATCTATGGAGGGAAATTTGCGTTTCAAAATCGATTGGGCTAGCCTTTTAGTTGGAAGGAAATTTACCGTTTTTGCTTTGTTTTACTTTGTATTTGAGGGCAATTTCCAAGTACAAACCCCCCGGTGGGCTTATATCTGGAGGGGCAATTTAACGGAGGGTTTTTTGCGTTACGAGTTTTGGGGGCTTATAAGTGGAGGGGCTTATTTTCGGAATTTTACGGTATTTCATGTAGTAATTTATTTGTTATTTTTTTAGATGGGACCCCGGATTCTACACCACATTCTCTTCTCACCCCAACCCACCTTCCCCAAGTGACATCTCCAGGAGCTGCAGTTCCTCATGTACCCATGACCTTTCCTCATGTACCCATGACCCTTCCTCGTGTACCAGCGCATGTGTTCTCGGGTCAACACGTTCTGAGCGCCAGCAAATTTAACAGAGAGCAGGTAAACTGGGGTTGAAATTTTGTTCTGATTTTGCTCGTTATAAAGCTTTCAAGTGAAGAGTATTTTAGCTGAAAATTTAGGTGACGTCATCATTTTTGCCTGTCAGACGCGAACGTGTCAGTTGAAGGTAACGCTTTGAAGAGAGCTCTTTCTACTCTAATGCCACATGGTCCATACCCTATCAGTAACCTTTTGCATGAGTTTTTCACGACACTTTAAAGTTCGTTACATTGTATTTTTCCTGAAATTAAAGAGTTGCTTTAACATTGGCTTCTGTGAAAAAGTCAATAGAGTAAAAACTTCACGTAATAGCTCGTAGGTATAAATTGAGCAGTACTTACTGTTACCTGTACTAATAGAGCGTGTTCTGTATTCAGCTTCATTACTTGTTTAACATGGCTCACTACATGCGACTCGTAGTGCAAAGGGAAGGAGGACTGGATTTACTCAAGGTAATTATACCGCAAACGCACATTTGTACTATGATAATTCATGTCAGTTCTGGAGCGGAACTGTATTTCTTCCCAGTGCAGTGTTGTGGCCAGGTTTTCGCTGACAAATGTTCCAATTCGACTTCTCCTCTTTCAGGGTAGGGTAATGGCTTCCATGTTCTATGAAGTCAGTACGCGAACATCATCTTCATTTGGGGCAGCGATGCAGAGGCTGGGAGGTTCAGTGATATTTATGAAAGAAACCGACTCCTCGGCCAAGAAAGGAGAGAGCTTAGCAGGTAGTACGGTTTTTCATGTCTTAACTGAAACTATATCACCCCCCCCCCCCCTTCCCCACACCCGCCCCACCCCGCTTCCAAGTGTTAAACCGAAAGGAAAACAGTCTATACAATGGCAGCCTATACATTTTTTTGAGTGACGTCAGGGTAATAGGCTCCTGGTGATATTCTTTGTTTTCTTTTCACAGATTCTGTGCAAGTAATGTCCTCTTACTGTGATGTGGTGGTTATTCGTCACCCGAAGCCCGGAGCAGTTCAGGTAAGTTTTGCATACCTTTGTACCTACATTTCCCTGTAAAGCGGGGTTTTTTGATGGGCGTGGTCTAAAAATGACCATAGAGTTTTGAACAGTTCAGTTGAGAAAGTGGGAAGGGAAGATACCAATTGATAAAAGACTCGCGAGGAAGCCGCTCTAGAGATTGGCGATAAAGCGAATCGCCCAAGGGTCTTGCATTTTTCTTGCGGGTTAATCTTTCTTGGCAATTGCAGGAGGCTGCCGAGCTCTGCCGCAAACCAGTTATCAACGCGGGAGACGGAGTTGGGGAACATCCAACCCAGGCTCTTTTAGATGTGTTTACCATCCGCGAGGAGATTGGTACTGTTAATCGTCTGACGGTAAGAACTCGCTTCTATTTAGCCTCCTTTTCAAGTTCATGTCCAGATTTGAGGGCTTTGTAGAGTTGCATCTAGTTTGCATGTTGTGGTTCCTGTGCCGTCAGTATTTTGTCAAACTCAAATGCAAATTTAGACAAAACCGTTTCCACTTAAAGACGGAAGACAGAACGCTGATAAAGCGTTGCTCAAAGTCGTCGTATTGGGTTAGCTACCAGAGACCTTTAGATTCTAAGACAAGAACGACTACAAGTACGAGATTTTGTGCTCGCGGCGCGCGTGAACCAGCGTCATTTTGGCGGGAAAACATGATAGCCATCGCCATTTAATACGGATTTTAGGGAGAATGTCGTAGTGGCGGAAACAAGTTATCAAACGTTAGAAGTTTTATCATTTTGCGACCCGGAGAAGGCTTGACCTCGTTCAATGAAGATAACAGTGCTAACTTTTCTTTTGAATCAAAAGTACAATGAAGCTTTCCGGGGCGTCTATTTTTTGAAAGTAAGCGAAAAAACTTTCAGTCAAATCTCGTACTTGTAAGTCGCTCTCGACCTCCAATTTAAAGGTCTCTACTTCCTCCTTTGGCGTGGATGCTTCAAACGATCACATTATGTTATTAAAGTAGTTCACTTCATATATCCTTCACTTGCTTAAACTGAAAACACCTTGGATGACGGGGAAGGTAAAAAGGTTGAACGATAGTCTAGTTGCTCTTGATCTTGTTGTCGCGAAGATGAGTTTCGTTTTTATTTCTTGATTGAAATAAAGGTTACAATGGTCGGAGACTTGAAAAACGGCCGCACTGTTCATTCACTGGCTAAGCTGCTCTGCCTTTATGACGTCACCCTCCGTTATGTGTCACCCGCAGCACTGCGCATGCCCGACTCCGTGAAAGAGTATGTGAAGAGCAAAGGAATTCACCAGGTTGGCAATATTGTAAAGGAGTTTAAAAAGGTTCTAAAGCACTGAACATGATTTTTTTGTGGGCTAACTTTATCTCTCGTTCGAAATTTACGTTGATTTATTTCAAACTAATTATCATGCATCACCATCGCACAAGCAAAGGAAAATAAGATTTGGAGCAAGGATCAAATTAAACCACAGCAGTTACTTTATAGAACATACATCCCCCATATGTATCATAGTTATTAACTTTGATCATCTGCTTAAGCCTCGCGTATACCTAATAAAAACTCTTAACTAATCAAGTCAGTATATACAACAGTTCAATGCGGCACAGATGACTTCTTACTTTCAATTGCTTATTAACTTATCTCAAAGGTGTTTTCCGAAAAAGGTCCCCGGCAAGGCAATGCACTAAGAAACTAACCTTGAATTTGCCGCAAACTCCTATAATTTTGTTGTAATTTAGCCAAGCAAAGTATTTACCCAGTACCAATCATCTTTGGCCCGTTTTCCTTTTATTTTCTTTGACAGGAAGAGTTCACAAACCTTTTGGATGCCCTAAATGACACTGATGTTCTTTATGTGACAAGAATCCAACGCGAAAGATTTAAAAGCCAAGAAGAGTACGAGAAGGTTCGTGTTTGTTGTGACTGCACCGAGTTCATCTCCGCACAGAGTATTCTTTGAGCGTATTTTAACTGTTTATTTAGTTACTGTTTATAAGTTTATTTTTAAAGGGGTTGCGTCACGGGGTAACCGGTCATTTTGCCCCCAAGTCATTTCGCCCCGGTTACTTAGCCTCCTATTTTCGAGTCATTTAGCGCGGTTCAAATGTAATATTCCTCCTTCTATAAGCCATAAAGCCAAATAAGCACGCTTCATTAAGCAATAGACCACACTTTCTGTGGGTTTACCGGCGTGATAACCCACTTAGGATGTTGGGAGTACATGAGAAAAGGTTGTAAATCACGCGCCTTCGGCTCGTGATCCTAAGTGGGTTATCACGCCTGTAAACCGATAGAAAGTGTGGTCTATTGCTTTTATAAAATAACTTTAAGTAAAACTATGAGTTAACCGGCACAATAAATCATAGGTTTTTAACCAATCAGAACGCGCGTACTATCTCAGTTATTTTATAAAATATAATATTCCTCGTTCTTTAAGCCATAAACCAAATCAAGCACGCTTCAATTGTAATATTCCTCGTTCTAGAATAGGGGGCTAAGTAACCAAGGCGAAATGACTTGGGGGCGAGATGACCGGTAACCTGCACGACAGTCTTGATCATTTTGTAAATATTGCCAATTACGCTTCCTTATTCGCAATGGAACTTACCGTTAGCAAAGAAATTACTTGTAAATGACAATATTACTACTTTATGTCAAACAAAAAGAGTTAAGTTTGAAAAACTCTTTTGCTATTAAGCAATTGCAATCCGTTTTAATCTTATTAAAATCTGTCCACTGGCTCACAAAATGTTAATTTTCCTCGGGGAGACCTCCAGTTTCCTCCAAGGGAGGAGGACGGGGACAATCCCCTTTTCCACACCAATCTAATCCATTTTCACCAACTTATATTTTATTATATTTTATTTTATATTAGCTTGTATTATGCTGGGGACCCTTAATATAGCAAAGTGCCAGGGAACTTGAAAATTTTGTTCGTTATGACGCGAGTATGTTATATCCGGGTCCTTTTCTTGTAAAGTTACAGAAACTGGTACATAGAAATCATTGGTGGTTTTTCGTATTTTGGTCACTGATTCGCTCAATCTGTTGATTCGTGTCAGGTGTTTGGAAGCTACGTCATCACTCCACAGCTTCTAACAGAAGCAAAGGAAAAGATGGTGGTGATGCATCCATTACCGCGTGTGAATGAAATCAGGTAAGAGTGCTTAGACATTAACAGTAATTAACAATAACTTTCTTCGATTGAAAAGACTTATATGATTGGCCATCCGGGCCGAAAAATATTATAATAAAAAAGATTAGCCATATTAATTCTGGAATGGCGCGGTGGAACTGAGAGTTTGTCTTGGCAAACCATGGCATTATTTCGCTTGAAAACAGCTTCGTCAATAATTAAAGGAACCGTAAGCTTAGTTGCGATTTGAAGAGATGTTAACTAGGCTTCGAGCTAAAGAACATATCTTAGGCCCTGTCCACACTAATGCGCTCTCAAAGTATGCGTTTTCGTTGTCATCGAAAACGCATCGATTGATTCGCGTCCACACTACCTTTTTGATTCGTTTTCGACTGTCCATTCTAAAATTGCACGTTGTGACGTACGTTTAACTCTATGCGCACGCCTCAAGCACACGCGCCTGCGATAATTTCGGTCATCGTTTTCATTTTGATGCGTTTTCGACCGTCCTCATTAATACAATATGTTTGCGTTTTCGTTTTGATCCACTTTCGAGAGCGTTTTCACATTGACTCATTTTCGATGAAAACGGAAGGCCTAAACGCATCGAAATGTATGCGTTTTCAAAACGAAAACGCATTAGTATGGACCGGGCCTTAGTCAACGTGAGCACTTTAGCATTTGTATGTGAATATTTGTCATGGCACATTGCTGAAAAGTTCATGCTTTGTACGTACAGCTCGTGGCGCCAAGGTCAGCGTGAATACGAATCTAGACCCTCATATTAAGTATGGCATTTTTCGGAAAGCCCCATTTCGTCTTTCCGTTTTAGAATTGGGGCAGATGTTTAATAGTTTTGCATATCATTGCTTTCTCTCAGCGTGGAGGTAGATTCTGATCCTCGAGCGGCGTATTTCCGTCAAGCAGAGTATGGAATGTACATCAGGATGGCTCTTCTTGCATTAGTGCTGATGAAAGGCTGAAGCGGGAAGCTGTCTCCATGAAATGGAACCGGCCTACAGGCCATTTGCACCATAACGTTTATTTGACTACGACTACCAGAATCGATCCTTCAGCGTGTAGTCTTACTGCGCTACATATAAAATGAAGGTTTAATGTTATTGATAATCGCATTGAGAATACTAAAATTATATTTTAAGACACTAAGACCGAAATGAAATCTGTTATTTCCTATCCCTCGAAGGGCGGTCTTTATATGCCCATTGCCCAGATATTATGTATAGCACAAACTCGTAACTAAGATGGTAAATTTCTGTATACCTCAGCGAGACTGGGGAAGCCAATGTGCAGTTTGCTGGCTCGATTTACTTCCAGTGCTGACTGTCTAAAAGATGTAGGCCGATGTGTTTCGAGGCAGATTTGGTTGAACGTCTTGCTTTTCAAAATCTAACTATCGATTCTCTCTACAGAATCCCTTGGTTTGACTATTTAAATGAGCTTAAATCGAACCTCTTTGCCATACGTTTTACACAGTACTATGGACTTTCATTAGTTTACGGAACGTAATTATCGATTTTTCCTGAGTGTTATGGTGCAGAAGGACTGTCAAATCACCTCAGTTAACTGCCCTCTCTGTATACAGTCATACGTCTTTTTTTTTTCCTTTGGTAAGACAAATGTGCGACTTGACACTCCAACATCTCTTGGTTTTACTCCGCTGCTTTTCAAGTTCTACGCACACGATTTGCTCGTCAATACACTAAGTAAGCGTGACGCACACGATGGTATATATTGTTATTAGAGTGGTTTTCGTTCGAGTGTCGTAAAACCAAAACCAAAGTAATTACTCTGACCAATCACATAGGACACAGACAATACATTGAACCAATCAAAACTCGCAGTAATTACATGTGGCTGACGCAAAGCGCGGGAAAATGCATGCGAGCGCGTCACAATTGGCTTTGGTTTTACTTCTGATTGGATGAAAAGGTGGCGCGAATCTTTTAAGCCAATCGCATCGTGTAGAAAGTGCAAAACCAATTACTTTTCGACACTCAAATGAAAACCGCTCTAAAGAAAAAGAAAGCAAAAGAAGTTTTTCTGTGGTAGCAAATGTGGATTTGTCACAGTTACGTTGAAGTTTCGTGGATAAAAACACCAAAACGTTGAGCACAGTGCACTTGTGCTACTTCTCTGTTTAAAAATTAGATATTATGTGTAACGTAAATTAGTTGTGATTATTTGACAGTCAAAATCAATAATAAAATAGTGCTAACATGTTTTAAAACTATCGATGCTTCACAGGGCTGTCGCTAAAAATTTAAGTTGCCGGGTATATGCAAATAGTAGAAGGGGAATTGTACAGCTATAGGAAGTTCTTTTGGTTCTGTTTTCCTTTTGTTTCCTATGAAAGTAGCCGGGGCTCACGCTCATAGTAACCGGGGAAAATCCCCGGCCCCCGGCTCTTAGTGACAGCCCTGCTTCACAAGTTGTTTATTGAGTCCTTTTGTTGTTTGAAGTAATGTACGCCAGCCAGTCCAGAAATGCAGTACTGACAGAGATTCACTGCCTTTTTATTGCTATCACGAAGTGTCCTCACCAATGAAAGGTCCCCAGAACGCGCAAGTCTTTGAAATGTAAAGTCATATGAATAACGTAAACTAACGCTTATAAGCCCCACATTAAAAGGTCCATCTACCTGTAAACAAAAAGGATTATTTGGGTTTCTGGGAAACTGCCCACCTACCCCTCCCCTAAGTCAACATTAACATGTAGTTCTCACTTAGGGAAAAATGTTGGGTTAGGGGAGGGGTAGGTGGGCAGTTTCCCAGAAACCTAAATTGATCCAATAAAAAAAGACATCCGATTATATGCGGCCCCTCCCCCCCAAAAAAATCTGTTCCAAATTAATTGAAGTGAATTAGAATCATTATAGAGTTTTGAAGCTTAATGGAAAACCAGTAAATGCAAAACGTATTTTGATCAGCACTGTTACAGCTTATTTCGAAGCGCTTTTTCTATTCGGGTTATGATCCCTCTTGGATGTAAGCCCGCTTGGATATCCGCCCTTCTTTTTTAAGCCCTCCGAAAACCCCTGGCGAAGTTGTATGAGGCTAGAGCTTATAAGCAGCAGTTTATGGTACGTGAAATGGCCCTGAGAGGATCAATAACTATGTTTGAAATACTAAAAAAAATGTACATAATCGATTAATTAATTAATTAATTAATTAAGAAGAATATCAAATGCAGTTATTGCATTGACAACCAGTGAAATTCTGTTTTTTAAATGTCTGCAAAAAGATGCAACATCACGTGCATTCTTTACGAATCCAGCTTTTTACAAATACATAAAAGAGCTAACTTTCCAACTCCCATGAATACTTCTCATCCCTCCGCATCTCAGGGATCGTTTACCAGGCTCATGGCAATCGGTTATTCAAAAAATATCAAGTAAGAAGTTTTTAGTCATTTTGGTACAAAAAAATCGCGGTTTTTTACCACGCAATAAAAGACTTTCAAAACTAAAAGCATTTTTCCCCTTGTGACAAAATTTCAAAATACAGTAAAGGTTATGTTACACGGGACGATTCTCAAAGACGACTTTCAGCGCAACACAGCGTTGCAATATTGGAATAATGTAACCATTCGAAACAATGTTGCCACACTGTGTTGCGCCAAAAATTGTCGTTGCGAATCGTCCCGTGTAACATCACCTAAATGGTGATTGGACCCGACCTTTTGATGCTTGAAAAATAAGTTGTTTGGTAAAGCTACGATTAAGAGCCTTTGGGGAAAAGAGTGAATGACTGAAAAAAATAGCCAATTGCTTTATTTATTTACTATTATTCTTTGACCAGTTGTAAGGTTTCCACAGACTAACAAACCTTCCGCCTCAATGGACATTTGAATACGATTTTACTTAATTTCTTTTACATTTTTATATCCTGACTCGAAAAATCCAGTCAGATATTACTTTGTTCGACATTTTATTTTGTTGAAAAATTGTACGGTTTGCCTGGTGGCCAAGCCATCGGTAATTGTCTCTTCAAACTTGTGTCATATTCGCGTGTCCAAGTAGTGGAAAAATGTTTTGCTTTGTCTCGAGTTTTTCTGTTGAAGGCCGCGATTGCGGGAATGACAGATATATGTCTTCCCCCTCGGTTTGAATCAAAATGACTTGTCCTGGAAACTGTGGAATGTTCAAGGCGTGCTTGGTCGTTAGGCGAATTCAAAAGAGGGGTGTATTCTTTCATTCCGCTTATTGCACCACTGATATCGTGAAAATACGGCATTTTGTCCACTCTACCATACGTTACCCCAACGATATCGAAATTTATTTGTGATTGCTTTCCACTATTGATCGTTCTTGTTTTCTCACTTTGGCTCCAGTCATCATCGGACGAGGTTCTATTGAACGAAAAATTTTGGTCATAAAACCGCGCAGATTTGTTATAAATTACTCCATCCCTAGATTCCTGTCCACGAGTAATGGAAGAACGCCTGGCCGGTACGTTTCTGGCCAAAAAGGGTTTTTCAAGTCTGTTTATAACCTCTCTAGATGGCAGCAAATGACTCGGATCGTGTTTGAAGTTATTGGAAGTGTCCGAGAAGTCATATCTTGCACTTGCAGAAACTTGGCGAGTCTGTTTTGCAGGAAGGTATGTTTCAATCAAATGACTTTTCCTTTGGTAACTTGTTGATGGAGATTTGAGGATTGATTTGTAAGGTCTACTTATATCGTGCCCTGGATTGATCGTTCCATAAGTCTGTGTTGTCTGAGGACTTTGTGGTCCTTTGCTTCCATGAAAGGAAGAAGACGTGGAAAACGTTTGCAATCTTCTTCGTCCTCTAGTTGCGTCTGTTCCACTTTTAATCCAAGAGTTTCCCACCACGGAATCTCTTGAAAATACAAAACCATCTCGTATATCAGCGGCTTTTTGACTTTCTTCATATGCAGGAATATTAATCACCCAGGTTTCATCTTTGAAAGACACACGCTTCGGCAGTTTTTGCTTCGCAGACAAACGAGGCTTTCTCAATCCCAGAACTGACGAGGTCTCTTTGTCCATAATGGAAGCATGCAGTGTTTTTCGTACATTCGGCTTAAAACGATTCAACCGGCAAAGTAACAACGTACGCGTGAATCAACGTATTCTCTGATGGATATGACAAATTAACGATGCAAGCGAAATAATCGCTTTGTGTATTCCACAAACTCAGAGACAAAGTGCTAATTACATGACGCGATGGTTCATGAATGCTAATGTTTGTTTGGTATAATGGCACGATCCAACCAATAAACAATCGTAATTAAACCTAAAGCAAAAATGCTTTTGTAAACCGCTCATGCATGAAATGCCAATTTCTGACAGTTGATTGAAATTATTTTGTTTAATTTGTTTTGACTGGTTGTCGGGAATGAAGCGTTGCCATCCTTCTTTAATTAAATTGCTGGTGGAAATTAAACAAACTAAAAATTTTCCTTTTAAATCGCCGTTTGTGTACAATAAACAAATTAACGAACGCCTTGACCAGCTGTCCACTGTGATTTTTACTTTTCCAGATGCACATACGGGCTTGTAATAAAAATACGTTTGGACACCTCCCTGTATTCTGGACACCTCATGATAATTACACAACTAAGTATTCGCGGGTGAGAACCCCAAATCAGAGAGGGCCAGTTTAATGCACGGAACAGTCCCAGGTGCTGATCTCAAACAAGGAGACGGGAAAGAAAATAATCTTGTATACGCCACTTTCACAGTATCCGTAAAGCACTTTGTTTCAAAAGAATTGTTTTCAATTTCTCCTGTGTTTACAGTCGTCTCAAGAAAAGGCGGAAATAATGCTTATGCATCAAATTCCTCGCTAAGAGCGTGCATCGTGCGCTACAGCACGGTTAGAGGATAGAGGTCTTACCAAGTTTAAGAAACGCAGGAATCTTTCAGATAGGTGCGATTCAAGGGCCTTTGACTCGTCCAGGCGTTAAACTTGACGAGAAGATGAGCATTTGCTCTTCGACTCCTTCAACTTCGACGCTGGCTTGATCTCCTACCTTGTAGTAATGTAGTAGGTTATGTGTATGAATGAATGTATGGTAAATAACTTCTTCTTTATAAGGACTCCCCAAGATCACGGGGGGAAATGGATGTGATTTTGAGCGTTAGCTTTAAAATAACAGCGGAAATCGAGATAAGAAAACATAAGCTTATGTTTTGCGTCCTACTTCGCGGAGGAGTTGTGTCGGCTTTGTATCGCATGTGCTCTTTCATTGCCATGAAATGTGTTTGCATTGTTTTTTACTGTCAGTAGCCTGGTTTCAATTTGCCTTAATTTCATCCGATTGCTTCGAGTCGTTTTTTCAATCGGTTAAGTATGGCTCGATCGTTTGCCGGCGGAAGTTCCATGGAAAAGGCATTAAATTTGAGACTTTTCACCAAATCATGTAATCATCCTCCATTGCGTAGTGGCTATGTGAGGTCGGGTCAACTCGAAGGTACCAGGTTCAGATTCTGCTAACGACCTTCTTTTTCCCTTCTTCCTTTTTTTTATTTTTTGTTTTGTTTGCTTATTTGTTTTGCTGTTTTTTTTTTGTTTTTAAATATATACCTAAGTAACTGTTTAATAATAAAGTGCAATAAACAGCAAGAAAAGTATTGTGTTTCCGGAACAAGGATAGTATATTTATAATCTGAATTTCTATCATTTCCTAAAATTTACTGTGGGAAAACCAGAGGTGATATCTAATTGATTATTTTCTAAACAACGTACCCACGAGTTGACGATAGTCTTTCTTTGATTTTTTTTTGGGGGGGTGGGGGGAGGGTAAGGTAAACAAGGTGTATTATGGGCTATGTGAAAGCGGTAAATCTCCGACTCAGAAAAAAAGGCATTTGTTCTCACTACTCCCCTTATTTTACTCAGTTGCAGTTGATCTTGTAAATACTACATTGTTGGTGATAACTAATTTACGACTACAGCACAAAAACAGTTTTAAAGCAATAATGACGTAAAGTTTTAGCTAGGCATTAACGGTGCTAGCACATCTTCTCTCAGCTCACTCCCCCAGTGTGTCAGCTGGTCCTGTAATAGCAAACAAAAAAAACACTGCTCTTTTCAATCTAACCTGCGTAGCAAGCGTTTCCATATGGTTTCGGAGCAAAAAAAGACCGAGGAACGGGATTTTCGGTTTTGGCAACGCGAGAAATGGAACGAGCCATTTTTCACGCGGTCTTTGACTCTCGTTCCTCGTTTTTTTTGCTCCGAAACCGCACGGAAATGGTTGCTACGCAGGCTATTTTCCATCGACTCTCTAATTTCGTTTATACTTTGGTCTGGCTTTAGTGCAAAGTGTCTGCCAAAAAAAAATTTAAAAAGTCCACGTCCCCGCACCGAACGCCAGACAGAAAACGGTGCAAATTTTCGGATCGCCATGCGTCACCTCGCCCAATACTAATTTGAAGCTGAGTATCATGTAAAAATCCTCATCTCATAAGCGTAGGAGAAAGGTAAAAAAGGTCGAAACAATCACTGGACTTAGCAGTGGTAACGTCTCCTCGCTAAGTTCTTTTTCGCGTTTACGACTACAAATTTTCGGAGAATTTGAATTTTACATGGGCTGAAGGCTTAAGCGTAAATCTTTAGTATTTTGGGCGAGATGACATTTGGGCCACATGGCCAGTTACTGGTTTAAATCCGTTAGAAGTGGAACGAATAAAATTATTGTAGGTATCTTAAAATAACCCTTGGGGAGTCATAATATAGCATGCATCTGATGAAAGTACAACAACGAGAAGATAGAGTGGATATATTTGACAACATTTTTACCAATGATCACCAGTTACATATTTTATAACAGTAAATAATTGTATGCTGTGATTTCATATATATCCTTGATTTAAATTTCATTTTTTTGTAACAATATCATTACCATACTTTACCATAGCCAAAAAAATGAAATATATAAATATATAATTTCGACCCTTCCAACTTGTTAGAGACTAAATATTTTAAGTACGAGAAACCTGTTAACATTTCGTTATTTTACCTGTGGTACATGAAGGCAGATACTTGATATCTTGAATGCTGCAAGTTTACTCTCATCGGTCTGCATAAAAATGCATAAAATAATTAAGGTTCATAAAAACGCATAAAATAATTAAGGCTCGTTGTCATTCTTCGACAGCTAATAGAATGTCAAAATGAGCATAATCTCAATGCACTAAACTTGAGTCAATACGGTGACTACAAGAAGATTTTAACATGAAGGTAATGAATCTTTATCAATATTCAACACTTTCATTTCCCAAGCAGTAAGGCCAGCCCAGGATAAGCATTAAACTTGATGAATCTAATGCTTATTAGCAAAAACTATTGCTCCCAGTCATTAGCCTTAGTTTCCTCCCCTGTGAAGCAAAGAAAGTCGTGTCCGATAGCCCTGGGCTAGTGAATTCTGATCTCAAGTTTTAGCTCGGCATTAACGGTGCCAGCACATCTTCTCTCAGTTCACTCCCCCAGTGTGTCAGCTGGTCCTCCTTATTAGCAAAACCTATTCCTCCCAGTCATTAGCCTTAGTTTCCTCCCATGTGAAGCAAAGAAACTCATGTCCGATAGCCCAGGGCTAGTGAATTCTGATCTTGACTTGCCATATGAGCGAAAGAAGTTTTTTCCTGGGAGAATTCAAATTACAGAAGAACTGTAATCAATCCTGTGCGTCACTAAAAAATTTTCGGCCGAGTTAGCATGACTATTGGATTGGTACATGCTAGCTACAGCTTGCCCTTGGAAAACTGACCAAAACTGACTTTCTTTGCACCCTGTGAAGTCAGACATCTGACTTTGGTTCACATAATTATTTAACTGCTGTACCTGCAAATGATGTTTATCCACAAAAAGGAACAGTGACTGTGATGAATTATTGATAACCAAACCATTGTGCTCTTTTCTACTGATAAGCCTCAAGAGTTGCTTCTCATAGTCAAGGTAGTCAAACTCAAACTTGGCCTGAATATAAAACCCAAAGCATTGGTCTGTGCTTTTTAGAATTCCTATTAATTCCTCATGATTCATACCAAGGTAGAAACCTTATTGGCTCAAGGAATATTATTGGTCACTCAAAGTTCCTGCTCGAGTAAACTAATATTATTTTATTACAAAAACGCCCACAAAATACCAAGTGAGGCCTTGCATGAAAACACGATATCTTCACACGTGAAAATAACATGTTATCCTCAAAAGATCACCATTGCTATGGTTATATAATAAATCACACCTTTTGCAGCAAAAAAAAAATACTAAAGTAAAATGGCTTGGTATTTCATTGATGTTAATAACATAGAAAATTATATAATGCTCAAGGAGATACAAAATCTATCTTCTGATGTGGAAAATTCTTTCACTAACTTTCGCTATGCTCACTCATAAAATATTCTTCCACACTCAAAGATAAATTTTGTATCTATGCAGGGCCATGTGACACTCGCCATTTATTTTCCCTTTGGCTCAATTTTGCTGCTAACATTTTCTCTGTTTTTATTTCTCTAAGTTCTATGGTAAGCTAATTATTTCAAGTTTGTACATAACAAGCAAAACAAAGTATCCATTCTGCCAAGGAAAACAAAAAACAGTTGGACTTTGGTAGAGTAAAATTACCAGAGAATTGAGCCAATCTAGTATTTATATTGTCTAAGGAAACAATGCTATGGCTGCAGGTCAAAGGTTTGAACCTTGATCTACAGGTCCCAAATTTAACCGTTTAAGTCCCAATAGTGACCAACATCAATTTTCTCCTAACGATATCCATACAATATCAAGAGATTAGGTTATGAGAATCAATTAAATGATCACCAAAGAGAAAATGCTTTGATCTTTTCTCAAATTCTCTCAACTTATTCTTTAAAGAAATGTATAGAGATCAGGTTGGAGAATTTGCTTGTGGATATTGGGGCTTAAAGGGTTCATAGGTCATCTGACCAGTAGGCCATCACAACATACAACTAACTCAACCAAGGGTTACCTTCCAGGGGGTAGAAGGGACTTGCAACACAGCCCCAAAAACTGGTATTCATCCTCTCAGAAAGCACCAACAATTGAGTGACAGAAAAGGAGGAAAGAATTGCAACAGCGACAAACCATTTTTTAAGTAGTGAAAGCGACATCTGTTCACTTTTGCATTTTGGCTGTTTCAGCAAAATAACACACTTTCTTCCATTATTTCCAAACATTTTCTGTTATTTTCTTTCAAATGTTTTTTTAATATTATGGTATTACTCAAGAATGTTCCCTTAAGATAGAAAGGTTGATAAAAATTAACTCTTTCCAGACACTTTATTTAATGTGACAGTGACATTTTTTCCTAACCTACCAGGCGTCAGGCAGTCTCAGAAATGAGCAACAAAGCAACAGCATACCCCCCTTGGAAGGCCTTTCAACTACCATAAAACAAACATCAACCAATATGGACTTCCAAGCTTACCATTCACAATTCATGAGATGAAAGTTTGTTTGAATGTAAATTAACCCTTGTACTACTGTAGGAGCTTGTCAAAACAATTGTAATCCATACAATAAACTTGAATGCAGAGTTGTACATCTACATGACCAAACCTTCAAATGTTTACAGACATTCCAATCACTACCATTAGCAGACTTTCCACCCAGAAATATGTACAAGTAGAAGGTGAGAGTAACAGAAGTAAAATATGGTTTGAATTCATAACATAACAGCATTTACCTGAATTAGTCTGTATTCAGAATTCTCATCCCCTTTCCAACGCGAAAAAAGCAGGCAGATAATCTTATCAATGTCATTCCGTGGCCAAAGAAAGAAATTAATTTCCTGCACACATCCAATTATGTCCTGTACAATGTTAAAATGAAAAACATTAAATTCCATGATAGGCTACTTCCGAGTTGCCTAAAGCCTCTGCTTTAAAGCCCAGCTAAGTGCCTATCACACTAGGTGAAAATACGGAGCTTGAAACAAGAAAGAAAAAATCTTCACAGATCCTAATACAATGCAGCTTTGGTGTAAAGATGGTGTGAATAATGTGAATTTTATACAGACAGTTCAAATCAAAATAAGAACAGGATGCAACAATCTGGTTTTGCCAAACAGAAATACTTATTTAATGGGTACAGAAGATGTCATCAATATTCAGGGGTTCCAATAACTTTTTATGTAACTGTCTGCTTGTGGTAGAATACTTTACGTGGCTTTGCCCAGGAAAGAGTCCACGAAAGATTGTTTCCCTGAACCCTTAACAGATGATGGTGGAGATTCTTAAGGTGATGAAAGACTGCCAGCTTTCATTGATACCCCTGAATACTTTCAAATAAAATAATGTCAAGCATATCATGACCACATACTTTCCTCAAAGGCTGATATCTTGTAGAATGAAGTTGTACCACATCTTTATCCAGAAACTGTTTCGAACTATCCAGAGAATACACTTCTTCCTACAAAGAAAAAAGGTTTTCCTTTGTTTCAAATTCATTATCATTATATGTGACTGTAATTACAAACAAAGGAAAGGTTCTTACTAAACCGCATTGAATACAATGTTCACTAGGGATATGTGTTTCCCAGGAAGGGGAACAAATCACTAGGGATACATGTTTCCCAGGTGGGGGAACACATATCAATAGGGATATGTGTTTCCCAGGTAGGGGAACACATATCACTAGGGATATGTGTTTCCCAGGTGCTGGAACACATATCACTAGAGATATGTGTTTCCCAAGTAGGGGAACACATATCACCAGGGATACATGTTTCCCAGGTGGGGAAACACATATGAATAGGGATACGTGTTTCCCAGGTGCAGGAACACATATCACTAGAGATACGTCTTTCCCAGGAAGGGGGAACACATATCACTAGGGATATGTGTTTCCCAGGTTCGGGGACACATATCACTAGGGATACGTGTTTCCCAGGTGCCGGAACACATATCACTAGAGATACATGTTTCCCAGGTGGGGGAACACATATCACTAGGGATATGTGTTTCCCAGGTAGGGGAACACATATCACTAGTGATACGTGTTTTCCAGGTAAGGGAACACATATCACTAGGGATACGTGTTTCCCAGGTGCCAGAACACATATCACTAGAGATACGTGTTTCCCAGGTGGAGGAACACATATCACTAGAGATATGTGTTTCCCAGGTAGGGGAACACATATCACTAGGGATATGCATTTCCCAGGTGGGGGAACACATATCAATAGGGATATGCGTTTCCAAGGTAGGGGAACACATATCACTAGGGATATGCGTTTCCCAGGTGGGGGAACACATATCACTAGGGATATATGTTTCCCAGGTGGGGGAACAGATATTAGTAGGGATATGTGTTTCCCAGCTAGGAGAACACATATCTCTAGGGATACGTGTTTCCCAGGTAGGGGAACACATATCACTAGAGAGATGTGTTTCCCAGGTAGGGGAACACATATCACTAGGGATACATGTTTCCCAGGTAGGGGAACACATATCTCTAGGGATACGTGTTTCCCAGGTAGGGCAACACATATCACTAAGGAGATGTGCTTCCCAGGTGCCGAAACATATATCACTGGAGATATGTGTTTCCGAAGTAGGGGAACACATATCACCAGCGATACATGTTTCCCAGGTGGGGGAACATATATCACTAGGGATATGTGTTTCCCAAGTAGGGGAACACATATCACCAGGGATACATGTTTCCCAGATGGGGAAACACATATCACTAGGGATATGTGTTTCCCAGGTAGGGGAACACATATCTCTAGGGACACGTCTTTCCCAGGTGGAGGAACACATATCACTAGAGATATATGTTTCCCAAGTAGGGGAACACATATCACCAGGGATACATGTTTCCCAGGTGGGGAAACACATATGACTAGGGATACGTCTTTCCCAGGTGCCGGAACACATATCACTAGAGATACATCTTTCCCAGGTAGGGGGAACACATATCACTAGGGATATGTGTTTCCCAGGTTGGGGAACACATATCACTAGAGATACATGTTTCCCAGGTGGGGGAACACATATCACTAGGGATACGTGTTTCCGTGGTGGATGAACACACATCACTAGGGATACGTGTTTCCCAGGTGCCGGAACACGTATCACTAGAGATACGTGTTTCCGTGGTGGATGAACACACATCACTAGGGATACGTGTTTCCCAGGTGCCGGAACACGTATCACTAGAGATACGTGTTTCCCAGGTGGAGGAACACATATCACTAGAGCTATGTGTTTACCAAGTAGGGGAACACATATCACCAGGGATACATGTTTCCCAGGTGGGGGAACACACATTACTAGGGATATGTGTTTCCCAGGTAGGGGAACACATATCACTAGGCATACGTGTTTCCCAGGCGCCGAAACACATATCACTAGAGATACATGTTTCCCAGGTAGGGGAACACATATAACTAGGGATATGTGTTTCCCAGGAAGAGGAACATAAATCACTAGGGATATGTGTTTCCCATGTGGGGGAACACATATCACTGGGGAAACATGTTTCCCAGATGGGGAACACATATCACAAGGGATATGTTTCCCAGGTGAGGGTACACATATCACTAGGGAAACGTGTTTCCCAAGTGGGGGAACACATATCACTAGGGAAACATGTTTCTCAGGTAGGGGAACACATATCACTAGGGCTATGTGTTTCCCACATGAGGGAACACGTATCACTAGGGAAATGTGTTTCCCAGGTGGGGGAACACATATCACTAGGGATACATGTTTCTCCGATCAGGTGGGGAACACATATCACTAGGGATATTTGTTTCCCAAGTAGGAGAACGCATATCAGTAGGGATATGTGTTTCCCAGGTTACTGGCAGCAGAAACCTTAAAGTAGCTGGTGATAGCGCCGGTTGCCGGCCTATTTTGACAACCCTGTGCATGTGGGAAGGTATGTCTGGGAATGCTGTCAAAGGCAGGTGGTGAGGAGGGTACAAAAAAAACTCCTAGTACCTGAACTCCTTTCATAATAGTGTCTTCAAAGTTGTTGGTCATAACAGGTAGCACATCCGCCACTTCAAACAATGAAGACTTCTTCTTCTGTGAACAAAAATCATAATGTTTCACACAATTTCTTTAATTTTTTTTTTAGCCAAACATACCACATATGTATATCCTAACAGCACTCGTGCAGTGAAGATAACAACACGTCTGAAATAATATTATTAAAAGTGAACAATGACATGGTGTATTCCAAGCCCATTAGGTAAAAATAAGATCATAGTCCTTCTGTCCCAGTAGTCCTAATGATGGATAGTAAGATTCACAGTCTGAGTAAATCTACATTGTATATAACTAATATCCAGCAAATTTTGCAATTAATGTTTATGTGGCATTACTCTTGACTGCTGGGTAATGATTTAAATGGTGGATAGCAGCACGCATCTGTTGTAGTTGTTGGTAGAAACTAAATATTCAGTTCCTTTGTCTCCTAACCCTAATAATTAGGGTTTGGTCAGACAAAGAATCAACTTAAGGTATGTAAGAAAACTTCAACTGCAATTTAAGTTTGAGCTACAATATATCCACCTTTTCAATATCAAACACCTGACCTATTGCTTTAAGATCTTGTCACTCTTTAGGTGAACTTCAAGAAGAAATGCTATATATACTAGCTCTTCCAGGTGAAAATCTGATAGGTTGTATTTGTTGGTTTTGGTTTCTTTGCTTTTGTTTTTTGCTTTTTGTTTTGTTTTTTGGTTAGTTGGTTGTTTTTTTTCTGACGGTCATGAAAAGGATAAAACCTTGCATTTATTTGACGGATGGTGGGAAGGGGTTGACAAGAGAACTAAAAACATAATATACCACAATACGCATTGAAAGTTTTCCTTTCCTTTAACAGAAGTCATAAGAAGGAAATAAATTCACCCATAACTTTATCAATTGACTGACGAACAGCAACACCTTATATGGTCAAAACTAAAAAGTTGACAGTCCAATCACATTCAGCACTGAGGTAGAGAATGCACAAAATGCATATGTTTCAGGACCACGAACAGCCTCTGGTAATCATGGTTCAATTTGACCTGTTACCCCCCAACCTGGGCAACCCCAGGGACAAGTCCAGCCCATCGGGACTGGGTTTATGAAATTGTTTGAAGACGTCTTGTGCTGTGGGCAGAGGGCCGGGAAAATCAAAAACAACTTCTCTCTCACGTGGTTGAGATGATGGCGGTGGACCCCAAGAAAGCTTATTTTGAATGGAAAACACAGGAATTTAGAAGAAAGTGGTTGGACGAGGATAAGCTTTCAAGATTAAAATCTTAAAGGTATGCTTATCATAAATTTTCAAACGAATTTGCATAGGATGCACACTTGAATGGATGGCTAGATCTCTTCAAACACAGAAATTTTTCTTCATCCTATTCATCTATATAAGCTTGATAAGACAAATAAAACTTTCTTATCCTATTCTGTCTGCTGCTCATTATTTCAAGGAAGCACTTCTTGTGTTTTCAATTTAATAATAATTCATGTTTTTACCATGTTTTACACGTATTATCCTACTTTTCTAGAAAACATTGATAAACATTCTAGTAAAAAGATTTCATTTTGCCATTTCATGGAAATCAATATAAACCAACCAGGGCAGGGCCCAGTTCTTTGAAGGTCAGTTAACATGGAGTTAAATTTTCATCCTAGCCTGTGTAGCAGGCGTCGAAACGGGTAGGGGGTAGAGGATAGGGAGGAAGGGAAAAAGGGAAGGGGGATTGGGGAGAGGGGGAGGGGTGCTCTCTTCCCTTTCCCCTTTCTTCCTCCTCCCTCCCCTTTTTGCGCCTGCCATGCAAGATATTTTCGTACAGGTTCCTTTTTCTTTTGTTTAGAAGCATTTTATAGGATAATTTTCTCGGTAATTTTTAGTTGATCCAATCATCAAATTGTAGACAAAAAAATACTCAGCAACAACCCGACCCTAGAGTATGCCCGTGGGGGGGGGGGGAGGGGTGGTGGTGATGTAAACAGGTCAAATGCATGAGACAAGCCTAGCAACGTCCGAGTTCTTTACCTTAAATCAGCGCTTCAAGATATCACCACCTTTAAACAGCTTCCTGCTATAGGCGATACCAAGTTTCACTTAACTAACAATCAAATGCAAATTACCTTATCCTTGAAAACAACAGCCACGTAAATTTTGAAGTCAAATTGATCCGCCAATGATTCCCGCTTTCTACGGAGCGCCGAGCGTAAACGATTAAGTGTTGCAGATTTTCTCGAGGCAGGATCAGCCATTACAGACTTAACAAACTTTCCAGGGTTAAGAATTCAAAAACAAATCTTTTTGTTGAGGTTTTTAGACTTTTCTAAGCCTCAGAAGGTCTGTTCTCAAATTGGCCGGCCGGTTGAAACGGTTGGTTTCACTGGCTACTTTCTCAAGAAATACAAACAAAATTAGACCAAAAATCCATGAATATCATTTCACATGATCTAAAAGTTTCATTTTCGCCATTCTGATCGTCCCTACAGCGACCTGATTTCGTAAAATTCATGAAAGATTCTGTACTCGATCGTTCTCTACAAAACTTGCCCTACTTATAAAAATATGGCGCCCAATGACGTAAGGAGCCTCGCTTTGAGTTTGTATACATTCTTTAAATGCCTTAACTTACGACCACAGCCCCCTGATAAAGATGGCGGAGAATTTTTGGAAGGTACCTATCTTCTTCTTTGTGTCCTTTTGTATTTTCCTCTTCATCATTCTGGTGGTGCAGGCGTTTATGCTTTTCAAGAAGTTGATGCCAAAGTCAAATCGGAGATTACGTGATGGAGTTGTTCTTCTTCATCAAATGCCTCCAAACAACCGAGTTTTAAATGTTTCTCCACCATCTTTAAAGTTAGAAACTTATTTGAGAATGTGTAATATTCCTTATGAGAGCGAATACAGCTTTAAGATGTCAACCAAAGGTAAAGTTCCGTGGATAGAATACAATGGTAGATCGGTTGCGGATTCTAATTTCATTGTGCGTTTTCTCAACGAAGAGTTTAAAGTTGACCCAGATGCTCATTTGAGCGTTGTCGAAAAAGCCATCGCCCACACCATGATCGTAACACTTGAGGAAAATACCTATTGGTAAGCACTCTTGTTGCTTATTTTGTCAATCAGCATACAGGAACTGACGCACATTATTTTACTTTTTTTTTTTTTTTTTGGAAAGTTCTCCTGGCCCAGAGTTGGACAGGGTTCAGGGGGTGTGTCAACCTGTGTTGGGGATGCGGAATGAACATGACTTCATGAGGCTAATAAACCTCTTGGCTTCCTTGAAACAGAGCTACCTAAAATCATAAAACAATACTATGTCTGTCCAAGATGAATCGAAAAAAGGGTTCTGGATTTGTACCCAGTCCTTATAAGGTCACTGAAAATTCAAAGTGGGTGGGGAGGATCTTAAGCGTAACAGAAAGAACCTTAACTAAATTTTCAAGAGGAGTCTGGTGCGTTCAAACCATTAAGTCCTCTATGGTTGGAGGATGGATATTATCTGTATCAACACAATGCCGTTCAGCTTTACTTTTGCTAACCTATGTGTTAGGTGCTGGTATTTTTAGGGCACAGGGAGAAATTTCAAAGACCAGTGCAGGCACAAGGGGAGAATAGGAGAGGAGGCCCCTCTGCATGTTCCCCTTGCATGCTTTATATAAACTAACCAAAAAAATAACAGCTGCTTGCTATGCATGTTTTTTTTGCGAGGTATCTATGGCTGTTAGAGTCTGACATGTACCTGTCTTTAAGGGCATCTAATATATTACTTATACTCACTGTGAAGTTGATTAAGATGGAATCCACCAGAAAACTGAATAATTTTAATTTTCAGTGGACAAAAACCTTGTACCAGAATATTTTAAGCCACACTGCATTCTTTTTACACTTTTCAGGAGCTGTAGATATAATTATTGTTTTAATAACTCAATTTCCTGATGGATTCCATCTTAATAATAATTCATTGTCTCTATAACTTCTTTTCTGTTCTCCATTCAATTCAAAGGACGGTGATGTATCATATCGTTGAGGTTGATCTTGCCGATACAAAAACAATGTCACCTTTGCTCAGCGTGACACCTTATCCCCTCAAATATGTTGCATCTTGGCTGTTTTGTCGTGCCTTGAAAAACTACCTATGGAGTCATGGGATTGGCCGACACACCAAGGAGGAGATTTATAGCATTGCAGAGAATGACCTGAGAGCTGCTTCAGAGTTGTTAGGGAAGAAAAAGTATATCATGGGCACCAAACCTTGCCTGTTGGATGCTGTGTTGTTTGGATTGGTTTCAGTTCTCATCTGGAATGTTCCTACGAGCCCTCAGGCCAATCTGATCCGATCACAATTGAAGAACTTGGAAAGGCATTGTTACAACATAAAAGAGGAGTATTTTCCAGACTGGGATCAGCTTATTCTTAAACATAAAATCTCTTAATAATAGACTGGGTTACCGTGGAGGTCACAGCCATATTACTAAATGCCCAATCAAAAGTTAGGTCTAAAGTGCTTTGAGTACATTTTTTATATACAAATAGAATAGTATAATTGCTTTGATAACAAAATGCTTGAATCTGATTGGTTTTTAACCCATTCGCCCCTGAACTGCCCGTAACCGCCCATGCAGATCCACGTCCTTTCTACCCTTTGTGACATCATCAGTTTTAACGGTCAAGGACAACTTTGTCCGCTAGCTTGTGCAGAGTGAAGAGATCTTTCAAACCATACCAGAATCAGCACAATTCAGTCAAGGACACCGGAGAAAGAGGCAAAAAACCATGTAACATTGACCTGAAAATCTCCATGAAAATCTTGTTCCATTGCCCACCAACCTTTCCTTTCACCTAATCCTAAGATCCTAAAAGCTTTCCTAAAAACTATTCCCACCAAAATGAAGCCTACTAAATGCCCAGCAAGAGGAAAAAAAAATGAGGCAAGAAAAGCGAAAAAAGAGGGGAGGAGAGAAAGCGAAAAGTAAAAGTCAAGACTGCTGTCACTTTTTGCTTTCTGCGCATGCCCGAACTTTGCAAGCTGATATTTTGCATCTGGATCAGAAGGCCATGAAGTGTACGACCTATAAACCGGTTTGTGGTAAGTTTTAGCTCTTTGTAGCACGACAGTGACCAGAAAACAACTCGACTAGCTTCAAAACGCGTTTTTCGGCAAAATCTCCAGGAGCGAATGGGTTAAGATCCAATATTAGTGGCTTTATTTTGCTACAAAATTTGCAAAACTTTCAGAATACCAGAGGCTTATAATCGCACAGGTCAAATCTGGCAGTTAACAGACCAATAAAAATAGCAAATGTGACAAGCCAATCAAATTCAACTATGTTAATTCATGATAACAAACCAAAATCAGTGAAAACCAAAATATTGACACATTAGGGGTTAGCCCCACCATCCTTGTGTAATAAGTTTTCGACAAGAAGCCAGGTGCATACTAGAAATACTAGGAATAAAGATAAACCTCATATACCATCTTTTAGATCAGCAACAGGTCAGCGATCTTTCTCATATAGAGCTGTTCAGCTCTGGAATGACCTTCCAGAAAGTTTAGTGAACATAGAGTCATTTAATGTTTTTAAGAACGCGATTAAAGGACGTGCACTTGCGAGTTTTTAAGCCATTGACACTCAATAGGTGTAATTATGCATGTTTTATGTGTTTTAAATAATATGGTAATGTTTTATCACTTTCAAATGTTTATTTTATATTTCTATTGTTCATATGAGATTTTATTGTAATTGGTATGTGAAAACCCATTTTAATTGGATGTACCCATAAAGTTGATTGATTGATTGATTGATTGATTGAATTTTAAAACGGTACATTTTGTTGGGCCTCCATACTCTGATTTCACCAAAAGTTGTAAGCAATATTTTGCTTTGGAAGCTGTAACTTGAAGTAATAAAAACTTCGTACTAAAATCAATAAAATATACTTCTTAAACTGAGATTTTCACATTTTGTTATTGAGACATTGACATTAATAATGGTAATTAACTACTCCCTGAATAATTATACTCCACTCAGTGCTATTACCAAATTACATATTTCAGTTATTTCTCTCGCAGTTTGTTTATTACTTATATTCTTAAAAAAAAACTTTTGCTCCTAGTCTTGCTCCTTTTTTAGAGTGTACTGTTATTTTACTTAAACAATGTTTGCTATCCTCGACTAAGCCCCACCTAAAAAGCACTGTACAGAACACTACAATAAAATACTACTAAACTCCATCCTGAAATAAGTACAAAACTACCCTTGAAGAATACACAATACACATTACAAGCTTTGAATTCAAGAGTGGTTCTTACAATATAAAAATATTGAAGAACTGCCAGAACCTGAATAAATAAAAATTCTTGTCAACTGCAAGAATAAAAACTCGCAAAGTTTTCCACATAAGCAAAAAGTGTGCTCATCATGATGATACAATACAGCTGTGCCACACTTCTTGAAAGAGACAGCGACATTTTAGCAGAGTTTTTGTTGTCCCTTTTGCTCATATGCATAGTTTTTGAAATAAAGTTGTCAGTAAATAAATAAGCACTGCCATCTTCACATAATTACTGCATTCAAAAGAAATGAATAGGTGCTACAGCAGCTAAAATACAGTAACTTATAGTGTAGTGTCCCAACAATGCCCTTCAAGGGATAAAACTGAAAGTATACGTCTCATAGAGTTCATAGCGACATGATACATGCATAATCATACCGATTTGTTTTCTTACAAAGCTACTTAGAGAGATCTCGGTACATTGTGCCAGTATTCAGCTGCCTTGGTAAGTTGTGCCAGTATTCGCTAGAGATCTTGAAGGAGAGTCTATAGGCAGTAAGCTGCAGTTGAACAAACATGTGAATAACATCTGCAAGACAGCCTTGTTTGCCATCAAGAACATGGGAGGTAAAATTCACAGAATAATATTAATGATTTCAGTCGAAATCGGACTGTGAAAGGACAATTCACATTTTGTTACATCCAAACTTGGTTATTCTTTAGAGAGTTATAAACTTCATGTTGTAAGAGCATTGAGTATTTCCCTTGTGTTATTCACTTTAATTTGAAGCAGCAATTTTAACTCAAGTCAATTCTGTGACCATTTTACAGTCATTGAGATGCCTCACATTATGTGACCCAGCCTCCTTTAGCTCCTCCGTTTCTGTGGGGTGAAAAATATAAGATCTTGACGACTTGAAGTGTAGGGCCCATTTTACAGCCAACAAGACACAGACAGTTATGGACTCCTGCAGAGCATTCATTGTCATTTAATTCTAGGTTAGTTCGCAAGTTTCTAACAGTAGTAGGCAAATAAAATTGTCGCAGACAACAATGGACCTTTTTAGCTGGTAGCTTTTAATTTCCCAGATCATTTCATTAGATATGCACACAAAACCAAGAGGAATGTGATCAGTCTTGGCGTTCGTTACATATAATGTCCCGAGTCTGAATCTCACAGTATTTCACAATTGTATTTCTGATTGTCCTTGTCGCTGTCGCAGTTTCAACCCATCCTCC
>OZ038002.1:10558787-10586287 GCA_964035705.1 Porites rus
AATCGTTGGTTTTTCAATGAAATCCGGTTGCAAAGAAAATTTTTGCGTGATAAAGCCACTACCGAGTTTGTACAACCACGACAACGACGGAAGAAACGAGGCAATGAAAATAAGCTATAATAACGGATACCGCGATAAAACGGACAGTACCTAAGTCCCCGGCAAAAACAAATTACAGACGTTTGACTGAAGTAGACTCCCACTATTATGGACTATCGCTAAAGAGGGCGCTAACTCGAGCTCCCAGTGTCCGCTATAAAGGGAGTTGGCTATACCCATACAGGGTTTTATCAAGAGCTATATGGCTCGTGGTTTTATATGTTCTTTCATCAAATGGTACAATTAGTATGTTTTCAATTAGTATTGAAAACAGTTGTTAAATCGACTTCCTAATGATGAACAGTTACTACATTAAGATATTCGTTTGTGGGTGCAAAAATTAATGATAGCTATAGTGAATTTTCATCCCGGGGGGGGGGGGGGGTACACCCATATATGGGCTATATAAGTACGTGCCGCGGAATTGGGTATGGTTTTTGAGGTTCTCGGTCCTTAAATAGGGTATCTTTTTTGACCCTTTTGTTTCTGTGTCCCTGGTGTGGTCCTTAGATAGGGTAGCTTAATTGTATTATCTAATACTGGAGTGTGAAAACGCCCGCCTAAACGAACGGTTTCTTTTAAACTTGATGTATCCGTTTAAGTATTCTAGTATTTTATGCTTGATGCTATACATCCAATGTTACAGAGAAGAAATACCGTTTTCCTTTTCATGCTATGAATAATTTTGTTCTTTCCTTGAATAGGGTGTCATTTTTCGGCTTTGGGCCTTAAAAAGGGTATTAGTTTTCGCTTTCTTAGTCCTTAAATAGGGTTAGGGTTCACGAACCTTCGCGGCACACCCCTATCCAAAATTCGCCGGAGTACCCCCCCCCCCCCCCGGGATTTTCATACTTGCAAAGGCATTTTTACGTTAGTTCATATCTCGCGTGACAGTCCCACCCTAACCGCGATATGTCAGGCGATTCAAAAGGCCTCGAGGAATGTTGTCAATAGGATCACGAAATCATTCACAGAACAAGCCGATTCTATCCGTCGATTCTGGTTTCTCGAAAGAGCTTGCAACACCTTACCTGGAACTCAGTCAAGTCCACGTTCAGTGCACCATCAAAGCGCAGTGAAGCAGTGATGGAGGATACGATCTGACCAATCAGACGGTTCAGGTTGGTGTAACTTGGTCTTTCTATGTCCAAGTTACGACGACAGATGTCATAAATAGCTTCATTATCCACCATAAAGGCACAGTCAGAATGTTCCAAGGTGGTGTGAGTGGTCAGAATGGAATTGTAAGGTTCAACCACTGCTGTTGCAACTTGCGGTGCTGGGTAGATAGAGAACTCCAATTTGGATTTCTTGCCGTAGTCAACAGACAGACGTTCCAAAAGGAGAGAGGTAAAGCCCGATCCAGTACCTCCACCAAAAGAGTGGAAAACAAGGAATCCCTGCAAGCCTGTGCATTGGTCTGCCTGTGATATAAAACAGGGAACGAACTTTCAAAATGCTTAAAGGAATCATTTAATTCCAATACACAGAAAAACTGACAGAAGTTTACACTGGACTAAACAATATCTCCATATAAAGCTTCTTGAATATATACCTACCAGCTTTCTAATCCTGTCCAAAACCTGATCGATCATTTCCTTTCCAACAGTGTAGTGCCCACGAGCATAGTTGTTAGCGGCATCTTCTTTGCCAGTTATCAACTGTTCTGGGTGAAACAGCTGTCTGTAGGTACCTGTGCGAACTTCATCTGTGAAATATAGAATAAAAGGTCTAGTTATGACCATTTTTTAAAAGTCATATCATCAATTTTTGTTTTTCTGTGCCGGTATCAGATAGGCCCAAAAAGATGAGCATTTTCTACAAAAAGTTGACCTTCGGTGTCATATTGATCTCTAAATGAACCAATCAAAAGGCACATTCATCAAAATCTGAGCGGCTAAACGCATGACTGATACAATTCGTGTTGTCGATTTATCTCTCGGAACGGAAGCAATATTTTAGTGAATATGAACAAGTTGAACTTTGGTTCTAGTAGCGTCACGAACATTGTCCGAGGCAAAATCTTTACAAGAATCTCTTGTAACAATAAATATATCCGTTTGCTATAAATGATGCAAGAAAACACTCCACTTAATTTATTGTTCACAATTTCTGTCAATTTCAATAGCACCAATATATGTAAATTTTATAGATACTTTGAATTTTAAAAAAAATGAATGACATGCTAACTACTGCCATAGAAACCAGTTGTTCAATTGCAAATTTCTACCTACACGAAATAGTCCAGATTCAGTGCGGGACGATTATATCTCTATTTCAAACTTTCTTGATAACATAAACTCAGAATGTTGCAATAAAAAAGCCGTATATTATCAACTCATACCTTAAAATTGCGCTTAAGGACCGTGGTCAATATATTATTGGTTCATAATTTTTAATTTATAATATTCCGCTTCTTGAAAATGTTTTCGTTTATATCTTTGGCGATATATTAATTAAGATATTTTGATTTGTCTTTTTCTTCGCAGATTTTTCAACTAACAAATCTTTATTTTATTTCTACTGCTAGATTATAAAACAATGTTTCCTTTTCTCACCGACTACGGTGGGTTCCAAATCGACAAACACAGCGCGAGGAACGTGTTTTCCCGCTCCAGTTTCGCTGAAAAACGTGTTGAAGGAATCATCTCCTCCGCCGATGGTTTTGTCGCTCGGCATCTGACCATCAGGCTGAATTCCATGCTCCAAGCAGTACAACTCCCAACAAGCATTTCCAATCTGAACTCCGGCTTGACCAACGTGGACAGAAATACACTCACGCTGAAAGGGTTAAAGCGAAATAAACAAAAAATCATTCAAATTTCATTGCCGGCCGCTAAACGTTGCAAGGGTGGAGCTTATCCATAGACTGTGAAATAAGAGAGCTCCCTGCTACCTTGAGCCCTACGAACGTTTAAAAAGAAAAGGAAATGCTTTCAAAATGTAACTCGGGTAATTATATAGAAAGTCAGCTTACCATTGTCAGAAATAGTCAGAGATTTTCAGTCTTGCAAATGATGAACAAAGTGAAAGCCTCTCCGCCGATAAGTGACCAACCGAACGAAGAACTTGTACCCCACGGCTGTATGAAGTGGTATGTACTGGGTGGGCTGGCGCTCTTATGTTATTTTCTACATATCTTGAGCCTGCAATACTATTCATGATAAGTGCAAGGATGGCGACATGCGTGGCACGATATTACGTCACCCTTATTAGCCTAATGGTGATCAAAAATCTCCGCCGAATAAAACGTATTAAATCTAGTAATTAACAGGTGTTTCTCAATAAACTCTCAATAACAGCTTGAAAAACGTCTGCCAAATGATTGGCTGATATCATTAAATTAAATCGCAAAACGACAATGACAACAACAACAACGTGCATATTTATTAACAGAGAGAGAAAGCGCAGAAAACTGTACTATGGAACCGATAGAAGTTATGTGACTACAAAGAGTGAAGTTCTGAATATGTTTGACGAATTAGCCAGAGTAGCAGACTCCTTAAAGCTGGCTGCTAGTTAGTCACAAATAAGGAAACGAAAAGAAAGAGAGAAAGCAATAATTCAAATTAAACTAATATATCATTGTATGTAGGACAAAAGAGGAATTTAAATAGCAAAACACCGATGAAAATACAATTACATGTAACAATTCAGGTAATTAAAGTGAAACCAGTTTTGAGCTGTGAAAGGGCCTTGATAGTGTTAATGAGGTTCTTTGGAAAATAAATGATTGTTTTTTTTTTATTTTTTGGCTCAAAGAAAGTGGCCAAAATGGCAATAATAAAGTGGTCCTATCAACGGTGGGCTGGATTTGCGTTGTTCCACTGTCACTGTGCGCTTGATTCAAAGAATTTGAATTTTGGTAACCCCTTGTTTTTAAAAGGCGGAGGAGCTGGGTAGAATTAATTGTTTTTGTCTTTATCATCAAACAATTTCCTGAAACGAGCGATGAAAAGATGTTTAGCATTAAGAATCTGAAAAAGGACAACACTTAGCCAAATGTTTGACGCAAATTTAAGAGTCTTTTTTTAGCACTAACGCACATTTTCTGACAAAAGGATGGCTCATTTTTTAAGTGTTTTGTGACGAACACTCACTACCAGAAGAAAAAAAGGTCAAACTCCAATTAAGGTTTCTTCGAACTGTAATGAGTGTTATCCCGACACAGGGCAAATCTTCTTGGTAAATACCCGATGCCACAGCTTCTACGTAGTTTCATCGCACATAAAAAACGAATAAAAAATGATCAGCGAGATCATTCCAGCCTTTCGATTTTTTAGGTTGTTCTCTTATTCTTTCGCTTCTTTTTTTTTTATCTTAAGTAATCACACATTTACTTCAATGTAAATTCTCGGAAAGCTTTTATTGGGTTTACAGCACATTTTTTTCTGAGCCTCTCTAGTACTCGTCTCCTTCGTCCTCGCCTTCATCACCTACAGAATCCACACCCACTTCCTCATAATCCTTCTCCAGAGCAGCCAAATCTTCACGAGCCTCAGAGAACTCTCCTTCCTCCATACCCTCACCCACATACCAGTGGACAAAAGCACGCTTGGCATACATCAGATCAAACTTGTGATCCAGACGGGCCCAGGCCTCAGCAATAGCTGTGGTGTTACTCAACATACAAACAGCACGCTGAACCTTGGCCAAGTCACCACCAGGAACAACTGTGGGAGGCTGGTAGTTGATGCCCACCTGAAAAATGAATCAGTTCCAAACGATTTATTCGCCGCTGGTCTGCTTTTTTTCCGGTTGAGAGATACAATACAACCAAGAAAATCATTGCCAACTAAAATAAACACAACGCTGCATACGACAACGAAGACGGCGCGCGTAGATCTTAAACCGATTAGTCCAGTGGCAGAGAGGAAAGTCACCGTAAGTCACCCTTAGTACTTCTCACTCTCTTTCGCCTTTTTATTTTAGTAGCAAGCGTTTCCGATTCAGTGACTTATTGCGCGAACGTTATATCGAGAAATATGGACGTAGGGGGAGGGTGAGGGGAGAAGGTAAAAACTTTTCTCCCCTTCTCCTCCCCCTTCATCCCTCTTTTTCGGTCTCGTTACAACGTTCGCAACGAAGTCTCGCAGAACTTGCTAAGCAGGCTATTGCTCAGTCTACCTATAAACGTAACTACACAGCGAACCTTGAAGCCAGTAGGGCACCAGTCTACAAACTGAATGGTTCTCTTGGTCTTGATTGTCGCTATAGCAGCATTCACGTCCTTAGGTACTACATCACCACGGAACAGCAGACAGCAAGCCATATATTTGCCGTGACGTGGGTCACATTTCACCATCTGATTGGCTGGCTCAAAACAGGCATTGGTGATTTCAGCAACACTCAACTGTTCATGGTAGGCTTTTTCAGCAGAGATAACTGGGGCATAAGTGGCCAGTGGGAAGTGAATACGTGGGTATGGAACCAAGTTGGTCTGAAAAAAAAAAAAACGCGCAAAATGTTCACGCACTTAAACACTTACTTTTCACATGTCTTAAACTATGCTTATAGTTTTTTTATACCCTGTACCTGAAACTCAGTCAAGTCAACGTTCAGTGCACCATCAAAGCGCAGTGAAGCAGTAATGGAGGATACGATCTGACCAATCAGACGGTTCAGGTTGGTGTAACTTGGTCTTTCTATGTCCAAGTTACGACGACAGATGTCATAAATGGCTTCATTATCCACCATAAAGGCACAGTCAGAATGTTCCAAGGTGGTGTGAGTGGTCAGAATAGAGTTGTAAGGTTCAACGACTGCCGTTGCAACTTGCGGTGCTGGGTAGATAGAGAACTCCAATTTGGATTTCTTGCCATAGTCAACAGACAGACGTTCCATGAGCAGAGATGTAAAGCCAGAACCTGTGCCTCCACCAAAAGAGTGGAAAACAAGGAATCCCTGCAAGCCTGTGCATTGGTCTGCCTGTGAGATGAAACAGTTAAAAAACTTGAAGCCCATAAAATAGAACCAGAAATAATAAGAAGACTTGAAAGATAAAACTGTCGTACGCCGGCACATTATTTACTCATCAGCTATAGAAAGCGACAGAACCATTAAAAAATGTAATGCTGTTATTAGCTGTAAACTCTTATAAAGGGAAAGTGGGGCAGAGCTTGTGACTCTATGAAGAAGAAAAACTTGGGCCTTCTTTCTTTTGGTTGAGAGGCATTGGGTGACATTACCCGCATCACAGAAACTTATTACCACTTGTATGAGGACTGACTGTAATAAAGGCTGTGGGTGACCTGAATTAACTGGAAATCTTTGCCTAAGAGCAAAATGTTAATCAAAGAGTCTTTCATGATAGGCTGTCGAAGCGTCAACAAAAACCGCATGACTAATTAACTATGCCGAATTCGGAAAAAGTTAGGGGCAAAATGACATTTAATATGTGCTTAGAGGTCGTCTATCAACTAGAAGGGTATATCAGTAAAAACTAGCCACGGTTCGATTTTGACAACGAATCCCTTTGCCACACTGAAGGTACGTTAACTGTACTATTCTTTTTTCCACATAGAAGAAAAGAGAAGGGAGATGCTTTTTTCCCCTTCCCGAGAAAAAAAACGAGTCTTAACTTTCAGGTAAAGGCATGGGCCATGTCTGAACGACTTTGCCCCAGGGCTTTTTTCTTGGAAAATGGTTAAAGCCCCGGGAACCAGGTTGATGTCTGAAGCTTGGCACCAGGCCACGTTTGACGAACCCTCTTTCTCGCATCCAAAGGGGTTTATATTGCGAAATGGGAAATAAACTGAAATTCAATGTTAAAGGAAAATTGCTATTACATGTAAAGCTGGAAAACTCACCAAATATAGAAATAAGTGGACCTCGCTGTGCATTTCTGATATGCGTTGTGACTTCCCCTGAGAGTTATTGACTTTTGAATCATATGTGCTAGTTTTTGTTGTTGTTGTTGTTTTTTTTATCGCTTTTTTTTCTTTCTGTTACTTGGTAACTTGTTTTTACTATTGTAAAACTATGTTGTATTATATTGATTTTTTATCGTAAAATTATGTTGCATTGTATTAACCATGCGCTTTTTTCTTTAGTTTTTAAATTCATGAACTAAAAAGAAACATGGTGAACGGGTATGTCATGGGTCTTAATATAAATACTTACAAGCTTCCTAATCTTATCCAGAACCTGATCGATCATCTCCTTTCCAACAGTGTAGTGCCCACGAGCATAGTTGTTAGCGGCATCCTCTTTACCAGTTATCAACTGTTCTGGGTGAAACAGCTGTCTGTAGGTGCCAGTCCGAACCTCATCTGTAACATAAAAAACGTTTTTTGCCTTATGATCGCCTCTGCAGGAATAGAGACCTTTAGATTCTAAGACAAGGATGACTGCGAGAACGAGATTTTCTCAACACCAAGTAATGCGCCGTGAGTGAAGCGGCGTTATTTTGGCCGGAAAACGCAACAGCCGCCGTCATTCTAATGCGGGTTTTAGTGAGAATGTCGTAGTGACATAAACTACGAGCAGTTCCCCATTTTTCCTCAGGGATAGTAGAGCGAGCGAATTGCGAGTGCGCGTGAAAATCACCCCACGCGCGCGCTCGCGTTTCGCTCGCTCTACTATCCCTGAGGAAAAATGGGGGACTACTCGTAGTCTATAGTGACGGAAACAAGTTATCAAATGTTAGAAGTTTTATCGGTTAGCGATCGGAAAGAGCTTAACCTCCTTAAATGAAAATAACCGTTATTTAAAAAGTACAATAAAAGCTTTCTAAGGTATCTAGTTTTTGAGAATACGCGAAAAAAACTTAAGTCCAATCTTGTCCTCGTGGTCGCTCTAGTCCTCCAATTTAAAGGTCTGTTATCTCTGCCCAGACGCGAATATCCTGTCATGGGGGAGGGGAGGGGAGGGGGGTGTTGGTCGGGAAGGGTGTTGATGATACATTAGTCTGAAATTGAGCTATCCTGTGACTCAGGGCACACATTCCTAGCCTGCGTGGCAGGCGTTTGAAAGGGATGGGAAAGGGAGTTTTAGGCACGAGAGAAACGCGAGAGGGCGCCTCCCTCGCGCGTGGTCTCGTGCCCTAATTCCCTTCCTCTTCCCTTTCGAACGCCTGACACGCAGGCTAACATTCCAAGTGAATTTTAACGAATACTCTCTCACGATAAACGTGGATCACTTTCAAACGCCTTATTTATCTGATCCACATACACATTCCCTTTAATGATCATTTTATCAGTTCTCATAAGCTTTTTTTCTTTCTTGGTAGGGGCTGTATAGATACATTAAAACGCATACGAACCGTCGCCTCCTTCCAATTTTATTCCCAGGATTTCAAAAAACAGAGGCCGTGGGAACGACGTTGATTTCATTCATATTCCTAAGAGCGTGGCCATATCCCGCTGGTGTCACTTTTGCGTCCAACGGCGTTGCGACATTGGTCTATTGTTACCCAGGGTTGTCTTCGTTTGTCAAGAAGTATTTGTATTCACTTTACGTAAAGATTAAAAAATCACTACTGTCTGCGAGCAAGGAACCTCTTCTTTCTAGAATATGAGACGCAACTGTTCCATAAAAATTAAATGTGTATTTTTCATAACTATCATAATCGACCACAGGGTCAATAGCAAGTTGTGAATTGTCAAACCCGTAACATGTTATTGTTGATCCTGACAGGAAAAAGGTCCGCCCTCTAATTGAACGTTCTTCCTGTATTTATCGTTTCGCGACAAAAAGCGAAACTGAACTAATAGTCATCATTGATCATGGTGCGTTTTTGTCAATACAAAGTGCCTACGATCTACAATTGATTAGTCCTACTCCTGAAATACCCTGAGAAAGCATTAATAGATAAACTCAGACGTTAATTAATTCGTCTGGTTGTACGCAGGTTTTTTTGAAGAACCACAAAACTATATAAATAAGAAATTTTCTCCTGGTTTCTTCCGCTGTTAATTCAAGGTATAGCGCTGGATTATACCTTCAAAGTATTCTTTACTACATAGTTTAACTCACCGACTACAGTAGGTTCTAAATCAACAAAGACAGCGCGAGGAACATGTTTCCCTGCGCCGGTTTCGCTGAAAAACGTGTTGAAGGAATCATCTCCTCCACCGATGGTTTTGTCGCTCGGCATCTGGCCATCAGGCTGAATTCCATGCTCCAAGCAGTACAACTCCCAACAAGCATTTCCAATTTGAACTCCCGCTTGACCAACATGGATGGAAATACACTCGCGCTGTGAAAGGATTTCAACTTAGTTAAATATAAATAAACCACATTCTTGATATCACTCATCGATCTCTGTTGAAACAGAAAAGAGGTTAGTCGTCGAAAGCGAAAATAGTCATCTCGAGAGATATATGGTACTTGAAAGAAATAATTAATGGGTTTAAATTCCTTGTAGTTGTGAATTTGATCACACAGAAAGTCACTGATACAATTCATGCTTACCATTGTTAGAGAAAAAAGTAAATGTTCCAATGTCTCTGGTGTAAGTTAAAAGCAAAGTGAAAGCCTCTCCGTCGATAAGTAACCCTGGCCGAAGGAAAACCTTATGTCCACTGCAACTTTACGTTGTCACACCTACTAAATATCTTTTGTCCTCACTAGATACGTCACGTGCAATCTTGAGCCCTCAGTACTTTACGACTAGGGAGCTTGTGTGGGCGTGTGTCAACCTCGTTCCCAGGCGAGGGGACAAGTAGGAGAGGACCCTGGGAACGAGGTTGGGCGCATATAAAGGTCTACTTACAGATTTATTTATTATTTACACCATACGCTGATCGAGCACATGTACAATGAGTTATAGCCTGTTCCAGGCTTTCAGATTGAAGAGCGATCGGGCAGTCAGTAGAAAGCGAGTTAAATTGTACACGGGGAAAACGGGGGGGGGGGGGCGGGGGGGCGAGAGCGAGAGAACTCGCCCCCCGTTTTCCCGGTGTACAATTTAACTCGCTCCCTATTGACCGCCGCGCTCTACTATCTGAACGCCTGGACCAGGCTAAATGAGTTATCACAGTTATGGGCTCCTGGTATAATCTTTCAACCTCGTCCTCAGGGCGCTTTTCACTGGCTTCAGCGCCCCGGGGACGATATCGGCTCCTGCTTTAGGCTAAGCACAGTCTGGGCTAAGCAGAGGAATTCTACATATGGGTGCGGTGTGCGGCAACAACTCAGTTCTAATTGGACACACCCGCGTTCAAATAGTAAAATGGCAGCCAAAAACTCGAGTCACTCATGCTATAGCTCAAATAAGGATATATTAAAGCATAATATAGTATCAGCGTATTCAAATATTTATGCAATATTTAGCAATGTGTATCCATTTTGACGGATGGTACTGAATGGTGTTGGACAATATTGGAGCAGGTTTGGGTTTCATTTACCGCTGGCTGCAATGAATTATACATTACGGTCACACTTAAACTGGGAAAGAACACTAATCTTTAACGGCTCAGTCGCCCGCATCTTGATTTTCGACTCTCGCGATTTCTGTTAGCTAGCAGGAAAGACTGTCCGGACCCCAAAGCTAGCCTCCCACGCATGCGTTTAGAGGGGGTCGTATTTCCTCTTACGACAAACGTCTTCGTGGGAGGCTACCTCAAAGCCGTCGCGCATGTCTCGAAATGGTCTTTGTTGCCAAAAAAAGGAGTAAAATAAGGTCTGTTTCAACCTGTTCAGCAGACTTGACTGCTTATTTTACTGTGCGATCGATGAACCATGTCGCCACATGTTGGCCCGGTTTCAAAAGCTTTGTCTCAGCGTAACGCAGCGTCTGGAACGTGATAGCGTTGGATACCGCAAGCACGATTTCAAAAAATTCGAATGCATTTTTGAAATTAAAAAAAAAAAAAACATTTGCTCTGCACCAATAGTGGATCAGTAGCCTCATAATGCCATTGTTATGTCGTCATGACGACGTACGGTAATGACTGATAATATGTAAGGACAGGAGCTAATGAAGATCGACTTTAAAAGAATCGTCTCTTTGTTTTTTTTGATGAACAGGTTTTATGAAGGTGTTAATACTCGGTGGTTGCTATGTAACAAATAAACCTGTAATAAACCGCACAAATTTCTGACAACCGCTATTGCATTTGCTTTCTTCGCTCGAGAGACGTTACCTTCTCTTTTTAGAACAAAATCGCAGTTCAAACGTTAACTTTAGATCCCTTTTTGTTGCAATATCATTCCTTTAATTCAAAATGGTAAGTTTAACGTTTCGTTTTCTATATTAATTGAGATAAGTTAATCCACCAAAAGAGATTGAGCTAGTGCGCCGCTAATTTTCACGAACTTTCAACACTTCTAAAATGGCCTTCATGAACACATCTGATAACTCTGCTGTGCTTGGCAGTAATTTTTACATTTCCCATCACCAATGAAAACCACGATTTGACAATTCCTGGACAAGCTTAATTTGGTTTTAGGTTTGGTTTTCTCCACTTGAGTGAAAAGAATTATTTTGGCGCCTGATTACAGAAAACCCAGATTTGTATTTCCGATATTTTGCCCCAAATTAAGCCGTAGCTGGGCTTAAAAGGAAATCATAGCCAACAACCAAGAACATAGATATGTTTGGTTGAGTTCAGAGACAATTTTTTCTCAGTCATTTTAGAATAGAATCCAGTAGAAATATGCTAATTTACATTATGGTTTAACAACTGATCCGAATATTAAACGTGAACTGGTATTACCAGTTCCCTCATCAGGATTCAAATCTCACAATTATTTACCGTTTGAGTAAAAAAAGAAGAAAATGTCTCCTTACAAACAGTTTCAATGTAGTAGAATTAAAGAGTTCTCTAGAATATACTCAGTTTTGATTTATTTGATGACTTTCACTTCAGCGCGAGTGTATTTCTGTCCATGTTGGTCAAGCCGGAGTTCAAATTGGAAATGCTTGTTGGGAGTTGTACTGCTTGGAGCATGGAATTCAGCCTGATGGTCAGATGCCGAGTGACAAAACCATCGGCGGTGGTGATGATTCCTTCAACACTTTCTTCAGTGAAACTGGAGCGGGAAAACATGTTCCTCGCGCTGTGTTTGTTGATTTAGAACCCACAGTTGTCGGTAAGCGTGCGGTGTGCTCTCGAAAGTTTCATATGTTTTCTGAAAATACTTTCAAAATTTTAGCCTTAGGTTAATTCAGTGATATTTTGAAATAGAGATCTACTTTAAGAGGTCAAGTGGCTTTCAAGGCCTTCGAGTTTTTGCTGTTGACAGCTGTTGCTATGGCCGATTTGTTGCGAAACCTAAGCAACAACAGTAAACAAACAGACCGGTGGACCGTTATACACTGTTTCTAAGAACAGCTAATGTGGAAATTTCTCAAGTGATTTTCTTATCTAAGTGAAGAAAACTAATAAACATCCTATAAAATTTTTTCTTACAGATGAGGTGCGCACAGGTACCTACAGACAGCTGTTTCACCCAGAACAGTTGATAACCGGCAAAGAAGATGCCGCTAACAACTATGCTCGCGGGCATTACACTGTTGGAAAGGAGCTCATTGATATTGTTTTGGACAGGATCAGAAAACTGGTTAGTGAACTATAAAGGTCATTTTCCTTCAGTCTCTTCACAAGCTGTTGTATGAAAGTTAGTAATCCTTCTCACCTTTGTTCACTTAAACAGGCTGATCAATGCACTGGCTTGCAAGGATTCCTTATCTTCCACTCCTTTGGTGGAGGTACTGGTTCTGGCTTTACATCTCTGCTCATGGAGCGTCTGTCTGTCGACTATGGCAAAAAATCCAAATTGGAGTTTGCTATCTACCCAGCTCCTCAGGTTGCAACAGCAGTGGTTGAACCTTATAACTCCATTCTGACCACTCACACCACCTTGGAACATTCTGACTGTGCCTTTATGGTAGATAATGAAGCTATTTATGACATCTGTCGTCGTAACTTGGACATAGAAAGACCAACTTACACCAACCTGAACCGTCTGATTGGTCAGATCGTATCCTCCATAACTGCTTCACTGCGCTTTGATGGTGCACTGAATGTCGACTTGACTGAATTCCAGGTAGCTATAACTTACGAGTTAAATTATTTCTTAGTTCCTACCGTGGTCGTCCGGTCCGAGTTCGCTCAAATAAAAATATTTCTCTGTTTCTGACTGGCTCATTTCCCCGGCTAATTCTTGAGAGCCAGCTGGCACCGATCAAAATTTCAATTATTCCATCACCTGAAGTTTGTCACAGACATCAATGGGAACGAGGTTGCAAAGCATTTTTTCACGATCGGCGTCGCGAAAGACAGCATTGTTGCAAATAAATTCACAGCTATATGTGAAGACGAAATCATTGACCAAAAGTGACAGCAAAAATAAGTAAAAGTACCGCCTGGTAAATGTGAACTGCTTTAGCAGGATCTGTAAGATGACACAAGTTCATAATCTGTGGAGGAAGAAATCACAAAAGGTTGGATGTCTTCATTTAGTAAGAAAGTAGTAAAAGTAAAGAGAATAGTGTAAAGAATTCTACTTTTGATAGGGCTTGATTTTTAAGTTGTTGCCTTGTTGTAATTTATTACAGACTAACTTGGTTCCATATCCACGTATTCACTTCCCACTGGTCACTTATGCTCCAGTTATTTCTGCTGAAAAAGCCTACCATGAACAATTGAGTGTTGCTGAAATCACCAATGCCTGTTTTGAGCCATCCAATCAGATGGTGAAATGTGATCCACGTCACGGTAAATACATGGCTTGCTGTCTGCTGTACCGTGGTGATGTAGTTCCTAAGGACGTGAATGCATCTATTGCGACAATCAAGACCAAGAGAACCATTCAGTTTGTGGACTGGTGTCCAACTGGCTTCAAGGTTGGTAAAGCCGTCTTAATTTTTTTTTAAATCAGTTTGCGTATTCGTATATGTTTCACATCCGTGACACGGAAGCTGCTCTTAGCTTTCACACATCTTGTAAAACGTAAGCTAGAAAAAGGCCTGTTGTAATCAATTTCTTTCAATCGATTAACTTCTCAGGTTGGCATCAACTACCAGCCTCCCACAGTTGTTCCTGGTGGTGACTTGGCCAAGGTTCAGCGTGCTGTTTGTATGTTGAGTAACACCACAGCTATTGCTGAGGCCTGGGCCCGTCTGGATCACAAGTTTGATCTGATGTATGCCAAGCGTGCTTTTGTCCACTGGTATGTGGGTGAGGGTATGGAGGAAGGAGAGTTCTCTGAGGCTCGTGAAGATTTGGCTGCTCTGGAGAAGGATTACGAGGAAGTTGGTGTGGATTCTGCTGAGGGTGAGGGTGAAGAGGAGGAAGGAGATGAATACTAGATGCATTACTATCATCTGATATATGGACAGCAAAACTGAATGTATACTTTTCAACTCAATAAAGTAGAGGGTTTATTTAATTCAAATTTGTGTTTATTGACTTTTATTATATTTTTTAATGATCCTCCGCAAGTGACGTAATTGCGAAAAAAATTGTCAGAAATGCATGGTCAGTTGTATATCCAAATCTTAATCTACCTCCTTAGATCATAAAGTCAAAAGAAAAGTATTTAAAGGCTTTTGTAAAATTATTCCCTAATTTCAATCGTCATCATTTGACTACACATACAAATTCTTTTCAAGAATTCAGGATTAATTTAGCTCCATATTTGCATTAATCGTGGGAAAACTTCGTGAACTAACAGAAAACAAGACCAGTTAACATTCTTTGTACTTTATTGAGGAACTGTATAAGGTCTTTTTTGTAATCTCGTGTCCAGAACTCCATCTGTCTTTTGGTAACTATCTTTTTCTTGTAAGTAACTGGTGTATTTGGCAAGTAGCTCTTAAGGTGGCTCGATACAGTTTTTCAAGGCCAGTACCTCCCACGTTTGAGCATAAACTACGTCGCCATAAACGAAGTTTTGGAAAAATTGCCCCCACAGTTGTATTAGATAAAGATGAAAATCTTTTATGATCGGGGTTGCAATGACATCGGAGTTGTCATAGCAAAGAAATGACGCTATTACCTATTTTACTTAAAGAAGTATTTCTCGGCACTGAGAACTGTTCTTCCAAAATTATTCACGGGAGCTTTTTCCTCCGATAGCCGCCTCGATGTTCGTGAAGTTTAAGCGAAATCTGTAAGAGCGTTATCTAGATATTTTGGGATCAAGATTTTGTGGTTAGAAATACGGTAAAAAATGGATAATCTTGATGTTCGGCTGTTATCTGTAGAAAATGAAGCGCTTTTGACATGCAATTTCACCTGATAGCAGTTTCAATCTTTTTAAAAACGTGTGTGAAAGACCGTGGAGATAGCTCCAGCCGATTGCTAGAAAGAAGGATTTGATTTGTATGTATCGAGGCGCTTTTGTTAGCGGTTTTTGAACATTTTGGTCTACTTTAACAAATTAGCGAATAATTTTTAAACCACTCGATAGATTTTTTTAAGAAAATAAGATTCTTGAGATTAACCTTTCTTTTATATGACCCTTTAGTTTCAAGATTATTGATGTATTGTAAGGCAGTAAAATAAGGGCTACAATTCGCCAATATTTTGGCAGAAATTTTGTGTTTACAAATGTGAGCCTCTCATTATTCAGGGTATTGTCTCCAAGTTTCATATTTTCGCGAATAACAATAGCTAGCATTTTTGCATATGTCAAATGCATTGTTAGTTACTGTTGTTCACGTGAAAATGAAACTTGGAGACAATGCCTTGAATAATGAGACGCTTTCACTTGTAATAACGAAACTTCCGATAAAAAAGTAACGAGTTGTAGCCCTCATTTTACTGCCTTACAATGTATCAATAATCTTGAAACTAAAAGGTCATATAAAAGAAAGGTTAATCTCAAGAATATTAAATTTTAAAAAAAATCTATCGAGGGGTTTAAAAATTATTCGCTATTTTTTTAAAGAAGACCAAAATGTTTACAAGACCGCTAACAAGAGCGCTTCGATACATACTAATAAAACCCTTTTTTCTAGCAATCGGCTGGAGCTATCTCCATGATCTTTCACACACGTTTTTAAAAAGATTGAAACTACTATCAGGTGAAATTGCATGTCAAAAGCGCCTCATTTTCTACAGATAACGGCCAAACAACAATATTGTCCAATTTTTACTGTGTTTCTAATCATAAAAACTTCATCCCAAAATATCTCGATAACGCTCTTACAGATTTCGCTTAAACTTCACGAACATTGAGGCTGCTATTGGAGTAAAAAACTCCCGTGATCGATTTTGGAAGAACAGTTCTCAGTGCCGAGATACACTGCTGCAAGTAAAATAGGTAATAGCGTCATTTCGTTGCTATGACAACTCCGATGCCGTTGCAACCCTGATCATAACAAATTTTCATCTTTATCTAATACAACTGTGGTGGCAATTTTTCCAAAACTTTGTTTATGGCGACGTAGTTTATGCTCAAACTTGGGAGGTATTGGCCCTGAAAAACTGTATCGAGCCACCTTACCCTCTCAATTTTTAAGGGAAAATCCCTGGGGCAGCCTGCGTCGCAGACGTAATATATCCCCGGTTACTAACATTTGCGAAGCAGCGCCAATTTCCTTGTTCTGGGCCCCCAACGGAGTTAATGAATTACCGGAAATGCGTTTCAAATTTTCCTTCAACCTGATTGGCAAATTGACAATGGCTTTTTTCCAGGCCAATCATGGTAACGTACTCAAATCCTGGTACAGAGGTGGAAAGTTGTTGTTTTGCTTGTTAAACCTATTGTTTTGTTCAAGTTTTCGTTGCCGTCTTGTCGTTGGATATTCGTAGTCATTACGTGGACGCGCATGCTCGATGGAACTTGAGCAAACGGTTGCTCGCAGTGGTTTCTTTCCCATCGAAGCGTAGCGTCCGGCCTGGAGAAACCACTGCTCGCAGGGTGGGTTTGCCACCGCTATCTTGAAAATTTACTCAATATCCCGTGTTGCATTTCAACAAAAACTTCCCCTAGTCCCTCCCTCGGGCTGCACCCGCTGCAAAAGAGCCCGAGAACTCTGGGTTTTCGATTTGGAAATGAATTATGCATCGTTAAAGTTTCTAGAATGTAGAATGTGTTCGTCATTTACTTGTTTTTTTTTCCCCTAGTTATTAAGGTGTTTTCAACAAATTCTAAGTAAAAAGTAGAAGCAAAATCTCTGCATTTCTTGATAACATAGGCATAATTTACAAAACTAGCATAATTTATTGGCATGATTTTAGAAATAAACGAGCACTGCTATAAACAAAACATTAGCCAGGGGCACCCAATGAGAATATAGTTCAAAACCACTTAAACATAGCATTGTTGAATGTATTTTAGCATTTAAACGGAAGATATAGGCATATTTTTATCCCCTAAAAATTTTTCATCTGTTCGGATTTCCTAGCTGGAAGTCTAGCGATCCGAAAATTATAGGAATCAAAACTTACCTTTTCGAAAATTTAAGCTAGAAAAAAGGCCCCCGAAAATTCTAAGTGGCCATTTTAGGGTAAAAATCCGTTAAAAATGGGCAATTATACAGTTTTTTAGATGTTCGAAAATCCTAGGAGGCAGGCAAGCAAGAAATAAGAAATTTTACAACAAATGTCCTCAAAATTCTAGATCTCAAATCGTCTTCGGAACAGATATTTTCCAAAAATTCCGGTTGGGTGCCCCTGATAAGCTCTGCATCATTAGAATATCAATAGCCTTATACAATGCCATTGATATGTCGTCATGACGACGCACTGCAGGACAGGGACTGTGAAACAATCCTCTTTTTGTTTCTTTTATTGAACAGATTTTATGATGGTGTCAATACTTGGTGGTTGCTATGTGACAAATAAGCTTGTTATTAACCGCACAAATCTCCGACAACCGTTATTGCATTTGTTTTTTTCGCTTGAGAGACGTTACCTTCTCTTTGAAGAACAAAATCACACTTTAAACGTTAACTAAGATCACTTTTTGTGGCAAAATCATCCATTTAAATCAAAATGGTAAGTTTAATGGTCTGTTTTCCATATTTTCTGAGATAAGTTAATCCACCAAAAGAGTTGAGTACGCTAATTTTCATGAACTTTCGACACTTCTAAAACGTCACCATCATTCACCGCTCCGGAACGGATCTGTCAGTTCGAGTGCGTATTACTCTGTGCTTTGCAGTAATTCTCCCATCCCCGATCGCCGAAAAAAAAAAAAAACATGATTTGAGTGTGACTATTCTGGGGCACTTTTAATTTGGTCTTAAGTTTGGTTTTTTTTTCATTTAATATTTAAATGAAAGCCTGTTCCAAGCGTTCAGATCGTGGTGACGGCGCAAAAAGATGTGAGCAGAGAAAAACAGCGAGGGGTGGGACTTGGCACCGCACTCTATTATCCAAACTCCTGGAGCAGGCCAGATCTGAGGTTAAAATACATCAGAAGTGTCTCAATTGGTTTTCTCTGTGCTTAAGAAACGGATTTCTATTATAAGGAGAACTTTGGTTGTCTCGAAAGTTTTTATTAGCTTTTTCCTCTCATCATGCAGAAACTATTACCTACCATGATGGGTCGGGTCAAAAGTTCGAGGACATGGAGCCTGAGCAATATCTGCTCCTTCGAACATTTATATATCTTACAGAAAAGAAAATATTTGTGGATGCTGTTGACTAACTCACAAGGACCGAGTGCGACTTTGTACTAGACTGATTTTTCATTTTTTTTTTTTCAACCCTTGTGGAAAGTTTTTAATTTTTAATTTATTTATTTCATTCATTATTTAATTTAATTTTTTTCGTGCAAATTGAATATCAATTACCAAGGAAATACACGTCTTTTATTTATTAGGAATTTGAGTAATTTTAATTTTCAGTGGACAAACACTTTGTACCAAATTATGTCAAGCGTACTGTATTTTTTTTCTCCTGCGAGGGCTATAAATGTAATAATTCATATGACTTGAAATAACTCCAAAGAAAAGGTTCTTATAGGAGCCCGAGAAAACAAACTTCAAAAGCTTCAAATTTCACAAAATGGAATCTTACGCATGACGATTTTAACTGGGCTTTCTCAATTTCTTGAAATTTGAATTTTATTTATTCTCGGCTCCCATAAGAAATTGTCAAGTTTGGTGTTATTACAGATAACTAATTACATCTGTAGCCCTTGAAAAATGTAAAAAGGAATGCGATATTCTGGTACAAGGTTTTTGTCCACTGAAAAAAAAAACTCAATTTCCTGATGGATTAAGTCTGTACATACAAGTTCCGTGGAGTGACTGGGAACGATTGTTCTCGAAGGCCAAGCTCACTTTTCAGTGTAAAACAGAGTGAGATCTGGGTACGAGATTAGCCTCAGGGCCCATAGGTCCCAAGGGACCCATTTGATGTGAATAGTTTGACGGTTGCTACGAAACACACCCTAAATGAAATACCTATAAAAAGAGAACGCGCCCAGATTAGCATGATACTAAGACAACCGTTGCTGGTCTTCGTTCCGCAAAGGCGTCACCTTGAAGAAGAAGACTTCTGTTCAATTCCAAAAATTCGACTCATTCCGAGTTTTGTTATCAAGTTAACTCTCTAAATCAAAATGGTAAGTGGAAACGTCTTGACTGAAAGGTGTCTGAGGTAGTTCTGCGATTTTTACCGGATAGATTTTGATCGTAATCGTGCTGCGGGTGGATTTCGAAATTGCATTCTTCAGTGCTCGCGCTCGCAGAATTCAACCGTTCTGTCCCCTATATCTTATATATCCTTCTATATCTGAAAACATGGTACTTTTTCTTTTAACAGAATTCTTACTAGTTTTGGATTGAAATTTGTACAATTCATGGGTTTAATCCCGAAGAAAAAGATCGTTCAGACCTTTCGATCAGAAGTCCGCCATTTTATAATTTGTAACAATTCGCCACGAATCGAACCTTGATTCCAAACTCAGAGACGTTGCCTATCATGCCGTACGCCTTCTTAACCGATGAAAAATGGTAGCTTTGAAGGAAGCAATAACAAGTCGAGTAATCAAAGTTGTCGGTAGTGACGTATTTTAATTAAAATGTTCCCTGATTTGTTACAGCGTGAGTGTATTTCTGTCCACGTTGGCCAAGCCGGAGTTCAGATTGGAAATGCTTGTTGGGAGTTGTACTGCTTGGAGCATGGAATTCAGCCTGATGGCCAGATGCCGAGCGACAAAACTATCGGCGGTGGTGATGATTCCTTTAACACATTTTTCAGCGAAACTGGAGCGGGAAAACACGTTCCTCGTGCTGTGTTCGTAGACTTGGAACCCACTGTTGTCGGTAAGAAAATACCAAAATTGCTTAAAAACCACATGAAAACTTGACGAGGTCAATTTTTAGTTTAGAAATGTAAATCACGGATTTCATGAGTCTTCTTCTTCTGTGAGTTGAGTCGGTAAAATTCAAAATGTGTTGGTTAATTTTTAGTCGCCGATGTTAGAAACAAAGAAATTTGGTAAAGCTAGGCTCTGGTTAATTATTAACCAAAGTTGCCATTGTGGCCAGCCCGAAAGACAATTATTCGAGTTTTTGTCCTGTCAGTGTTGTAAAACATCCTTTTTTGTAGAGTTTTTTCTAAGTAGCACCGTTGTTATAAGACTTGGCAATGTTGTTTGCTTTTTACCCTTAGCAACAGCAGACCGTCAACAGGATAGGACAAAGGAAATGTGTTATTTCTATTGTCTTGACACTAGGCTGTTAAGAGCCGCTAAGTTTTACTTAACCAAAAATTCGTGTGTGAAGGCCTAAGTAAGATCTCAAGTAACTTTGCTTTGCATCTCATTAAAGTCGGAAAGTTGAAACGATTCAAGAACGTTTCAAGCGACTGGAAAACCATCCTTATGACCGGCTTAGCTGACTTGCGGTTTTGCGGTTTCTTGAGCTTTGAGAAAGGCGAGACATGTCAATCAATCTGAATTTTGTTGCGTGGGAAAATAACCTCAAGTATAAAAGAATCGGTAGTGTGTGAAGCTTTATTTTACTTGAAGTAATTAAAATTTACTTGTCTTGAAATATGTCTTAGCTTATTTAGGCTCTAGTGTAAAGACTACCAGTGACTTTCGAACTTAATTGAGTAGTCAATGAAGGAATGGTCCCCAATGTACATATTTTTTTTGTTACAGATGAGGTTCGGACTGGCACTTACAGACAGCTGTTTCACCCAGAACAGTTGATAACTGGCAAAGAAGATGCTGCTAACAACTATGCTCGTGGACACTACACTGTTGGAAAGGAGCTCATTGATATTGTTTTGGACAGGATCAGAAAACTGGTCAGTAACTTGCTGAACATTTTTTCAGGTTCATTTATGTTCTGTTAAAAAAAAACAAAAACAACAAGTAGTTGCTTTAGCTCTATTAACAAATTGATCTGTTCTATCCTCACCAGGCGGACCAATGCACTGGCTTGCAAGGATTCCTTATCTTCCACTCCTTTGGTGGAGGCACGGGTTCTGGATTTACATCTCTGCTCATGGAACGTCTGTCTGTTGACTACGGCAAGAAATCCAAATTGGAGTTTGCTATCTACCCAGCACCTCAGGTTGCAACAGCAGTGGTTGAACCTTATAACTCCATTCTGACCACTCACACCACCTTGGAACATTCTGACTGTGCCTTTATGGTAGATAATGAAGCCATTTATGACATCTGTCGTCGTAACTTGGACATAGAAAGACCAACTTACACAAACCTGAACCGTCTGATTGGTCAGATTGTATCCTCCATTACTGCTTCACTGCGCTTTGATGGTGCACTGAACGTTGACTTGACTGAGTTCCAGGTAACTACATCATGATTTGAATTATTTCTGGCTCCTAATTTTAATTGGCTTTTATCCCTTGACTAATTCTTCACAATCAGCTTGTGCTGATCAAAATTGCAAATATTGGGGACGTCAATGAGGGAATAAAAGCAATTTTTCACCATTGACATTACGAAAGACAGCGGCGCGGTGAAAGACTTCACAACTATGTGAAGACGAAAAAGCTGCATCGTTGACTAAAGATGATGGCAATAATAAGCAAAAATATCACTTGGTGGAACTTCAGAGGAAGAAATCACCTCAGATTGGGTGTCTTGATTTAGTGAGCCTGTGTACAGACAGCCCCCTCCCTTCAGCAAAATCAAGGAGAGAGACTCCACGTCTTTTTTTAGGGGAGGGGGCGTCTGTACATGGGCTATGATTTAGTAACAAAGTAAATGTAAGGCCGGAGAATAGTGTAGAGAATGCGCCTGTTGATAGGACTTAGAGTCTAAAGTTAAGGCTTTTGTCTTTATTTTTTCTAGACCAACTTGGTTCCATATCCACGTATTCACTTCCCACTGGCCACTTATGCTCCAGTTATCTCTGCTGAAAAAGCCTACCATGAACAGTTGAGTGTTGCTGAAATCACCAATGCCTGTTTTGAGCCATCCAATCAGATGGTGAAATGTGATCCACGTCATGGCAAATACATGGCTTGCTGTCTGCTGTACCGTGGTGATGTGGTACCCAAGGATGTGAATGCAGCTATTGCGACAATCAAGACCAAGAGAACCATTCAGTTTGTAGACTGGTGTCCAACTGGCTTTAAGGTTGGCAAAGCCGTCTTAATTGTTTTGAAATCAGTTTGCGTATTCGTATATGTTTCAGATTCGTGACACGGAAGCTGCTCTTAGCTTTCACACACCTTAAAACTTAAGCTAGAAAAAGGCATGTTGTAATCTTTTTTTTCAATCAATTTATTTTTCAGGTGGGCATCAACTACCAGCCTCCCACAGTTGTTCCTGGTGGTGACTTGGCCAAGGTTCAGCGTGCTGTTTGTATGTTGAGTAACACCACAGCTATTGCTGAGGCCTGGGCTCGTCTGGATCACAAGTTTGATCTGATGTATGCCAAGCGTGCTTTTGTCCACTGGTATGTGGGTGAGGGTATGGAGGAAGGAGAGTTCTCTGAGGCTCGTGAAGATTTGGCTGCTCTGGAGAAGGATTACGAGGAAGTGGGTGTGGATTCCGTTGATGCTGAGGGTGAAGAGGAAGGAGAAGAATACTAGATGCATTATTCTCATCTGATACTAAATACAAAACACTCCTCATGTTTTAAGAAAAAGTCTGGTTGGAATTAAAAGTTCCTATTGTAATAAAAGCTTGAGTTTACCTCTTACCTTATGTGTGTCTTGAGTAGTTTTCATTTTTCTTTTTTTGTTTGATTCATGTTTAGAGAGATGATGTGTCACCTAGCTACTCCCCCTACATGTCATATGACAGTTTCCTATCTTGTAGTCCAAGAAAAAAAGTTAAAAACGTACCAAAATACACAACATTGGGGAAAATGTGCTCAGAATATAATGGATAATAGACATTACTTTTGATTATCTTTTGTATTCGGTCTGTTTCTAGTGACTAAGTTCCCTAACCAGCTAGCCTTGACCAAATTTGGACGATCTTTTTTTTGTTTGCTTGATAGAATCTACACAGTGTCATGATAAGAGAGAGCAAAAAGTTTCAATTTTGGGTTTTTTTTTTCCTTGTTTTGACGACCCGAAAACGAGAAATTTCATTCCTGATTGCGTACAATACCATAAAGGGCAACTGAAAGTAGCAAATGTCCCAGTCGTTTCTTTGTTTCCCGCGTAACAGTGTCCTGAAATGGCGTCACAGTCATGTGGTAACCTGTACTCTAGCGCCTCAGAATCGGTTGCCGTTTTCGTGAAAAGAAGGGTTTGTACTTGTGGGGGTTTCACAGTCTCGCCGGCTCACAGTACCTTTAGCCAGTTCCAGGCTGCAAGATAAGAATGCGCATCGAGAAAAGTTGCGCGAAAACCTTGGGCGAGCTGGGGAGAGACGGGTAAGTGGAGCCTGTAAAGTCTGGTTTTTACTAGCGACGGACTCGGAGTCGTGATCAGAAGCGTAGAGCTTATGATCTAGTGAAAACAGCGTTCCGATTCCGCTTACTTTCCGCTTATGATGTAGTGAAAACCAGATTGTCGGAGTCGGAAGCAGAAGCAGAGGAACCAAGCCAACCACGAAGCGTGGGAACGTGCGTTGTGATTGGTTTATCCTTCGATTAACTTCGTCAACATCGCAAGCTGTTTTGCAAGCTTAGCGGCAGCCGGGGATGACAGGCATTCGAACTGCGAATATTCCACCATGTCTGATGAATTAAACTCGACAGAAAACCGGCAGAAAACTCTCGGGTATTTTCAGTTTTTAGTGTTGGATTTGCATTGGTCCAAGTAGCCTTATGTTTGGTATTGCTGGTTGTTATAATTCTCATTTAGTTGCTTTGGACCAATGCCGGGAAACCAGTTTTTTATTTGGTGCTTTAAGCACGTGCTGGGTAATTTATTCGCTTTTATTCTTGGAAGTCTCTTTTTTGCAATCTTGCGTTGTGCACTACTTTGTTCTTGTAGTTGTTCTTGTTTTCCTTGATGTTTGGCAAATTATTTGGTTCATTTTGGTCTAGGATTGGCTAGATAAAATCTTAAGCTTTGTGTCTTTGTGTCGCCAGGTGACGTGACTTTCCTTTTGAAAAGAGAAACCCGGTTGAGCGACGAACTTGAGAGCTTTGCCCAGTGTGGCACGTTGTGCCACTATATATCTACCGAGGACCAAGATGTCTATCTCTGCGCCTATCAGATGGTGGTTATAAGAGAGAAAAGACGAGATAACGTTTTGGTCGTTTTGACGTCGCTGTGCCAAGCGGTGGCATAAGGAAAAAAATTACACCGGTGGCGTTCCGAGAGAGCGGTGTCACCCTGTGCAACGGGGTGGCGTTAAAAAAAAGATGGCTCGCGGCAATCTCGTTCCCAGGTTTCTCTCCTACCCGCCCTCTCTCTCGCTCCGTAGGGCGGGTATAGGTAGGAGTGAACCCTAGGAACGGGTTGCGCTCGCAGACCGAGAGAGCTGTGTCGCTCTGTGCCACGGGAAGCCCCAGACACCCCTTCCCCGCTCTTTTACTTGCGCCATTTTTTGCGCGGTCTTTGACCCTTGTTCCTCGTTCTTTGCTCCTAAACCGCACGGAAACGCTTGCTACGCAGGCTATCGCGGATTGAGAGAGCAGTGTCGCTCTGTGCCACGGGGTGGCGTTAAAAAAAAGGATCGGTCGCGGATCACGAGAGCAGTGTCGCTCTGTGTCACAGGGTAGCGTTAAAGAAAAAAAAATGATCAGTCGAGGACCGAGAGAGCTGTGTGTCTCTTTCTCTCGATTCGGTATAAATAATGCATTACAAGACTTATCAGGTAGAAAAGAGCGCAACGCCAAAGAAGATAGGGAGAGGGCTGAGTCGAGAAGTCTTTGCTGTTTCAATTAATGAAACGAGGACCGTTCTAGGGACGGACGTGCTCCATTCCTTTGTACAGCGGAAAGTCGTGGTTGAACTGTGCGATAAAGCGGGCTATATCTAGCATACTTATCCGGAGGAACGGGCGGAGGAGGCCTGGCTACCGTGATTGCCATGTACGCTTGATCGTTTCGTTGGGTTTATCGTAAAAATTAGGCATATAGGCACTATTTTTACGTTTTCTTCTGGTGTCTCTGGGGTCTCGAGGTTGGAGAAGTCCTTGAGCCCGATTACCCGGGCTACGGTGGTCATTTTCGCCGAGCTCAACTTCGTTCCCAGGGTTCTCTCCTACCCGCCCTACGAGCGAGAGAGGGCGGGTAGGAGAGAACCCTGGGAACGAGGTTGCGCCGTGCTCGGGTTTGCAGTCTCTTTTACCGTTTGCCATTTTTTGATCGTTTTCTTCTCGGTGACCGTCGGAGACGAAACGCCGATATTTATGCTTTTAACGTTACGGAGAAGGGTAGGCAGATACAGACATGTTTAAAATCTCTAGCTGGATGGAAATCCGAGTTCGAGTAAAATGGCCACAAGTGAAAAAGATAACATCTATCGGGCTTATTTCGGCCCATATTATCGAGGGATAAGCCCTGTCGGGCCTGTTTACTTATACCTGGGCATAAGGAATAGACGCGTACCTGCATTGAGTGGGGTCTCCGATAGTCACCTTTTAAGTAACGTTGTTCACTGCCTGTCACTGGTGCATGAGTTAACGATTCATTGAGTTGGAAGCAATCCGTGCGTATTTGGGATGAGGTGGTAGAATTTGTTCGCCCTTTTGTCCATCCCGTGGTTCATCCATTGCGAAACGTGCAGAGGTCATGCAATCCCAGGATGAAACCAGGCATCAGCTGATAACTCATGCCACCTGCAATCTGCGAATAACGCACTCAACAACGGCCGCCGCAGGGGTTGTAACAGCCTCGCTCTTTCTTCAAAGCTAAAATGAAACAAACTAAGTCCATAAAGGATAAGGCCGAAGCACGGATGGGGTAATGCGGTTGTCAAAGCAGACAGAGAGGTAGATGAAGAATCCAACACCTAAACATTATACCTGTATGCGCTCGTCTATATGTGCTCATCTTAGCAGAAAAATTTCACCAGGTGTGGTTTGGAACCGAAGGACGACGCGACCACGAAAAGGAGACAGCTGCGTAACCGGCATATATGCTCTCACAGGCCCCTAACGTGCCACCTTGTCCTAGCAATCTAAGAACCGAGCTTCGTAGCTTTCTGGAGTATCCGCTAATGTTACCGCCACTCCTAATCTAAGAAAAAAATTCAATACCCGCGCCTTGACACAACTCAGACCATTTCTAAATATTTGGTCTGGAAAGCAGAGAAAAATGAGTGCGGAAGTACTCACAAAAGAGCGTAGATTAACGAGACCTTTTAAACCATCTACAAAGTTGCCCTCACAGAATAATTAACTGTATTCGAGAACACTCCACCCAGTTTAAGCGCGATTAAACTTTTCTTAGGGAAACCAACCTCGCATTTAGCAATCAGTAAAGAGAAAGAGAGCAATGCTTGTAGGAACTTGCAGTCCAGTAGTTGATGAAGAAGTTATTCTGAACGAAACGGGGCATGATCCCAACCGGACACCATGACTAACGCTCAATACTCTTCTGTGGTAACTCAGTATTGAGCGGTAGGCATGGTGTCTGGTTGGCACTCGACGGAAACATCTATAATAGGAACAACTGACACTATTCTTAGAGAGATTGACCAAAACATGTTGACTTCGGCAATGATCTTAGATATGAGCACAGCCTTCGACAGCATCAACCACGAAACCCTAATCTTGAAATTGCAAGATGTAGGCGTAGGCTTTTAAAAAAGACCTTCGTCGAATTTAATATGGCGCAGGACGCGAATCCAGTTATCCAGTGATTTTGTAGCTACCTTTATTAATGATAGACAACAAGTGGTACGAATCCATTCAACATTTTTAGAGCCTTTACCCATTAACTGCGGCATTCCGCAGGGAATTAAGCATACTCGGGCCACTTTTATTTAGCATATACACCAATGATCTTCCTTCAGCAGTAAAGAAATGCAGCGTCCAGAGCTATGTAGATGACACAAAGCTAGTCGTATCCTTTAAAATGAAAGATACTCTAAACGTCGTTGCTGATTTAAGTGATGACTTGCATAGAATAGGCCAATAATGTTCCAACAAACTCCTAT
>OZ038002.1:10591287-10621287 GCA_964035705.1 Porites rus
AGTCACAGGCGTTTTCTATTATTTCTCAGCAGAGGATAAACGGTAGTCAACTTTATCGGAAGCAATGGCAAGTCTTCGTCGAGTAAACAAAGTTGTCGGTATGGTAGTGACGAATTTTAAAATTAAAATATTCCCTGATTTTTCACAGCGTGAGTGTATTTCTATCCACGTTGGCCAGGCCGGAGTTCAAATTGGAAATGCTTGTTGGGAGTTGTACTGCTTGGAGCATGGAATTCAGCCTGATGGCCAGATGCCGAGCGACAAAACCATCGGCGGTGGTGATGATTCCTTTAACACGTTTTTCAGCGAAACTGGAGCGGGAAAACACGTTCCTCGTGCTGTCTTCGTAGACTTGGAACCCACTGTTGTCGGTAAGAGAATACCACAATTGCTTGAAAACCACATCAAAATTTGACGAGGTCACCTTTTAGTTTAGAAATCTAAATCTCGGATTTTATGAGTCTGCTTCTTCTGTGAGTTGAGTCGGTAAATTCAAAGTGTTTTGGGTAATTTTTTGTCGCCGATGTTAGAAAAGTAGACATTTGTATAGGTAATAGCATGATTTGTAGTGATATTCGGCATAAATACCACGAGTGATATTTCGAAATTGTTATATGTAATTTCACGAGCCGCTAGGCGAGTGAAATTTGAGACAATTTTGAAATATCACGAGTGGTATTTATGCCAAATATCACGTACAAATCATGCTATTATTTGTTTATACTACTACCCGCAAAAGGTTTGTAATTTTTACATGTAGGTATTTCAAATTAAGCTGAAATACCACTGCTCTAAGCCAATCAAATTGCAGTAATTTTTCATGTAGTAGTATAAGGTAAAGCTATAGATTGGTTAATTATTAACCAAAGTTTGACATTATTTCCTCCCTGAAAGATGGAAAATTAATTTTCGTTTTTGTCCTCTTTTTTATTCTGTGTGGTTCTGTAAAAATCTTTTTTTGTGTGTGGACAGTGGCGGATCCAGACGAGGGGGGGGGGGCGGTCATCCAGACCCTGAGTTAAGGGGGGGGGGGGTTGGTCTCCAAGAAAGTTTTTTTCGGCTCTTCGGGCCTCATTTTGGTCGAAAATAAGGGGGGGGGCGGGCCCCCTGGGCCCCTCCCCTGGATCCGCCTCTGTGTGGAGTTCTTCCAAGTACAGTGTAGCACCGTTCCTGTAAGATCGTTTTGTTTCCAAATTAAGTGCCTTTTGTCGTTACCACCATTTTGTTTTACCTTAGCAAAAGCAGACCAACCACAGGATAGGATCAAGAATATAATTTATTATTTCCACAAGTGACTCTCAAACTTAAGTGAGCAGTCAGTGTATGAATGGTCTTTCATATACATTTTTTTTGCTGCAGATGAGGTTCGGACTGGCACTTACAGACAGCTGTTTCACCCAGAACAGTTGATAACTGGCAAAGAAGATGCCGCTAACAACTATGCTCGTGGACACTACACTGTTGGAAAGGAGCTCATTGATATTGTTCTGGACAAGATCAGAAAACTGGTCAGTAACTTGCTGAACACTTTTTCCATTTAAGTATTTTCTCTAAAAAAAACGACAACGTATTTCCTTTCACTTTGTTTAAAGTTGATCTGTTCTATCCTCACCAGGCAGACCAATGCACTGGCTTGCAAGGATTCCTTATCTTCCACTCCTTTGGTGGAGGTACTGGTTCTGGCTTTACATCTCTTCTCATGGAGCGTCTGTCTGTTGACTATGGCAAGAAATCCAAATTGGAGTTTGCTATCTACCCAGCACCTCAGATTGCAACAGCAGTGGTTGAACCTTACAACTCCATTCTGACCACTCACACCACCTTGGAACATTCTGACTGTGCCTTTATGGTGGATAATGAAGCCATTTATGACATCTGTCGTCGTAACTTGGACATAGAAAGACCAACTTACACAAACCTGAACCGTCTGATTGGTCAGATCGTATCCTCCATTACTGCTTCACTGCGCTTTGATGGTGCACTGAACGTTGACTTGACTGAGTTCCAGGTAACTAATACAGCGTTTAATCTAGGTCACGTTTTTGCTCTACTGACGGCGCGAAATATTTTATTCTAACGCAAAGTGAAATTGTGTGGTTCCAGAAAATATCCATACCACCCCCACGGAAGGGATTGGCCGTATGACCCCCCTCCCCTTTGGATTTTCCAAAATCGGCCACCAAAATTTATCCCCCACCCTCCCCTCCGGAATTTCCAAAATTTTCGCACACCCCCTCGAAATATTGCTATCTCTAGTTGAAGTGAACAAAGAAGTACTTTTGTTCACCAGGATGCCAAATTTTGTGAGTTTCATGTATTTTCTGTTGAATTGTATAACAGATAAGCGAATTCGTTATGCGAACTCCTTATGCGCTCAAGTCACAGACAAATTTTGTGCGTTTCATGTAATTTCTGTTGAATTCTACAATTCTGCAAATGAAGTACAAGGTCGCGTAGGAAACATAACTGTACTTTTCTCGCACTGCGTCAAGAAGAAAGCAACACTTGAAGAAGTATAGTTAAAGAGATCAAGACCTCGTCGCGCGATAAGACAGTGTGAGTATTGAATTCGAGTGTCGCCGATTTCATTGATAAGAAAATTGTCACGCAAAGTTTAACGTGCTGGAAAAGACTCGTGTATGTATTTTGTGATAGAGAAACAGCCAAGAGAAGAAGAAATGTAACCAATTAAAAAAACATATTTTCGTGTTTTGTGTTCTCGACATACAAGAAAATGAAGTTTCGTTCCGCTGGCTCATAAACTACAAAAGCGTAAAAGGTAAAAAAATATTATTTTCGGGAAACTTGTTGAAAAAAAGTTAGTGGGGAGGAGCGTTGCTTGACGACACTAAAAACGGCTGTGTAGCAGACTAAAGCCGTTCGAACGGATGACAATTATTGTGTCATACTGACTCCAAAAAAGGTAGCCTTATTTATATATACTGAAGAACATGAAGATGGGCTGGAGAAGGATGGTGAAGCTGGAGAAGTCAGTTTAATAAGTTAAGCTCCAACTGCCTCAAGCTCAGCAAGTAACACTGTGATACAGCTTTGTTTGGGTGATGTCAGTTCTTCAAAGTTTCAAATTCGTAGCCGAGTAACCCAGACCATTTTTGGCATGGTCCAATTTATTTAAAATGCTATGTTAAACAATACTCACTTTGACTAATTTTTAGATTGAACGCTGAACTTAGATAAGTTATGTCAATAAAAAAGCTTTATAAAAAGTATGTGTTTAGTTACTTATCATAGTTTTTTCTTTCGTTACTCTCCTTGTGATTTGATTGGTAGCTAATTATATGATTTTGGTTTTTCATTGTACAGACCAACTTGGTTCCTTACCCACGTATTCACTTTCCACTGGCCACTTACGCTCCAGTTATCTCTGCTGAAAAAGCCTACCATGAACAGCTGAGTGTTGCAGAGGTTACAAACATGTGTTTTGAGCCAGCCAATCAGATGGTAAAATGTGACCCACGTCATGGCAAATACATGGCTTGCTGTCTGCTGTACCGTGGTGATGTGGTGCCCAAGGATGTGAATGCAGCTATTGCGACAATCAAGACCAAGAGAACCATTCAGTTTGTAGACTGGTGTCCAACTGGCTTTAAGGTTGGTAAAGCCGTCTTAATTTTTTTTGAAATCAGTTTGCGTATTCGTATATGTTTCACTTCCCTGACACGGAAGCTGCTCTTAGCTTTTACACACCTTAATAAAACTTAAGCTAGAAAAAGGCATGTTGTAATCAATTTTTTCAATCAATTTATTTTTCAGGTGGGCATCAACTACCAGCCTCCCACAGTTGTTCCGGGTGGTGACTTGGCCAAGGTTCAGCGTGCTGTTTGTATGCTGAGTAACACCACAGCTATTGCTGAGGCCTGGGCCCGTCTGGATCACAAGTTTGATCTGATGTATGCCAAGCGTGCTTTTGTCCACTGGTATGTGGGTGAGGGTATGGAGGAAGGAGAGTTCTCTGAGGCTCGTGAAGATTTGGCTGCACTGGAGAAGGATTACGAGGAAGTTGGTGTGGATTCTGTTGATGCCGAGGGTGAAGAAGAGGAAGGAGATGAATACTAAATACAGAGCAATCCTCATGATTTGAGAAAAAGTCTGGTTGGAATTAAAAGTTCCTAATAAAAGCTTCAGTTAACCTCTAAGCTAATTTGTCTTAAATGAGGAGTATTATTTTTCTTTTTTGAGTGAATCATGTTAAGAGAGCTGATGTGTCACCTACTGTAGGTATTCACCCCACATTTCATATGACAGTTTCCTAACTTGTAGCCCAAAAAATAAGATTTAAAACATACCAAATTAAACTACACAGTATTGGAGAAAATGAGCTAAGAATGTAATGGAAATATAGTTTTGATTATCTTTTCGATCTGTTTCGTTTCTAGTGGCATAAAATCCCTGACAAATCTTCATAACCAGCTAGCCTTGACCAAATTTGGACGATTTTCTTTTATTTGTTTGCTTGATAGAATCTACATAGTGTCCTGATAAGAAAGAGCCAAAAAATTCAATATCGATTTTTCTTTTCCTTGTTTTGACGAACCGAAAATGTGAAATTTCATTTCTGATGGCGTGCAATACCATAAAGCGCAACTGAAAACAGCAAATTTCCCAGTCGTTTCTTTCTTTGTTTCGACGTTGTTCGATGTTTTAGCGGTATTTGCAGTTTACTGAGACCGGAAATGGGGGCCTGAGACTAGGGTGTACGGGAACCGGAAGTCCCAAGGCAAACCCTGTAAGACTGCGAGCAGTCCCTCAGGATGGTCACGCGAGCTAAGAAATCGAGCGAAAGTAAAAAACAAGACTGACTGAAGACCATGTCGGTCCCAATACCTCTCATAGGCAAGGCTACAAAATGGCGTCAGCTATGCCAGCCGATTCTAGCGAAAACTTACTGCTCTCTTAGAGAAATGACGGGCCAGAACCAGCCACAATTGCCAGAGACCGTTATAAATTATAGCTGACAAGAATAAAAGGCTTCTGATTAAAAAAAATGTATTTTTGGTCTTATTTCCCATAGTTTTTGAAGAGCACAATTAAAAAAAAAAGGAACATAAGTTGGAAAAAGGAGCGTAATTTTAGCATAATTTGGCCACAAACAGAGCAGTGCTACTGGCATAATATACTACTTTTACTAGCACAATCTATAAAAGCCTACGAGGGACGCGTGGAAGTTGGAAAAAATGGAGAAAACTCAGAAGGCGCTCAGCAACATCCGGCCGCCGAATTTGCAAGCCTTGTCGTTTTATTATGTATTAGTCGGGTGTGTCAGTTTCAAGCGACTGAAAACGCCACAAAAACGCAGAACACATCACTAAGAACATACGGTAAGTTATCTTTATTCATTTTTCTTACATTATATCAACGTTTGAGATCAAGAGGTGCAAAATTCTGTGTTTTATGAAGCATTTCTACCGATCACTTGAATCAAGCCGAGTGGGGGCGTTACGAAATAAAGTAAATGTATGGGATCACATGTCTCGCATGACATCACGATGCCTCGAACAGTTCGGATGGTTTGCCTGAGGTACGAGTGAGCTTATTCAACATATTAAACGGGAGTAGAAAGACACTGAAAGAGACAGCAAATCTTGTGTGTCAAGCGCGACAATATTTTTGTTTGAAAAATCTTTCCGCCAAACTTTACCCTCGACCGTTAGACATATCTTCTATAGAAAAAGACCAAAAAAAAAAATTACTGAATATCACGACAAAACACGTAACAGTCCTGTCTCGTTTGTCAAACACAAGTGTTTTGCCGTCCTCTTCTTTTTGCCATCCTGCTGATAATGGCGAAAGCGGTAATTAATTAAATTAGTCTTAAATGAGGTACATACTGTGAAAATTCGCAATCATCGTTTTGATGCCAGAAATGATCTTTGTCAGTGAGTAAATACGTGCAAAAATGCCCCAGAAACCGTACTGCGAATAAGAAAAATTCAAGTTTTGTGCTAAAAATAGGCCAAATCTCAAACTAAGGCACAGAAAAGCTCAAAAGATGATTTTATCCGGGAGAAATGGTGACCCACACGGGTGAGCGGGAGATCGGTGCCGAAGGGGAGAGTTGGCATGTATGAGAACTGCCTTGGCAAAAGGCAGTTCTCATACATGCCAACTCTCCCTTACGGCAAAAGGTTTTCTCTGTGCTTTAGAAGCGGATGTCCGGAACTTAGTCGTCTCGAAAGCAGGGCTCCTGTCGAAAGTTTTTATCAGCTTTCTCCTCTCATCCGAAGCTGCAGTACCAACCATGATGGGTCCGGTTGAAAGTTCGAGGACATGAATTAGCAATATTTGCTTCTTAGAACAGTTACAGTCAAACCCCATTAATATAATACGGACACCGAAGGGAGGGGCGGAGGGATCCACAAAATTCAGAAAGGGGTGGCCGGGACACTTTCCCACTTGCCAGCTATATAGATACTTTTCTGAGAATTCTATAATCAATAATATAAAATTTTAAACTAAAGGGTTGGCCACGGTCCACCCCTAAATCCGCCCTTTAAGGGGGCCATAGAGAGTGTCCCTATAACGGGGTGTCCGCATGCAGTTGTTAAGCGGGTCAAAGTCAAAAAACACCTTTCATTAGAAGAAAATACAAAAGAAATAGAACAGGACATATTAGCATCGTTAAATTAAATATTCCCAACTTTCATAAAGTCGTCATTTCGTTGACCGAATTCACGGAGACACTCAAAAATTTGTTGATTTCTATACTGACTTAATCAAAACCGTTCTCTGTACCGTATAATTAAGTAGTTTGATGCCTGAAAATAGTCTGAAATTGACGTCTACAAATCATCGTATCTGTAGGGCTGGGAACATTGATATGCTGTCAACTGAAGATTTTTCTTCAAGAAGGAGAAGTTTATTATAACATAAAGTCAGTAATGAAGTGTCCGCCTAAGCGACTTTAACGCTCTTAGAGAATCTGTTCATTGGGCAAGAAATCCTGGCAAGAACAAGTGTTCGTTGTCCGCATTAACTAGTAGAGGGTTTCTCCAGGGACAAAGAAAACTGTCCGTAATATAAACGAGTTGTCAGTACTAAGCGGGTGTCTGTAAAGCGAGGTTCGACTGTCTTTTACAGAAAAAAAAGTTGAGGGTGCCACTGACTAGCGTAACTGGACCGAGTGCGACTTTGCTCTTGACCAGGAGGGGGCTCCTGCCTTGACTGATTATTTATGACCAACCTCGTTCCCAGGGTTCTCTCCTACCCGCCCTCCCCTCTCTCGCTCCGTAGGGCGGGTAGGAGAGAACCCTGGGAACGAGGTTGATTTATGATTTCTTTTTCAATCCAAGAAAGTTTTATAATTTTCTTTATTTTTATCTATTTTATTTATTAGTCTTTCGTGAAAATTGAAATATAGGGGTAATGCACTTCTATAATTTTTTGACAGTGTATCTCTAAAAGTTCCCACGAGCGACTGGGAACGATAGCCCCCTCCCCTCCCCGACAAGACCCTGGGTCCCAAGGGACTTAAAAAAATGTTGATGTGACAATTTGATGTTAATTTTTTGACGGTTGCTATGAAACCCACTAAATGAAACACCTATAAAAAGAGCGCTCAACCCGCCCAGTCTTCATGTATTTCACAACGGTTGCTGGTCTTCGTTCAAAGGCGTCACCTCGAAGAAGAAGACTTCTGTTCAATAATTCGACTCATTCCTAGTATTCTTACTAAGTTAACTCTCTGAATCAAAATGGTAAGTAGAAAGGTCTTAACTGAAAAGTGTCCTAGGTAGTCCTGCGGGTAGATTTCGAAATTACATTCTTCACTCCTTCAATTCAGCACACGCGCTTGTAATATTCAAACGTTCTTTGCTTAATCAAGTCCTCAACACATAGCAGAAAAACAGAAAACATGATACTGTTTCTTTTAATAGAATTGTTAGTACTTTTGGATCGAAATTTTTGAAAATTTCAATAGTGTGAAGAAAAAGATCGTTGAGACTTTTCGAGAAGTCCGCCATTTTATTGTTTGTAACAATGATTCACAAATCCAACCTTGCGCGCTTCGAAACTCACAGACGTTGCCTACTATTTCTCAACCGTGGATAAACGGTAGTAGACTTTATAGTAAGCAATAACAAATCTTATTCGAGTAATCAAATTTGTCGGTATGGTAGTGCGAATTCTAAAATTAAAATATTCCCTGATTTTTCACAGCGTGAGTGTATTTCTGTCCACGTTGGCCAAGCCGGAGTTCAGATTGGAAATGCTTGTTGGGAGTTGTACTGCTTGGAGCATGGAATTCAGCCAGATGGCCAGATGCCGAGCGACAAAACCATCGGCGGTGGTGATGATTCCTTTAACACGTTTTTCAGCGAAACTGGAGCGGGAAAACACGTTCCTCGTGCTGTCTTCGTAGACTTGGAACCCACTGTTGTCGGTAAGAAAATACCAACATCGCTTGAAAACCACATCAAAATTTGACGAGGTCACCTTTTAGTTTAGAAATGTAAATCACGGATTTCATGAGTCTGCTTCTTCTCTGAGTTGAGTCGGTAAATTCAAAGTGTGTTCGTTAATTTATAGTCGCCGATGTTAGAAAGGAAGAGCTAGGAATTGGTTAATTATTAACCAAAGTTTGCCATTGTTTCCTCCCCGAAAGATGGGAAATTATTTCGTGTTTTGGTCCTATTTTTTATTCTGTGTAGTGCTGTAAACATCTTTTTTGTGTGTGGAGTTCTTCCGATTAGCACCGTTGCTATAAGACTTAGTAATGTTGTTTCCTTTTGTTGTTATCGCCATTTTGTTTTACCTTAGCAACAGCAGACCAACCACAGGATAGGACCAAGAAAATAATGTGTTATTTCCACAAGTGACTTTCAAACATTAGTGACCAAACAGTAAACAAATGGTCCTTCATATACATTTTTTTTTGCTACAGATGAGGTTCGGACTGGCACTTACAGACAGCTGTTTCACCCAGAACAGTTGATAACCGGCAAAGAAGATGCAGCTAACAACTATGCTCGTGGACACTACACTGTTGGAAAGGAGCTCATTGATATTGTTCTGGACAGGATCAGAAAACTGGTCAGTAACTTGTTGAACACTTTTTCCATTTAAGTATTTTCTCTAAAAAAACCCAAGGTATTTCCTTTCGCTCTGCTAAAAATTAATCTGTTCTATTCTCACCAGGCGGACCAATGCACTGGCTTGCAAGGATTCCTTATCTTCCACTCCTTTGGTGGAGGCACGGGTTCTGGCTTCACATCTCTGCTCATGGAGCGTCTGTCTGTTGACTATGGCAAGAAATCCAAATTGGAGTTTGCTATCTACCCAGCACCTCAGATTGCAACAGCAGTGGTTGAACCTTACAACTCCATTCTGACCACTCACACAACCTTGGAACATTCTGACTGTGCCTTTATGGTGGATAATGAAGCCATTTATGACATCTGTCGTCGTAACTTGGACATAGAAAGGCCAACTTACACCAACCTGAACCGTCTGATTGGTCAGATTGTATCCTCCATCACTGCTTCACTGCGCTTTGATGGTGCACTGAATGTTGACTTGACTGAGTTCCAGGTAACTAATTACAGTGTTTAATCTGGGTCACTTTTGTGCTTCATTGACGTGAAATATTTTATTCTGACGCAAAATGAAATAATTTCATTTTGCGTCAGAATAATTGTGGGGTCATACCGATGCAAAAAAAGTTACCTTATTTATAAGTACTGAAGAACATAAAGATGGACTGGATAAGGATGGTGAAGCTGAAGAAGTCAGTTCAATAAGTCAAGCTCCTGAACTTCAAGATCCAACTGCCTCAAGCTCAGCAAGTAACACTGTGATACAGCTGTGTTTGGGTGATGTCAGTTGTTCAAAGGTTCAAACCCAGACCATTTTTGGAATGACCCAATTTATTCAAATTGCCATGTGAAACATGACCCACTTTGACTGATTCCTAGATTGAACAATGAAGTTATTTCAATGAAAAAAAAAGAAACTCTATAACATGCATGTAATAATTAGTTACCTATCTTAGTTTTTGCTTTAGTAATCGTGATTTGAATGGTAGCTAATTATGTGATTTTTTTTATTATTTTACAGACCAACTTGGTGCCATATCCACGTATTCACTTCCCACTGGCCACTTATGCTCCAGTTATCTCTGCTGAAAAAGCCTACCATGAACAGTTGAGTGTTGCTGAAATCACCAATGCCTGTTTTGAGCCATCCAATCAGATGGTGAAATGTGATCCACGTCATGGCAAATACATGGCTTGCTGTCTGCTGTACCGTGGTGATGTGGTACCCAAGGATGTGAATGCAGCTATTGCAACAATCAAGACCAAGAGAACCATTCAGTTTGTAGACTGGTGTCCAACTGGCTTCAAGGTTGGTAAAGCCGTCTTAATTTTTTTTGAAGTCAGTTTGCGTATTCGTATATTTCACATCCGTGACACGGAAGCTGCTCTTAGCTTTTACACACCTTAAAACTTAAGCTAGGAAAAGGCATGTTGTAATCATTTTCTTTCAATCGATTAATTTTTCAGGTGGGCATCAACTACCAGCCTCCCACAGTTGTTCCTGGTGGTGACTTGGCCAAGGTTCAGCGTGCTGTTTGTATGTTGAGTAACACCACAGCTATTGCTGAGGCCTGGGCCCGTCTGGATCACAAGTTTGATCTGATGTATGCCAAGCGTGCTTTTGTCCACTGGTATGTGGGTGAGGGTATGGAGGAAGGAGAGTTCTCTGAGGCTCGTGAAGATTTGGCTGCACTGGAGAAGGATTACGAGGAAGTTGGTGTGGATTCTGCTGAGGGTGAGGGTGAAGAGGAGGAAGGAGATGAATATTAGATGCATTACTATCATCTGAGATACTCACAGTTAAACTGAATGTATGTTTGCAAGTCAATAAAGAAGCGGGTGTTTAAATTGAAATTTGAGTTCATTACTTTTTTTTATGTATTTTTATAAAATTATGATCCTCCATGCTTGACATAATTGCAAAAAAATTGACAGAAATCTATGGGCAAATATTTGGCTATTAGCTGAATCGTATGGATAGAACTGAAATGACGCGAACATGAGATATCCAACTCAAGTCTTTGATCTGCTTGCCCTTGATACGTTCTTAGATGGAATCCTCGGCTTGGGGTTGCAGCCCCTGATGGGAGCCAATGGTCATGAATTCAGTTTTAGCAACATTTAGGCTATGGTTCTTAATTTTAAGCCAAGTGTTAGTGTTGGCTAACTCAGTGTTGATCATCATTTCAAGATCATTATAGTTCATTGGGGCTGCAAAGCTGATACTGGTGCCATCCCTATTCATTGGAGCGGTGCTGTTGTCAAGAGAGCTCGGCAAGCCTTTAATGTATAATAAGAAACGTAATGGACCAATTAGAGAACCTTGAGGAATCCCACAATTAATTTGACTATCGGCGAATAGATGGCCATGGACACCTAGAGGATAGGTAGGATGTGAAGCAGCTGACAGAATTTTGGTTGAGGCCATATTTGACCAATTTTTGGAGAACAATTTCATGGGAAATCATGTCAAAGGCCTTCTTTAAATTGATAAAAATCACCCCATTAAGGAGACCTTTGTCAATATTAACACACCAGTTGTTTGCGGCTTCAAGCAGCACTGTGCAACGACCGAAATTCTGACTGGCAATTTGATAATAGGTTGTATTTAGATAAACTTGAAAGGGGGACACTTGCCTTCTTCCAATCATGGAAAATTCCCGTCGGAAGTGATCGGTTGAATATAGCAGTAAGGGAGGGGGCAAGAGTGTCTCCGCCTATTTTAAGGAGCTTAGACGGAATTTTGTCAAGCCCAGTAGCCTTGTTTGTGGCAATTTTTCTTAACAGGGTGAGGACGTCATTAATAGTGATTTCACGGAAGCTGAAAGAACTGTTAGTTTGCTTTACGTAGGTTAGCGGGTCTACATCTGAATTAGGAATTTTATTAGCTAGGTCTTCGCTGATTCTGGTGAGGTGAGGATTAAAAGCCTCGGCGATATCAGATGAGGCCCTGAATCGATCAACGCCTGTTCCCTTGTCTTAATTTCTGTGACGCGGTAGATTTATTCTTATCACGTTACTGCAGCTCTTTAAAAGCCTCCTGTATTTCCTTTGCTTTTTAACTTTAGCGTTTAAGTTTTCACTCAAGTATTTTCTTTTTGCGACTCTTATGAAATTATTGACATCGTTTCTGGCTTTATTGAATTTTAGCCAGGTAACTGGGTCATTCGTCTTGGCATGGGTGCGTTTTAGGAAATCTCTTGCGCATGCAACGTAATAAGTTACGTATAGGTAATCCAAGGAAATTTTTTACCCTTGACTCTTTTCCTCCTTAGAGGTGCATGTTTATTAGTGAAGTGAGCCAGAAAGTCGGCTTGGTTCAGGAACTTAAGATACCTAGTTTCATTAGTTTTGTGAGTACTAGTTCGCAGATACCCTGCCTTACGAGTCATGAAGACAAGAGAGTGGTCACTGATCCCAACGTGGACCACACCTGAATGAGAGACTTTTAAGTGCAATTAGTTAAGCACAAGTCAATGTGAGGCGGATACTCTAGTTGGTTCTTTGATCAGTTGATTTAGGCTGTAAATATCCATAATATTTAGAAGATGATAAATATTATGGTCAGTTGTCCCCTCCCCTTGTGCATTTTATCTACTGGTAACAATGCTCTTTGTTTGTCCTCCCAAAATTTTGCATAAGCATTGTGTTTTTCTTGGAGCCATTTTAACTCCCAAGAGGAATTAAAGACAATGCTTATGCAAAATTGTGGGGGGACAAACAAAGAGCAATATGGTATGTATGGTATTTTCTGGAGTGGTCAATTAGGTCGAGTCGAGTTAACTTTCGCAAAGACTTCTGGGGCTGTTACTGGAGACAGGGAAAACAGTCAGTCAGTGTAAAACGCAGACTGCGGACTACTGTTTTCACCATGCAGATGAGAATGTGACAACAATGGTCCTATTGTTTTGTAACCCTAAAATAGATGTTCGATTTTGTTTGATTAGATACGCCGGACTATCAGAGGTCAATTTCTGATAGAGCAAAGATAAGAAATTAAAAGGAAATTAATCACTGTACAGCACAAGACCACATTACTACTCCGTGAAAGAAACCAGTTTGCTAAATCCACACTACGACTTAACCAGTTAAGAACAAAATAAAGGAGCACTGAGTGACGTATTAGCATGGGGTAAATGCCTTACTGAATAACAAATCCGCTTTTTCATAGTTTACGTAGGCTAAAACACGTTTTGTGGAAAGGGTTTAGTGAGGCTTATAAGCTCTTTCACAGTATTTTCAGTTTTACTGCACAATCAGTGAATTAGAATAGAACAATACTATAAATTCACTTTGGTTTAACCTTTGATCAACAAACAAATGGACCTCAGGACCCTGTGGGGGGCTGCGAGCGCATCCGTCGCACCCCCCCCTCCCCCCCCTCTGACTGCTCTTGATCTTCCTGTGATCTGGAGCGCCATTGATCAGACTGTTTTCATGCCAAGGTGCTTGTGCTAGGTCACTCACCAGTGCCGAATCCAGGTGGGCGGGGGGGGGGGGAGGAATCTCCAAAAAACATTTTCACTCACCAGTGCTGAATCCAGGTGGGGGGGGGGGGGGGTCTCCAAAAAACATTTTTGGTCAGTAGCGCATAAATTAAGTAATGGTCACGAACTGATCACACCACTTCCGGCGATGGATGCTGAATTGGACGTCATCATCATAACATCGAAGAGAAATTTTGATGTTGCAGTCACTCTTTTGGGCTAAGTTATGAGTTGCTTTATGAACACAAAGGGATTTTTGCCCCCATACGTATTGGGTGCCGTTTGTAAAACATTTTTAAAGTAAATTCATGCTTTTTTTTTTTTTCATTACTATTATTATGATATGTAAATCGTTATATCAGTGTCAACCTGATATACAGCTATTTCGAGAAAGGTTGTCGGAAAAAATGTGCACGCGACAATCCCGAAAGATGATATGGGATATGTTCAATACACTGTTCCTAACGACTGTAGCTGTCGAACCTGCCTTTGTTGCTTTCCTTTAGCACCCGCAAACATATGTCCGTGGCCTCCTGTGTCATTCTTTCAAATTTCTTTGAAGAACAGTGCACTCAAAACCACCCACAATACCTTTCGGTATTGTTGCGTGCACTTTTTCCGACAACCTTTCTCGAAATAGCTGTATACAGCTAAATCCCAGTTGCTTTGGTAATTGGTTATTGGTAACTGGACATTGGGCAAAAAACAAAACAAAACAAAACAAAAAAAAACAAAAAAAAACTGGACATTGGGCATTTGGGCATATGGACTGCAATGACTTACTTGAGTGGCCACCAAAATTCCCAATGCCCAAAGCAACCTTTATTGAATCAGCTATATATAATACCGCATGTATTATGCAGATGTTTAATAAACGAGCAGCAGTCTGCTATCGGGTATAAAATCACGACCGACGGCGAGTGATTTTGAGACCCGATAAAACACGTGCTGAGAGTTTATTAAACGACTTCAATGGAGTTGATAGCAATGACGCTTTTGTGATTGTCGGAAATTAGCATACGAAAAAGACATTACGTATGAAATTATTATGCAAGAAAATCAAATCTCACACGTGTTTAGAAATTTTCCAGTCTACGAACGACACTAACCGCTGAGTCACTGAACTTTTGGCTGATTAGACTGGAGCAAGAAGAACGAAGAAGTTTAATTTTGTGCGATAGTAAATTTACTGCTTGTGTTATTTTGAAAGAACATAAAATATTCACTCACAGTGTAATATTTATAAGTCACGTGCAGTAATATTATATCCCAGGTGTAGTTAATCAATAAGAATCGATAGTAATCGATATCAATCATCGATGAATATCGATTTCCAATATTGATCGATAGAAATCGATAAAGAAAAAAGTTGTCACTTAGATAAATATCGATTCCTATCGATTGTTATGAATTTTGTTAATCGATAATAATCGATAAATTTTGTTTTCTGTGACTTCGATTTCCGATATCAATCGATGTCGATGATATCGACTTTTATCGATTAACTAAAACTTTGACTGATATATATCTAATAAAATAATGCATACTAATTAGCTCTAATTTACCACTACACTCAACACCATAACATACCATAATGCTCTTTGTTTGTCACCCAAAATTTTGCATAAAAGTTTCTCTTGGGGCCATTTTAACTGGTCAGTACAAAACATGGACTGCGGACTGCGGACCACGGACTGCGGACTCGGTACAAAACACGGACTAGGTATAACATGCAGACTCTGGACTGAGTATAAAATACAGATTAGGTATAAAACACGGACTTCGGAGTATGTTAATATTTTATAAAAAAAAACAGCTTTAGCAAGGTAAAACTGAGGGAAACGGAATGCGGACTAGCATAAAACACACAAACATTATTCCTTTAGCTGGTCCCGCTGTCTATTCTCCCCCGTCGTGTGAAGAAGGAAAGCATACTGCACGGGCAAGGAAGGTTATGCCTCTACTCAAGCCAACTGAAAAAGAAAATCTGAATTTTATAAAAAGGAGGAGTTAGAAGAGAATTCAATTATCTATCGTTTTCACTGTCACGCAACAAAAAAATAAATTGGAAACCGTCAACTGGAAGAAGCCAAGAAAATGAAATATTATAAAAGACTAATATATAAACAATTTGTCTAAGTCTCAGGTCTTTGTGGCCCACAGTTTCTGAGTTACTTGCCGAAACGTTTCACGCATTTTTGTAGAACTTTCTATGGAGACGCCAATATGGGTGTGCCGTTTTAGTGTACCAATATGGCGGCCGGAAATCGACAAAATTATCTGGAGTGCATTTTTTCTATAGAAGCTCTTTCTTTTCACTCGAGAACTAGCATTCGTGCGCATAAACATATCTTCTAATACTTGAAATGGTTATGCTGCTGAAAATCTTTTTTAAAGAGACAGCATTCCTATTTTGGTGTCACGCACCGTGAAAACTCGGAAGACTACAAATTGCTGTGTTCTCGAAATAAAACATGCTTCGGGACTGGAAACTCGTACAAAGATTTAGTTTTTGTTTATCTTCAACCTGGTGTAAATGAGAATTTGTAAAACCTCGCTATTTTGACTTTACAATTTGGTGACGTCACGGTGAAAACCATATGGTTTTGAACAAGTAAGAACACCGAACAAAAAAAAAGTAGGTTTGGTGTTAGTCAGAACAACATTCTCATAGATGCCACTATTTCATTTCAAATCAAGCCTTGGGGATATGAGGAAATAAAGAACTCAGACGAGAAGGTCAATATAAAGGCATTCCGCGATGTAAGAAAGCGGTATTTAGGGCGGAGGGATTACTCAACTATACGTGAATGATCACCGAAATAAAATAATCATCCAACGTTATATTCTAAGCGATGATTATTGTGACGTGATTTACACCCTTCTCTCCCCCAGTGGCTATTGTAAACATGTTAGAGACCGAGACCAGGTTTAAAAATGGTTGTAGAAAATAGCATTTTGATCAGGCTCAGGATTCAGAGAACTGGGCACCACACCTCCACGAAGAATTTCTTGGAGTATAACTTAAACTCGCGTGTCTTGCTATTTAGGGATCTATTTTATCACACCTTACCTAGAACAAATTAGCATCGTTTTTACCAACGTAGTCCGTGGTCCCTGGGCAGTCCGTGTCTTATTCTTAGTCCGTGTTTTATACCCTAGTCACAATTTTATACCCAGTCCGCAGTCCGCAGTCCGCAGTCCGCAGTCCGCAGTCCGTAGTCCACAGTCTATATTTTAAAGTATCTAATTAGCTAAGAACATTAACCACGTTAAATAAAGGGTATTGTATACTGACACTCATTTTAATTCTTAAGAGAGAAACTGAAGTCAATGCTATACGGGTTCGATTTAGACTGTTCACAGTCCTCTATTTTCCGTAAGATCATCGAGATCGAGCGCTTTGCGTTACGGGCTGCCATCTTGCATGAGTCCAAAATACTTAGGGGGCGGAGAGCTATAATCCCCGACGCCCGCCCCCTCGGTACATTTGAAAATCAAGATACCCGTGACGGTAAGACGCGGTATGTCTAAACGATCTCACGAAAAAATAGGGAACTGTGAACAGTCTAGGTTCGTTTCAACTGTCAGTTTGATGTCACTATATTTTGGCAGTTGCTATGAAACAACTAAGAAGAAGGCGCCGAACGCGTCCAGCCCTGCATATTTCACAACTGTTGCTGATCTTCGTTCAAAGGCGTCACCTTGAAGAAGAAGAAGACTTCTGTTCAATTCCCAGTTTCGACTCATTCATTTCTTGTATTCTAAATCAAAATCATGGTAAGTACAAAGGTCTTATAGTGTTATTTTTACCGGTTAGATTTTGATCGTGTCTGTCCTTGGGGTAGATTTCGAAATTGCATTCTTCAGACTTTGCGCGCAAATTCGAGCTCGTAGTATTAAATCGTTCTTGGCTCAATCAGGTTTCCAACACACTGCAGAAAATTTGAAAACATGATATTGTTTCTTTCAACAGAATTTTTAGTACTTTTGGATTGAAATTTTTAAAAGTCAGGGGTTTAATCCCGAAGAAAAGGATCGTTTAAACTTTTCGAGAAGTCCGCCATTTTATAATAATTTGTAACATTTCACCTCGAATCGAACCTTGATTGGCAACTCACAGACGTTGCCTATTATGTTCTTGGCTTTCTTAACCGAGAAAAAACGGTAGTAAACTTTATAGGAAGCAATAACAACTCTTAGGCCCAGTTCAAACGTCGATCTTTTCATGTACCGAGACGAATTTAATTAAAATATTCCCTGATTTTTCACAGCGTGAGTGTATTTCTGTCCATGTTGGTCAAGCCGGGGTTCAGATTGGAAATGCTTGTTGGGAGTTGTACTGCTTGGAGCATGGAATTCAGCCAGATGGCCAGATGCCGAGCGACAAAACTATCGGCGGTGGTGATGATTCCTTTAACACGTTTTTCAGCGAAACGGGAGCGGGAAAACACGTTCCTCGTGCTGTCTTCGTAGACTTGGAACCCACTGTTGTCGGTAAGAAAATACCACAATTGCTTAAAAACCACATGAAAACTTGACGAGGTCAATTTTTAGTTTAGAAATGTAAATCAGGGATTTCATGAGTCTGCTTCTTCTGTGAGTTGAGTCGGTAAATTCAAAGTGTGTTTGTTAATTTTTAGTCGCCGATGTTAGAAAGGAAGGAATTTGGTAAAGCTAGAAATTGGTTAATTATTAACCAAAGTTTGCCATTGTTTCCTCCCCGAAAGATGGAAAATTATTTCGTGTTTTGGTCCTATTTTTTATTCTGTGTAGTGCTGTAAACATCTTTTTTGTGTGTGGAGTTCTTCCGAGTAGCACCGTTGCTATATAAGACTTAGTAATGTTGTTTCCTCTTGTTGTTACCGCCATTTTGTTTTACCTTAGCAACAGCAGACCAACCACAGGATAAGACCAAGAAAATAATGTGTTATTTCTACAAGTGGGTTTCACACTTAAGTGAGCAGTGTGTAACTGAATGGTCTTTCATGTTTTGTTACAGATGAGGTTCGGACTGGCACTTACAGACAGCTGTTTCACCCAGAACAGTTGATAACCGGCAAAGAAGATGCTGCTAACAACTATGCTCGTGGACACTACACTGTTGGAAAGGAGCTTATTGATATTGTTCTGGACAGGATCAGAAAACTGGTCAGTAACTTGCCAAACATTTCTTCCATTTAAGTATGATTTCTAAAGGAAAACAACAAGTACAGTAGTTCCTTTTGCTCCGTTAAAAATTTATTTGGCCTGTTCTATCCTCACCAGGCGGACCAATGCACTGGCTTGCAAGGATTCCTTATCTTCCACTCCTTTGGTGGAGGCACGGGTTCTGGATTTACATCTCTGCTCATGGAACGTCTGTCTGTTGACTATGGCAAGAAATCCAAATTGGAGTTTGCTATCTACCCAGCTCCTCAGGTTGCAACAGCAGTGGTTGAACCTTACAACTCCATTCTGACCACTCACACCACCTTGGAACATTCTGACTGTGCCTTTATGGTGGATAATGAAGCCATTTATGACATCTGCCGTCGTAACTTGGACATAGAAAGACCAACTTACACCAACCTGAATCGTCTGATTGGTCAGATCGTATCCTCCATTACTGCTTCACTGCGCTTTGATGGTGCACTGAATGTTGACTTGACTGAGTTCCAGGTAGCGTAGTTACTATTCCAATACAAAAAGCTTTATCAAAGCTTGTTTTTTAGTTACCTATCAGCAAATCAGAACTTTTGCTTTGTACAACTCTTTTTTTTCATTCATGTTTTGAATGGTACGTAGCTGATGATATGCATTTTTTTTTCAAGACCAACTTGGTTCCTTATCCACGTATTCACTTCCCACTGGCCACTTATGCTCCAGTTATCTCTGCTGAAAAAGCCTACCATGAACAGTTGAGTGTTGCTGAAATCACCAATGCCTGTTTTGAGCCTGCCAATCAGATGGTAAAGTGTGACCCACGTCATGGCAAATACATGGCTTGCTGTCTGCTGTACCGTGGTGATGTAGTACCTAAGGACGTGAATGCAGCTATAGCGACAATCAAGACCAAGAGAACCATTCAGTTTGTGGACTGGTGTCCAACTGGATTCAAGGTGTGTAAAACTTTATTGAAGAAAAAAGTTTATGTTGACTTTAGTGCTTACTTAGGATAATGAACTTAAGACTAGTTTAAATTTAAATTTTCAGGTTGGCATCAACTATCAGCCTCCCACAGTTGTTCCTGGTGGTGACTTGGCCAAGGTTCAGCGTGCTGTTTGTATGTTGAGTAACACCACAGCTATTGCTGAGGCCTGGGCCCGTCTGGATCACAAGTTTGATCTGATGTATGCCAAGCGTGCTTTTGTCCACTGGTATGTGGGTGAGGGTATGGAGGAAGGAGAGTTCTCTGAGGCTCGTGAAGATTTGGCTGCACTGGAGAAGGATTACGAGGAAGTGGGTGTGGATTCTGTTGAGGCAGAGGGTGAAGAGGAAGGAGATGAATACTAAATACAGAGCAATCCTCATGATTTGAGAAAAAGTGTGGTTGGAATTAAACATTCCTAATAAAAGCTTGAGTTGACCTCTAACCTAATGTGTGTCTTTAATTAGGAGAGTTATTTTTCTTTTTTGTTTGATTTATGTCAAGAGAGCTGATGTGTCACCTATTTCTCCTACATTTCATATGACAGTTTCCTTAGTATCTTGTAGCCCAAAAAAGAAGATTAAAAACAATGCATACCAAACTACTCATTATTGAAGTAAATGTGCTAACAATATAATGGAAAATGTACTTTTGACTTTCTTTTGTATCGGTTTTCTTTTTAGTTCTTAAATTTCATAATCAGCTGGCCTTGACCAAATTTAGACGTTTTTTTTTTGTTTGCTGGATAGAACTGATCTACGCAGTGTCCTGATAAGAGAGAGCAAAACAATTCAATATCGATTTGTCTTTTGACGAATCAAAAACGTGAAATTTCATTTCAGATGAGGTACAATACCGTAAAGCTCAACTGAAATCAGCAAATTTCCCAGTCGTTTCTTACTTGCTTCCCGTGAAACAGTGTCCTGAAATGACGTCACAATCATTTCGTAACCAGAACTCTAAAGCCCTTCAGAACGGTCGCGGTTTTCGTGAAAAAACAAGGGAAGTGATGCACGTAGTCCTTCGCGGGGGCTTCCGCTCGGTACTCCAATAAAAATAGCGAAAAAATAGCTCGCTGTGGACGATGGGAAGAAGGAAAAGGCGAGCCTCTTTTTTCTTTCCATCGTCATTCCCATCATTTTTTCCTCTCCCCAGTCTCCCTTCGACAAAAAGAGGCCTCTGAGAAATCGTTGTACTCGCCGTGGAGATGACGTACCAATCTCCCACGATCACGTACAAATGAAAAGAGACGACTGTGAATGAGTCTGTGGTCTGATATGCCACAATGCCAGTGCCAGTCTTACTAGATTATTTAATCTTTCCCTGGAAACTCGCACCTTTCCTTCTCTTTGGAAATTTGGAAAAGTGGCAGCGTTATTCAAGAAAGGTGATCGCTGTGATGCTAACAATTACAGACCCATTACTGTGCTGCCAACGATCAGTAAAATTCTAGAAAAAGCCGTGCACACCCAACTGTACGCTTATCTTAAGAACAATGGTATCCTTACATCTAAGCAATTTGGGTTCAGACCGAAGTTATCAACTGGAACAGCCTTAGCTCATTTCACAGACAATATCCTCCAGAATATGGACGCTGGTTCCTTTACAGGTGCTGTTTTTCTGGACCTGTCTAAGGCCTTCGATACAGTGGATCATCCCCTGCTGCTGCAAAAATTGACCAACATCGGTCTTACCACCTCTACCACCCAGTGGTTTGGATCGTACCTCACAAACAGATCACAAATTACATCAGTTGGAGATGCTCACTCTGCATCTACCGAAATGCCTATTGGAGTACCCCAAGGAAGTATATTGGGACCTTTATTGTTTCTAATTTACGTGAATGATCTTCCGGACTGTCATCTGGCAAGCGATATTATTCTTTATGCGGACGATACTGTACTCTATTACTCATCCAAAAGCGTCAGTGATCTTGAACATCACATCAATGCTGACTTGGGGACAGTGTCTGAGTGGTTCTCTAGAAATCTCTTGACACTAAACATATCCAAATGTAATTTTGTTATCTTTGGAAGTCCTCAGAAACTGAATCGTATTCAAGGCATTTCGGTTAAAGTAGAGGGCACTAGTATTGAAAGAACACAATCATTCAAATACCTAGGCGTAACGCTTCAACAGTCTATGTCCTGGGCAGATCATGTCGATGCTATCAGCATGAAGATTAATCAGAGAATAGGCCTAATTTGGAGAATCAAGAATCTTTTGCCGCTACAAGCTAGAGTTGCCTTGTACAATGCCCTGATCCTCCCTCTTTTTGATTACGGAGACGTTATATGGGGGGACAAGAACAATGACACCATCATGTCAGAACTACAGATTCTACAGAATAAAGCTGCTAAAGCTATGCTGGGGCAACCACCCCGAAGCTCGTCAACTGAAGCACTGAAGAGTGTAGATCTGAAGTCACTGTCCACAAGAAGGTTTTTTCATCGCTGCATTGCTATCCACAAGTGTCTTATTGGAGAAACCGATTTCAACTTTAATTTTACTAAAACTCAAGCTGTTCATTCATATAATACAAGACGCTCGAATGATATTCGCTTACCCCTACCCAGAACAATCTGGGGTAAACAAACTTTTATTTTTCACGCCGCGAAAGACTGGAACAGCCTTCCAAATGATTTAAAAGAGTGTAACATTTTATCTATTTTTAAATCCAAGTTAAAAACTTTTTTAAAAGATCTCAGCTAATTTTTAAACCTTGATATTTTTTGTATAATCGATTTTAAGATTTTAAATTTTTAAATTTGTTTTACTTGTAAACATATTTTACTTTTTCGTAATAATTAATTAATTAGTTAGATTTATGCATGAGGGCCCCACTGAAAACCGCCTCGGCGAGTTGGGCTCCCTCTATAAATATTATTATTATTATTATACTTGTGGACCTAATCAGAACCATTCTAATATGAAAAACTGAGAGAAGGAGATTGGATATTTACAAAAGATGTATAGACACTAGGTACAAAAGCTGCTAATAGACCGTTGTTGTTGTTGTTATTATTATTATTATTATTATTATTATTATTATTATTATTATTATTATTCTTAGTATTATTAGTATTAGTATTAGTATTAGTATTGAAAGCACGCGCCTTAGTTTGGTCGAGCGCTAGCTCGGACAACATGGATTCTCCCCTGCCAGTCACTTTGGTCTAGCATTGCCGTTCTGAATCCTTCGATAGTGGTCAGTGTCCTCAGGCATAGTGACTGTCTATTTACCCTGTAATAATACCCCTGAATAGTTTGTTTTGATTTGTAGAACGCTTTGAGATAAACCGCGTTTCACCACCATTTTAATTGCTCGCACAATGTTGTATCACAAAAAAGTGTCAACTCAAATTTAATGCGAAGGATGCCTGGAAGGGACAATCGACGAGGAGTTCCCTCGTTATCTCCCCTGCCCCTCCCGCCATTTTTACAGCTGGCTACTTTCTGAACTGGGACCCGTTACGCACACTGATCTGAACGCTTTAATAGAGTTGGCCTGAAAATCTTGGCTACAATTCAGGGGCACCCAACGAGGATATAGTTCAAACCACTTAACGTAGCATTTTGGAACGTATTTTAGTATTTAAACGGTAGATGTAGGCATATTTTTATACCCTAAAAACTTTTCATCTGTTCGGATTTCCTAGCTGAAAGTCTAGTGATCCGAAAATGATAGGGATCAAAACTTACCTTTTCGAAAATTTTAGCCAGGAAAAGGCTTCCGAAAATTCTAGGTGGCCTTTTTTAGGGTAAAAATCCGTTAAAAATGGGTAATTATACCATTTTGTAGATGTTCGAAAATCCTAGGAGAGGCTTCCCTGCTAGCAGAGGTCTCTCACGGCGAGGCAAAAATGAGAGAAAGGAGAGAGTCTCTCTCCTTTCTCTCATTTTTGCCTCGCCGTGAGAGACCTCTGCTAGCAGGGAAAGGAGAGGCAGGAAAGCAAGAAATTTTACAACAAATGTTCCGAAAATTATAGATCTCAAATCGTCTTCCGAACAAATATTTTCCGAAAATTGCCGTTGAGTGCCCCTGACAATTCGACTGGACAAAAGAAGCTTTAAGCAGTTCATGCTCAGCACTGAACTTATTTGATCTTGTTAAAAATTGTGCAGGCTGATCATTTTGGTTGAAATGGTGGCCGAATACATAGTCTAAAAACCTTTGCAATCCTTCCCCCGTTTGCTCGTCGAAGGCACGCATGTGCACAAAAATGAGCCAAGACTCCCTCCCACCCTTCCTCGCCATTTTTTTTAGATATTAAGAACAGGTTGAACCGATTTTGAAGCCGTCTGATCTGCAAATGCCCCCACAGAAAACTTCCTTACTAATGTCTCTTTCAACCTTTGCTGAAATGGTCTTAAATTGAGAGTTATTCTTGCGTGCTTAACGCTCCCATTCGCCCCACAAATACCTGCTATTGTTTAAGCGTTGCGGCTTTTCTCTCGAGGTTTAACCTGTCGATTTCAAACAAAACAAATTTGAAGAGAAAAAACATAAACCCAAATTCTTCATCGGGAGGTGCCGTTACTACATATTCCTGAAGGAAAAAAGTTTTATCTGACGAATCTAACGAACGTTGTTACTAAACGGTGATATAAAATGGTAAGAATTTTTGTAATTACTGTTAGAATGTAAGGTTTAAGATGTAATAGACGATATTGTTTGTTAATTAGAGCATAATCCTTCGAATTGTAGTGGTATGTACTTAGCATCTAACGAAATTTACTTCATGGCTAAAACTTCATCCAGATCATTAAATGAAAAACTTAACATTAAATATACGACAAACTACATATATGGAAACAGAATTCTTAGTTCTCTTTTAACTTGTTTTTGTTCAGCGTGAGTGTATCTCTGTTCATATTGGTCAAGCCGGCGTTCAGATTGGAAATGCTTGTTGGGAGTTGTACTGCTTGGAGCATGGAATTCTGCCTGATGGTCAGATGCCGAGCGACAAGACTGTCGGCGTGGTAGATGATTCCTTCAACACGTTTTTCAGCGAAACCGGCGCCGGAAAACATGTTCCTCGCGCTGTGTTTATTGATTTAGAACCCACTGTAGTCGGTGAGATGCATTCTGTAAATCAGAGGTTTTTCTTTTTTAAAATTATTTCCTTGTAGAACATACACAATTATTATATATAAACCTAAAATGAAACAAGTTACTGAATTTTTGTTCGGCAAAGTAAGTTTAAGAAACAATTAGATTTCTGTTTTGGGAAGGGTAACTATGAGCATCGGAGCAAAATTAAAATACCATTTTAATGCAGGATATTGTCTATGGGTAGCCGTTGTAACATGGTTGCGACAAATAGAAAAAAAAATGTGTCAAAATGTGGACTTAATGGCAGAACAGCAAATCAAAGCAATACACTCTTTTAGGAGCTCGGGGTCGGCTGCATGTTTCGTTATGTTCTTTCCAATTACTTTGCTTTTTGTCCAAACATTCAGGATCGAATGGACCCTATAAATGATATGGGTATTGCTTAAGATAAAATCAAAAAGGTAGACATACAGTCCAACGGTATTGACTGTTAGACAGTAGCCAATTAGATGTCAAGGGTCTTCATCCATCTGTTTTTTTTCCCTTCCGCTCAACCCGCCGACTTGCAATTGTTTTAAGAATAATTAACATGACTGATTCAGGAGAAACATTCTTGTGGTAACTGGAACGCGAGGCAGGTATTTTATTCACCCTCCTCCAGGTGTGGCAGATTCTAATAGAATATGACGGTCATCCATTCCTCAGTATGGGCCTACTAATAAGATATAGAACTGAAAGTCGACTGAACAGCCACGAGCAAATCTGAATTGCTATAAATGAGTCCGTTTGAACACGTTCAAACGTATGAGCTCCAAACCGCTCGCGTCCACCAGTGAAGATGCAAACGGTCTTTAGAGTTGGATAAGTTCAGAGACAGTCTAATAATCTTTTTCGTGTAACTGCAGAAGCTTTTAGACTGACGTTAGTGAAATCCTCCTCGGTGACTAAGCAGACTCCTTAAACCGACCGTAAAGACGTGCCATTCAAGTGGGACTTGACTGAGCATATCATGTACTATGATTTTTCAGATGAAGTCCGCTGTGGTACTTACAGACAGCTGTTTCACCCAGAACAGTTAATAACTGGCAAAGAAGACGCTGCAAACAACTATGCTCGCGGGCACTACACTGTCGGAAAAGGAGTTGTTGATCTTGTGCTCGACAAGATTAGAAAGCTGGTAAGTATAGCGTTTTTAATTTTTTTCTATTTAATAATTTTCTTTCAAGACAGCCATATTAGCTGTATCTATTCGTTACTAGGCAGACCAATGCACTGGCTTGCAAGGATTCCTTGTTTTCCACTCATTTGGTGGAGGTACTGGTTCTGGCTTCACATCTCTTCTCATGGAGCGCTTGTCTGTTGACTATGGCAAGAAATCCAAATTGGAGTTCTCTATCTACCCAGCACCTCAAGTTGCAACAGCAGTGGTTGAACCTTACAACTCCATTCTGACCACTCACACCACCTTGGAACATTCTGACTGTGCCTTTATGGTGGATAATGAAGCTATTTATGACATCTGTCGTCGTAACTTGGACATAGAAAGACCAACTTACACCAACCTGAACCGTCTGATTGGTCAGATCGTATCCTCCATTACTGCTTCACTGCGCTTTGATGGCGCATTGAACGTTGACTTGACTGAGTTTCAGGTAGGATGTTAACAAATCACTCAACCTTGGATGGGCGTGGTTATAATGTGATAGTGCTAGTCCAATTTTATAGTAAAGCTTTTTGTCCTCTCAGTCTTGTACCGAAGAAATACGAGGAGCATCACTAAACACTAGTGAAAACTAAGGGAGTAAGCAACTCGAAGTAATGTCTGAAATTCAGGCTAAAAAAATAAGTTGATAAATATATGAACAAGTTGAAGAATTAAGTTCTCAGAGATTCACTTTTGCTGACAGGCCACATTATACAAGTAACAGTAACAATAGTTCGCACCCTATTTTCGTTTCGCTTGGAAATCAAAGCGCGGAAAGGCCAAGTGAAACGAAATCTATCCCGACCACGTAAGAGGGAATGTATGAAAGCTGCTAAAACTTTGCTAGATCTCAATTAATACAAACTTTTAAAATTTTAAAATTGCTTTTGAGTGCTAGAACTCTTTGTTTTTTTTTTCTTCTCTAAAAAACTATCAGAATTGAATTCAGCCGGATTCAATTTTAAGTAATTAAGGGAAAAAACTGAAAATAATATCTTTTTTAGATTGATGAAGTGTGAATAAGTTTTCAAGTTGCTTAGATAAGTCTGGCATTGAAGATTGCTTTACCAAGGTTTACCGCTTTATGTTGATATTGTGACTTAAATTCATTTCACACATTTTTTTTAGACCAACCTGGTTCCATATCCACGTATCCACTTTCCATTGGCCACTTATGCTCCAGTTATCTCTGCTGAAAAAGCCTACCATGAACAGTTGAGTGTTGCTGAAATCACTAATGCCTGTTTTGAGCCAGCCAATCAGATGGTCAAATGTGACCCACGTCACGGCAAATATATGGCTTGCTGTCTGCTGTTCCGTGGTGATGTAGTACCTAAGGATGTGAATGCAGCTATAGCGACAATCAAGACCAAGAGAACCATTCAGTTTGTGGACTGGTGTCCAACCGGCTTCAAGGTGTGTAGGCTTCTCGGTCTAGCTATTTTCGCTGCTTGCCTTCCCAGTTCATTTTAGCTGCAAAAAGTTAAGAAAATCAGCATTAAATCAAAAATTTCGAATTTTAACAAATGTTTGGAACTGATTCATTTTTCAGGTGGGCATCAACTACCAGCCTCCCACAGTTGTTCCTGGTGGCGACTTGGCCAAGGTTCAGCGTGCTGTTTGTATGTTGAGTAACACCACAGCTATTGCTGAGGCCTGGGCCCGTCTGGATCACAAGTTTGATCTGATGTATGCCAAGCGTGCTTTTGTCCACTGGTATGTGGGTGAGGGTATGGAGGAAGGAGAGTTCTCTGAGGCTCGTGAAGATTTGGCTGCTCTGGAGAAGGATTACGAGGAAGTTGGCTTGGATTCTGCTGTTGAAGGGGAAGAGGAAGGCGACGAAGAGTATTAATTAACTGAATAATGCAAAAGAGCCGCTCGGAGGGAAAGTTGTATACTGCACGTGTAAAAGTTTATCTTAGAATAACCGTCTTACATTGAATAAAGCATCTTTCTTGTTTACTTGACTCAAGTTTACATATTTGTCTCGACTTGAAACCCACGATGGAGAGACGAAACCATAAAAAGCACGGAGTTCACAAGCATCCAGATTCATCCTATCACAGACACTTGCTCAGTTTTCACTTGCTAAAGATCAGATGCCCGTGTCTTAAAGGTCCCGTTGCGGACTTTTCCTGAAGGCCGAGCGTGCGGAGCTTCGGAGAGACAGTAAAAGGATACTGTAGAAGCATTGTTTTCAATATTTCATCCCGGTTACCAGCTCTTGGTATACCCTATGATTGGTCAAAAATCTTAAGCCTGAATGGTAGTGAGTTCTAGCTCACTGTCAGCCCAGTGTACAATTTTTACAGTGACTCGTGCATGTTAAAACCGCGCTTAAAATCATTTTACGTAGTCTGGATAGCTTTCTGGTCAAAAAAGAACCTCAAGACTTCACGGTAGAGGGCCCTTAGTAACCTCGCCCCTAGATCATGATAGGAGCTTAACCAACCACGACCGCAACGGAAGCGAAGACGTCACTTAAATAGCGAATTCGCGCTTTTTCAACCCCCCATCATTTCATTCAATTTTTCAAATGTTGGAGAATTTTCCAGGAGTTAATTCTAAAGGACTGTATCTAAGTTCAGAAAAAGAAAACGAAAATTGTCGTCTTGTGGTCACGTCCTCCATAAAACGAGAAACTAGATGGTTTCACGTTGTAGTCGTGCAACAACGGCAAAGAAATGTACAAAAAAGCGTGATGCACGTGCAAAGTTGTTGTTTTGTGCTTTTGTGCCGTTCTCGTTGCCGTCCACGTCGTCGTTGCTTAAACTCCCTAAAAGACGAGCGGGCCGCGCCCCTCTTATTTTCTAGGGGAATAGCCCTAGGTACGAGGATGGACCTTCTGTACGGGTTTAGACTGCGAGCAGCCTCTCTTTTTCTTCAGACTTAGTAACGGAGTGCACGCGCGCGCCTCTGCCGTCTCGCGCCTTCAGTCACGCGCGTGGTCATTTGCGTGTCTCGGACATTTTGCTCGACGGACCAAGATAAAAGAGAGACTGCTCGTAGTCTAGTACGGGTTAAGAAGTTCACGAAAGGGTCATGAGGCTTCTCCTTCTCGACATGCAACGCGCTTTATATTTGTGGTCAAATAGCAGTTACACTCAAGATATAGAAAAGGGTTCTGTTCTTGAGCCAGGTTTCTGCTTAGGACTGTGCCGTTGAGAGATCCATACCTTGAAACTGCTTAATATCAAGAAAGGACCTGAAACAGGACGACAACCTTCGGTTTTTAACCCTTTTTCAATGGAATATCACTGGAAAAAACTTGAAAGGGTTTTTTTCACTAAGAACCTGTTCAGGGAAGAGAGACCAAACACATGTCACCGAGAAAAGAAAAACGATAACTTTTGCCCTGCCTCAACACAATGCAAGCAAGCTATTACCCAACACGTAATCAACTCTGGAAAATGTGTCGTACCACATTTTCTTACTATTTTAGTGGCATCATCAACACATTACGAGCAGAGCCCGATATTTTGTCTTCGGTGAAAAGGGGACTCTACTTGCATTGATGACTCAAACCTTTGAGGTCCCCGCAACCCAAATTCTTGACTAGTCAATCTCGTTCTTTCTCGGCAAACTGGTTGTTTTGAGTGCGAGCATCCGTTTATTGATAAACCGATGGTCATAACCGAGCCTGCTGTACCAAGCACGCAGCTATTAGGCCTGGGTTCGAAACTATATCCTAGCAACATGCTGTGCATGCTCAACAAAGATCTTACTCGGTTCATGCAGTACGACAAAATCGAGCAACCGATAGAGAGGCGCTGCTGACAAGGTGTGGCATCAACTGAATATATTGGTAATCAAATAAAGTTCAATAAATATTATGCGAAGGAACTCTCTCCCAAGACATTGGTACCCCATGTGTTTCATACGTTTTTCGCTCAAGATCCCACTGGTTCACCTTTTTTGTTTTAAAAACGATGCTTGTCAATCCCTCCAAAAACCGAGTTTTAATTTCTCTTTACGTATTAGTTTATAAAAAAAAGTCAGAATTTGAGAAATATAATAACAGATAGTGTAACTCTGACAAAATTTCAAGGCGATTTTAGACTGCTCAACTA
>OZ038002.1:10626287-10648787 GCA_964035705.1 Porites rus
TAACTCAGTCATTTATGGATCTGTAACTGCCACTTGTATAACTGAAATGATTAAAGAGTGACAAGCTGTGCAAGAATGTAGTCATTTCAAGAGAGGATAATCTAGGTCATTTCTCAATCATGTTTAGGCATGGCCTGATGCTAATTGGCATAAAATCTTATAATGATCATAACTTTGTGAAAATTTATCAGTAACTTCCAAAATTTGGGAACCTTGGAAAAATCAGTAACCTTAATTTTCCTGTAACGTAAGAAATCAGATATCTGTGTCACGTGACCACTTATAGTCGAGTCCAGGAAAGAAAAGAAAACTAAACATGGGGTGGCGAGATGCCACACAGTATATATTAAATACAGTATTTTTGTCATTGTATCATCTTTTGTCGCTTGAATCTGCCCGGAATGGTTGACGGCACGTTTTTATTTAATTAGTAATTAAGTAAAATAGGTCACGTGACACTTTTCACCTGTCAATATCTTTTATTCTCTCCTTTCCGGCCACGGAAAAAATTCGCACGGGAAACAAACATTTACACGTGGTTCAAACTTAGTGGTAATCAACCATTCCTACCCCATTTTGAATTTCTTTTTGAATATCATTATGACGTCACGTTTCACGTGACTAGATCAATTCAACCCTGATTAATTCAATGCCTCAAAAGAATGTTTCTCAAAAGTTTTTTGCAACTTTTAGAATTAAAATGCATGACCGTAGAAGATAAACAGCTTTATATTCGCGGGGGGTCGAGACCCAAAATTGAGCCATGCCTTAACATGGTTGAGTTTGTGACTTTCCGGATTGTATGTTACTCCTTGAGGCTCAGAATGAATACCTTTGGAGGAGCTTTTTTCAGCCGATTGAAATGAGGGTGCCCTGCATCTCTTGATCTCCCCTCTTTTCTCGCGTGCCAATCGCGTACGTGACTTCTCACGTTATCCCCCAAATGGATAGCTTGCTTGCAGGCTAGAAAACAGAGAAAGAAGGGAGAGGAGAGAGAACGCGACAGGTGGATTAGTCTAATCGCACCCCTCTTTCAGTCGCAAGAGAGAGAAAAGAGGAGGAAGAGGGTAGAACAAGACTACGAATAGGGTCTGTCTCCAGCCTTGGATGACTCGTTGCGTCCGCGATTCTCCCCCACCCGACGGGTAGGGCGGGATAATCGTGGCGCATCGAGACACTCACAGTTATACTACGAACATAAGAAGGTATTTCGGTTTTCTCTGATCTACAACGGAAAGAATCAAGGCTAATTATACAGCTGGGAATATAATTTTTTTCGTCACTGATTCAAAAGCACGGCCATTCTTCTTCAGGGTCTTTCAAATGACTAGATAAGCTAACTTCGCGGTTGAAATTTAAATAAAAAAGGGAAAATGTTAAAGTAGGAAGTATTTAAAATCGCAAATTAAAAGCCCTAAAACCTAAAAGCCTTTATATAATGAAATCGTTTCGTTTCTGCCATGTACTGTCAGCTAGTGAGGTACAATTGCATTGTACCATAGGTCTGGTTCCGTCTCAAAATGGAGCGGAGTGTGTATACGTATGAAGTTTGTCCCTTAGATATGAAATTTAGCAAAATTTGCAAGTAAAACAGTTTTTAATTTCCACATAGTACTAGGTATGAGCTCATGGTTTGATTGAAAAAAACATCGGCTTCAGTTATTAATTTTTATAATTTTACGATCCTAACGTGTATAGTTTGTATTAGCTCCTGACCAACGTTTGTGTTTCAGACCGAAATACATCTGACTGAATTTATGTAAACATGACTTCAGTGAGTGTCTACAGGTCCTATGCTAAGTATGTCCTTTGTACCAAGACTTTGACCCTCCCCACCGAGGAAAATGGGGGACTGTCTGTGCCTCACACTGAGCTCTGCAATTATCATTATCAAATAGCCCCCTCCCTTCCCCACTAGTTTTGTTCCCAGGGCCTGATCCATCCACCCACTTTTAGGGCAGTTCTTGGGCTATCCAGCTGTACCGACCGAGACGGCAACCCCGGCCCCTACTTTTTGGGACATCGCACTCGCTGGAGCCGGACGTAGCCCGGCGCCAAGCGAAAACCTAATGGCGACGTTTCAACGAAATCAGACAGATATATATTTCATATATTCATACGCTATTTATGTTGCCCTTTCCGTCCTCTCCTCCCGCGAGGATCAGTTTGTTTTTTTCTCCGATTTTTCCGTGTCACGAGGAGCTAGAGGGCGCGAGTTGTCATGGAAAATGATTCTATTTCGGATCTTCCGTTTTTTGGGAGTGAAGAAGAGCTGGGTCTTAGTTGTAGATAACGAAGGGAACACGTTCTGGTGTGCCAAGTATGAAAGTATTGTGGGGCGAGGTGCTTTCCTTCCTCTCGCCTCCCCTCTTTCTTCGCCGTGTCACATGCACTAGTCACGCGCGAGCGAATCGCGCACCGAAAGGGTTGCCCAGCCCACTTCACGCCCCCCGACCCACGCTCGCTTCTCACTCGCGCGTGACGTTTTGCCTATCGCGACTCTCAAATGGAGAGCTTGCTCGCTGTCGTGCCTCAGTCAAATCTTGACTTTCAGAGTTCTCAATGTGTCGGAAGTCTGAAAGGGGAGACTGAGTAAACCCCCGCATTCCACCCTCCCACGACGCTGCAAGCCGAGCGGCCTCGAAAGAAGCGAGGGAAAGAGTTGTGAGCTCCGCGTGAACCCTGGGAATTTTATCTCATTTTGCCGTGTGATGAACTGCCCATCTGTGTTTTGTGTTCTGTCACTTGACTAAAAATTCCTCAGTTCTAAAAGCATTTTGTTTTCAAGACGATGGCAGATACTGCTCAGAGCGCTGCTGATCACCGAGGGTATGTTGAATTCTCCGATAATTGCTTCAGACTGTATATTCGCATGCTTTTCCATGTTACAGCACCGTTTCGTGGAGCTAAGGTATTTTGTCAAGCTTCGGTCACGACAATCAGTTTTTTATAAACGGTGTAAAATTTTCTTTCGTCAAACGAATGATATATGTTTTGCGTGGCTTATAAATCATGGGAATAAACTTGCAGAAAACTGGGTTTCTTGCAGCGAGTAACACACTGCCAATAGAATTCCACAACAAAAGCACGTTGAAAGGTGCTTACAGAAAAATCTCCTCTCTCATTCCAAGACGTAGTAAATTTCAGCTACATTAAATAAAAGTTATACGACATGGCAATAGTTTTAGGACATTAATCAGAAAGTGCTTATGGTGACACTAGTGGTTCAATGGTTTATATTCATGCATTTAAAAAACGATGCAATATATGATTGTATTATTACAGATGAAACCATACTTTCAAGTGATTTAATAATACAACAAAATAGTTGAGAACAATGCACCTGAAAAAACTAGGCATTAGTTAAAGTTCTTGAATATTTCCCAACTCTTCTTTGTCAGCTTTGTTTTTGTTTGTGTAAAAAGGATCGAGATTTTGAGAAATCTTGTTCCTTTCTGAAAAATGACTTCACACACATGGTGTCAATCACTAGTTATGCATCTTATGCTAATTTAGCTGTTTTAGTCATGCAGATCAATGGCCAGAGCAATGTTCTTAATACATCTCTTTAGTTCAGATCTTTTATTATGTTAAAGTAACATACAAAAATAAATTATGTAAGAAAATTAATTGAACATGATCTGACTAGAAAACCCAGGCCTTTTAAGCCTTTTGGTTTCTCTCGCCAGTTTATCATTTTTGTATCTATTCCCATTTTACTTTGGCAAAATAAATGAAGTGAACCGAAAAGATGTTCTAAAAAGTTTAACCAAATACAGTCGACTCTCTCTTAACGGACACCTCTACAAGACAGACACCTCTGTAAAACGGACACCTAGAGTTGGTCCCTGCCTTAATTAGTTTATTCCCTTTATTTGACTCTCTATAAGACGGACACCTCTCTAAGACGGACACTTAGTGCCGGTCCCAAAGGTGTCCGTCTTGGAGAGAGTTGACTGTAACAGGCATTGGGCACAGCCAGTCATGTTATCTGGTGACTGACATGACTAGTTCAAAGTATAACTCATTTTCATATTTTTTCAATTTGCTACTGATTCCGTTGGGACATTACCCATTCTTGGCTGGTCAAATGCTGAACCAGTGAAAGTGATCAGCAACTGAGGAAACATTTAATGCATCTTGAGCAAACAAAATGCACTGTCTTCCTTAGGACCAGTTATTAATAATACTTAATGTGCTCATTGTAAATGCTTCTATGGTTGAAGCATCCTTCTATATTGTAGACTGTAAACACACCCTCTGAATTTTTAATGTTGAGTCATCGGCTCTGTCCGCATTTAGCAAGCTATCGGGTTATTTTTTGAATAACCCGGTCAAAAACTCTACAAAGCATTAGAGCAAAAGAGTTTAACTGAATTAAGTTTTATTATTAGCAGCCAGACACAATTTAGACTTTACCAAAGTCCTTTCAAAGTCACACAGTTTTGTTTTGCACCCATGTTCAACATTTTAAGAGTAACTGACCTGATAAATCGTGAAGGCATGGTTAAGGGTGATCTACTCTGTGAGAGCGGTTTCCGAAGGTCAGTGCTTAGGTTACCTGGTCCCTGGTTTCTTCACTGTCGTGGCTGTCGTGTTGCTTACATTAAACAAGAAACTTAAGTTCGGATCTCTCTTCACCCAAGTGTATAGTGAGTACGATGATCACAATGCTGGCTTGGGACTGAAAGCCTTGCGATGTTCTAACATCCTGGAGATTAATTAAGCTATGTGATGGACAACTTCGTTCTCAAGTCTCCCAGGAATTGTGCGGGGTTGCGTAAATGAAGTGTAACATGACGTGCGCTCAGGAGGGTCCGCTGAAGCTCACTGACAAGAGACCCTGGGGGGTGGAGGGGGGGGGGTACTTAATTTTTGCTGGGTATGTGTCGCTGGCCTCTCAGAGCCCCTACCCCTTTATAGTCTATTCTGTGGCCAATTATAGATGCCATCTTAGTCACTTTGGGGCAAAAAGTGTAATTTTCACTATCCCAACTTAGTCACTCTCTATTTATGTATCTACCTTATATGGAATGAAGAACACTTTACTTTTCACCTACAGTGCAAACATTCTGGTGCGTTTGCTAACCGTAAATATGAAGAACTGTCTTACCCAAAGAATCAGAAAATGTGCGACCCCTTTCCAGTAACTCTGTTGAAAATGTGACCCCATTATAGTCAATCTAGTCGTGAAAATGCAACCCAATCCAGCGGCAAATCCCCAGCAGCCTGTTCTAAGGAAGTACCCCCTGGGACAAGCGACGTGTTTTGGAGCGCAAGGAAAATTGACAAAAATTACTTCTTCTTGTCATTCAGACTGGTGTTAAATCAGCCAAACCACCTTTTTTCGCTTATTCTTGGCTTTGCCGTCACTGTTGCAATTTGGCCAATGGAGGTTGTCTCTTGTCACCATTTCATTTTACGTTCTGTCGCTACTTTTGGGTCGCATCGCTTGTCGAAATTTACCCTGAGGGTAATCATGCTCAACCTACTTACAAAATGACTCCTGGCAGGCTCAAACCTTTCACAATTATTGATTTTACACACCTTGTGTAAAAACATAGCAAGAATAGCAAAAAAATCACCTGACAGATGACAACTGTCATTTGAAGAATGTCTGCCAGACTAAACATCCTGTAAAATCCCGAAACAGCTAAGAAATGGGCAAATCCTTTGAACACAGGAGATTCTCATTGAGTGGGGTAACTTGAAATATTTTGAATAATAAATCAATAGTTGTGAAAGGTTTGATCCCGGCAGGAGTCATTTCATAAGTAGGTTGAGCATGATCAATCGGGTGAACATCATGTTCTTATGCAAAGATTGGACTGTATTGAAATCTATTCTATTTTCTTCCTACTGAATTTCAGGCTGAAACTTAAAAGTATAATCCAGAAGCTATCTGAACATTGTGACATAAAGAATCCTGAAGACCTGGAAACAGAAATTGTGAGTAAATATTAAAACAGACTGCCATAGCATGAGTTCACCAAAAATGAGTGAAACATAGAAATGCACTGTAACCACTTAGGCCCTGTTCAAGTGCTATAGTATGTATGGGCCGACTCAAATTTGAATTTAGGCAGACCCAAATTGCTATAGGCAGATTGAGATGCCGATCTTTATTGCAGCTAAACTAAATTCAAAAGGAGACAAGTAAAAATGCATTAAAAATGTATTGTAAAAATTCATACATTCAGTTTGGGTCATGTGAACTCTGGGGTCTAAATCAATGCTGCCATGCATTGTTCTTGACTGAGACAAGGATTATTATTGCCCGATAAGTGTTTAAATAGCTCTGCTTTGTAATTTACATGTAGCAATGTATTTGCTCTGTAAGTGTTTAAGTTTGCCTTTTTCTTTATTTCTGCTTGTTTTTGTTGTAATAAGCAGCAAAATCTTTTTTCTGTCTTTTTTTTTTGCAGTAATGTTGTTTTTGTTTGAGTTAATTTTTTTTCCTGAGACTAAATAAAAAAATAGCTAAAAATCGATCATAGTAGAAGGCTTGGAATTTTTTTATTACTGTAAAGACAAATGTACAGCAATACAAAGAAAAAATAAATGATTGAATGTAACATATACTTAGCTTATTGCCATTAGTACTTAAATGGTTTCTGAAATTTACCAAAATATAATCACCTGGTCAAGACTATATATAATCATAATTTTTTATTATTTATGATAATGTTTCTTTATTTTGGCTTGATTTTAGGATGACAAAGAGACAGCTCTGCAAAAGAAGCGTGGGAGTAAGAGGTAACTAACACAAACAGTTCCGATAAAGTATTCTTTATTGCCATGTACATGTAGGTTTATTTCATACCAGCTTGGATGTAAATTTAATTTTAAATATGACCAAAACTTCAAGAATCTACAAACTTTTTTTGACAGCCTTATTGTTGCCAAGGAGAAAATACAATTTTATAGTTTAATAATAAGACATTTTATTGTCAAGTTCTTGCCAGTGTCAGTGGTTTTTAGCGAGAACTTTACTTAAATTACATGCTATGTCAGGGTTTTCATTAAGAATTGTGGTAGCAGGAGAAATGTGTAATGTAACAGGAGAATATTTTGAAGGAGGCTCCTTGTCTGAATAAAACTAGTTGTAGGCTACTGAATGTTAGCTGGACAATTTTGCGTAGTGGAGAATTCTCCGATCTCCGATGCCTAATGCCTGTATGTGTAAATGCCCATATAACTGCAGCCATCATGATCAACAAAATTATTGAGACACACCCACACTTTTCTTAATATGGAACACAGCTTAATGCATTACACAGTATTATACCTTCCACCATTACAATATTGTGTTTACCATGATCCAAACAAATTTTGGCCAGCATTATCATAGACCTCTTTCATAATGCATGGTGGTATACCTATTAATATATTCTGTTATATGTAGGATAATTAGCCTTTCTGACCTCATTGGAAAGCAAGAATTCTTTTGTATTTTGCACTTGCTAATGAGGTCAGAAAGCTAGGCTAATAATATTATTAAAACCATTATGAAAGAGGTCTATAAGGTGGTACTTAATGGTGAAGATATTTAAAAAGAAACACTTTTTGTAAGTATTTCAAGACTTTTTGCTAATGATGGAAATTAATTGCTTTTACTGCACTTAATGTGGGTCCTCATGTGTTTTTTTACGATGATGAGAGACAAGCATTGTGATGGCATTTTACATGGTTTACGGAAAGTTCTTAAATGAATATGCTTTTTCTTATATAATAGGTAATGAAATACCAGGTAATGAGCTTTTTCGCAAAAGCATGATATCTTTGCACGTGAAACAACATGTTATCTTCACACATGAAAGTATTACCATTGCTATGGCTACATGATAAAATGCACCTTTTACGGCAAAAAAAGAAGTATTTAAGTGAAAGGTTATGTTCATATACATGTATTAGATAGAACATTACATAGCCAGCTGGAGATATGAAATTTCTCATCTCTGCACATCCATGTAATATCCTCTGAGTATTATAATGCAGTTAAATGCAATTTAACAGAGTTAACGACAAGGAGTGCCTGTCGCGCCTATGATAGAGCCTCCTTCATAGGCGAGACATTTCTTGCTATTAATGTGACTACGTGATGCAGTTAAGCCTAAATATGTTGCTTGTGATGGACTTTGTGACTGCGTGATGCGGTTTGCAAGTCTAATCCACAAAAAAATGACCGTTTCTTGCCAGGTTAGAGCATCCTCTCTAGAACTCGGAGGGTTGGGGGTTTGAATTCCATCTTGGGCTCAGATTTTTTTGTGTCCTCTTATGGTTGATTCTTTACGTCTCCCTTTGTTTTCTCTCGTGGAATAGTCCATGGAATAACGGCTTAGTGAAGTTTGAGATGTTTAGTTTGACAATGCTAGTGTCCTGTTTTATTTCTGTAGTATTTTGATCAAATAAAAGGTGTATTTTTGACTGTAAAAACATGACCCACGTAATACAGACATCCTGTTAATATGGACACTATCTATGTCCCCTTTAGCGACAGTCCATATTTAATGGGGTTTGACTGTATTATTGCTGACCAGTATAACATGTCCATATCGCAGGCTTAGGTGTTGACTTATCGAGGCTAAATAATTTTTTTTAAGTTCTCCGTTGACAAGTAACTAGTTTTCTACTGATTGCAGGCTCAATTCTAAGTTGATTTCTTTGCAATGGTGACAAGTTTATTGTTTGATGTAAAATAAATCATAAATTTTTAACGGGAGCTTCACCTTTAGCCTTGGCTTAATCTATATGTCATTCTCTGTGTATATTTTATTAGTGTTGATATCATTATCGGTTATTCTCTTGTAGAAAAAGACAGATGACAAGTGAGACTGATGTACTCGCAGTAAATGCTTCACGACTCAATTCTTCTACTAGCAAAAGTAACAGTGAGGTGGAGCGAAACTGCAATAGTAGAGAATCGAACAAACAAACAGAGGATGCTAGTAAAGAACCATTAGAGGTTCCACGTGAAAGAATCAGTGCCCGGATAAGAAGTTTAAAGTCAAAGAAGGTGGCCTATGAAGAAGACTGGGTTGACCCTGATCAAATAAGACTTTCAGGGAAAAAAATCCCTGTACAATCACGTAAGGACAGTTCAGCCAATGACAATGCTAAGTCAGTCAATCCAAAAAGAAAACGAAGAAAGAAGAAAACTGTTCAAAGTGTTGAAGAGTACGTTGATGAGGCACCTGTGATTCTAGTTGGTAATTTAGTTGGTCTGAGGCAGTGTTGTCTATGTGCTGTGATGTTTGTAGAAAAAGAACAGTTGATCAATCATATGAAGGCTGTACATCATTTGGGTGAGTTTAAACCCAGCTGAACTTTGCTTTATAGTGCTCCAGGATCTTTTGATTTAGGGGGAGGGGGCAAACCATCAGAGGGTTTCAACTACTGTTTAGTGGTCCACCCAAGACACTGCCAAGATCCTGCAAGAACTATACAACTGTGAAAATTTGTGTTAAAAGAAGCCTGTCTGAGGTCAGATAGCTGAAGAAAAAAATTAAAGAAAATATCTTTGTGAACAAATAACACCTCCAAGGGATTGATGTCAGGCTAGGGAAGGACTGACTCCAGATTGAAGGTTCAACTTCATTCCCAGAATCCATTCCTTCCTTAGTGGTTCCTTATGCAAAATGCTTTCAGTTTAAATTTTGTAGAAGTTGTGGTCGTTAGTTGGTTGAAAACCTTTTCTTTTGGGAACAAGGTGGGAAATCCCGAGCGGGCAAGATAAGTTCATCCTTCCTGCTTGGGTAGCCAATCAGAACACATGATTCACTTAATCTAGCCCTCTCGCAGATTATTATGATAGTAGCCATTATAATAATCAACCGTGTTCCAAGTACGAGGGAACCCTGTGAACCAGGTTTATATTAAAGAATAGTAAACAAAGAAAGATTACAGTAGATAAAATTGCATCAGTATTTTTTGTTGTTGTCCCTCCTACTTTCTGTGTTTATCCTTCCCTCCGCATATCATCCTCTTTTCTGGGATGCCCTTTTTTTTATTCTAAATCCTTTTCCTGTCCTAAGGGCCGGTCGTAGGTACCGTGACTGGAGTTTCACTTAACTTCATACTTTTGTTGTAGGTGACAAACTAAACGTTAAAAAGGATCCCTTAGAAACACCGCAAAAGACGGAGAAGAGTCGAGGTAGGTTTAGTGATTGCTGACACATTCGAGATCTGCAGTTTGGTGTACACTCTACAAAAACAACAACAAGAAAAAGACAAATAACTTATCTGACTAGAAAACTAACTATTCTGAAGAAATTGAATTATATAAACTAGAGGAAAGCTGAGAATTTCTTTGGTGTCACACCTTCTAAACTGACTACTTATCTACTACTACTATCCATTTCTTTTTCTTTTGCAAATGGGTAATACGTAAATCAATATGGCAGGTCATAGCAGGTGCGATTACGTGACAAGTGTCCCAGGGAATGTGATGGGTATTCTAGCACCTAAAAATAAAAGCAATTTTCTCTGCTTACTACATAATCTTTAGACGAAATCATTGTCATACATGACAGAATTTACAATTAATAATCGCGTGATTTTTACGAGGTCAAAGATTGAACTCCTGTCTTCACTGATTATTATCTTGTCGTTAGGATAGCCCATAGCCTGTTCCAGGCTCTCAGATAGTGGGGAAGACGCGAAAGCAAAAGGCGCGCGAAAAGTTGGCGGGGCGGGAAAAAAGGAAAAAGGAAGGGAGCCGCCGCCCCTTCTCTCCCCAGTTTCCTCCCGTTTTATTTTCGTGTTTCAGCATGCCCGACTATCTCGGAGCCTGGAACAGGCTAGATAGCCCAGGATAACCCGAACTTCTTAGGTTACAATAGGATTAAACTGTAACATCTGTTTTGATTGTTTCAGACGAGAAGCCTCATAGGTGTTCACAGTGTGATTCATCCTTCAGGAAAAGCAGTGGTCTCAAACAGCACGTTACAAGACAGCATTCACAAAATACACCACAAAAGACCAACCAGTCACAGGTCAACCAAGATTCTAATAAAAAAGGTGCTAACACTGGTGACAGACCGTATTCATGCCAGGTAACGCATAGACCATGGCTATAAACGTTCAGCCCCTTTCGCGTTTGGCCCGCAAGTTCGACCAATCTGAAGCAGCCACAGAATTTAGAGAGTTAAAATGACGCGCGCATAGTGTATTTCTTGCTCTTTAGATCTACTGCCGGGTGTGTTCAGAATTCGCTGTGGGACGAACTTGAAAACCAGGTCGAACTAGAAAAGGCTAAAACCTCAATACATTTTTGGAAGTGTATGACTCTTGTTGTTTTGATGTGTTGACGTAAACCTCTGTTAACTAAGGGTAATCATTTTCTCCTTCGCCCAGTTTCCTTTTCTGTCATTTCTTCATTTAAGCTACCGTAAAATTCCGAAAATAAGCCCCTCCCTGTATAATCCCCTCCAAATATAAGCCCCCCCAAACTCGTAACGCAAAAAACCCTCCGTTAAATCGCCCCTTCAGATATAAGCCCCCCGGGGGCTTGTAATTGGAAATTGCCCTTAAATACAAAGTAAAACAAAGCAAAAACGGTAAATTTCCCTCGAACTATAAGGCTAGCCCAAATCGATTTTGTAACACAAATCTCCCTCCGTAGATAAGCCCACCCCCTCCCCCCCGAATATAAGCCCCTCAAAAAGGGCCTTTGAAAAATATAAGCCCCGGGGCATATTTTCGGAATTTTACGTTATAAAACTGAATGAAGAAGTCTTCAAGCCCTTAATACTAACACCTTTCCAGAGAAGTTTCGACCTCCACTTCCGACCATCGGAAAAAGTTGCACTACTACGTCTTGCAATCTAAAGCCTTTCAGCGCCAAGCTCTTTCAGTCCCGTTTTTGTTTCTGTCCGCAGCCTTTGTTCTTCAAAAATAATGATGTTTTGTCGCTTTCTTCACTTTCCTGAAGTCTTCTTTTAGAGTCGGTCTCTGCAGATGTTTTCCAGCTAGTCGCCATTCAACCCCAGTGCTTTGTGAGGTTGACCAACTTTAACAGGCCGTTATGTTTTCGTTTCGACTCCAACGCTCCGCGTGACTTTTCAAAGGCTTTGTATTGCAACATAGTGTAACTTTTCACGAGTTGTCGCAGGTGGCGGTCGAAAAGATGTACTCTGTCGGTCAAATCGAAGCTTCAACATCTCCCTGGGCATACCCCGACATTTAACACCTTAACCTTCCCAGGGGGGAGGGAATTTGATACTCATGTAGTTCTCCGAGGATTGGGAACTTTGATGCTTTTGGGCAAAAGGAAAAGAAACCGGATTTAAATTAAACCGCGGCGGGTTAGCACTAATCGGCCTGGTCAACCACAGGCAGCCCAAGTTCAGTTCAAGAGTTTCATTAATTCTTGTGGTATCATATTGCATAATCCCCAAAATGGCCATTAGTATAAAAGATTGTATGGAAATTCAGGTAATAGATCCAAGAGGATAAATACTCGCTGTTATGAAAGTCCCGATAATTTAACGGGCCCGGAAAGCTGTTGTGGTTTACATGCAAGATAGAGGTTTCAATAGTTTAGCATCTAACATGATATAACTATCAGTTAATGAAACAAAATGGAGTAGCTTGCTAGCCAGGACCTGCGCTCTTATTCTTTATATTTCGATTTGAATATTTGATTTCGGGGCCGAAAAGTTACCGGGACTTTCGAGAAACCGACCCCAGGGAACCTAACGAGCTTTAAATTTCTTCTTCTCGTAATTGTACTCGATCTTATCCTTATTTTTAATAGCTGGCAAATCGTGGTTAGGTTAGCTTAGGAGGCATCTCCCCGCTTGTACAAAAGGACACAGGAGGAACTTGGTCTGCCATCATATTTTTTGTGTTACACATGACTATTCTAATATGGGACGGTTTGTTGTAGGTATGTGGCAAAGCATTCAAACGAAAACATCATTTACAAGAGCATAGTTATATTCATTCAGATGACAAGCCTTACAAATGTGACACTTGCAGCAAAACTTTCAATCAGAGAATATGCCTTACAAAGCACCTTCCATGCAGAGAACACGAAAAACAGCAGCGAAAACCAAGTTCCACCAACGCAGTTAACTCGGGGGTGGGATTACCACAGAAACAAGCAACTGACAAGTGTAGTGACGTAAAAATATTAGCAGTAACTGGCACAGAAAAGGAAAGTGTATCCAGTGTAGCCAAAGGAGCACTATCCAATCACAACTCGCATCTAGACCATACTAAAACATCGCCGATCCCATGTGAGATCAACGGAAATGAGTGTAATGATAGTAAAAAACTTGTAGAGGAAGCATCACATGGAGAGAATACAAAGTCAATCCGGTACTCTGTTACTTCCAGCGCATCCACTACAATCGCAGTTAGAAATGTCACGGAAACACCACGAGAAGGGACAGAAGAGAATCAAAATATTGGAACAGCAAAATGAAATGTGAAGTCGCTACGCTTTGGCTCCACGTGAAAATGCCCACCATGAAGAACAAAAGTAGCCGTACTCTTTTTTCAAGTATTGTTTTGTTTTGTTGCCATCAGGGTAGACACAGGTGTTCCTTTACGGCTTACACGCCATTATTGGGTTACATTCATTTTGCCGTCAAGGTGTAGCTCTAAGCCACATCCGTGATTAAGCCACATCAGTGATCTCCTGAAGGTATTTTGGTAGTGGAATACCCAGAGGGCGCGATCTATTTTATAAAAACAATCCAGTTATTCCAAAGTTTCGAGAAAAGAGGAAAATCACATTCTTTCTGGAAATTTCCGTTCCATTTCATTGTGTTCCCATCTATTTTCATTGAAAAAATAAATAAATAAATAACGGTTAATGTTACCAAATTTTACGTAACTTCTCCCCGGAAATTTAAGGTACCATTCGTTCTCGTTTTGAAATTAAATTTCCAGAATTTTCAGTCCTGTGGATCGCATTTCAAAAATTCAACAGTTGATGTTTTTGGATTTCCTGGAAACGTTTCCAGGAAATTTCTGTACCATGCGTTCTCGTTTCCAAATATCCAGTATATTTGTTTGAATTGATCGCGAGGCAGAAGACTCCCACAAACTCTCGACTCCAATGGCTAATTTTAAAAGGACAAATACCCCTGGTTATTCCATGTCAACCGGGGTTGCTCTTTAGTACAATATAGTTTTACTTTAACAAGGATCTCTAGGGTTAATTTTATTTATTCCAAACTGAAGACAATTCGAAGAAAAAGGCAAATAAGCAAATCGAACAAACAAAAAGATAAATTGAACGCAACCTTTATCAGTGTAATTTTAGGCTCATCGAGCTTAAAACGTTTCCCGAATTATGTACTTCTGCTTAGATCCGTTCTTGTCAAATCTACATAGTCCGTAGCTTTCAAAAAGGATAGATAAACGTAAGTGATCATCCCTAGCTCCCCCTACAATTATTATCAGAAGGGTGGGGGTTTGCTAGACTAGAATTTGTTATAAAGGGCGTACTAGATATCATGCTTTCCCTTGTAACAATAGAACGTAGACTAAAAAAGAGTGATACTATATTTATTGTAAGGAATTTACCAAAAGCGCAATATTTTGCGACAAAATGTTTTGGAAATTTTTGCGTTAATTTTTTGCATAATCTTTCATCTTGTTAAATGTACAAAACAATTACGTTTTTGTACCAAATTGGTGTCGCAAATATTTCGTATAAGAAAGTTATTATAAACTTAACGGACTGAAGCTGGAGGTTTCTAGTAAAGGAGGACACTGAAAGGTGTAGTTAGGTCAAAAGGGATTTCCAATAGACTTTCACGAAAGTTTTCTTTACAAAACTGAATTAAAGAGTGTAATGAAATAAATTTAACCCTCTGCTTGAATAATTAAAACATTTATTTAAAGGACGAATGCAGAGGGGGTGTGAAGTACTTAAAAAGAGTAGGCTTAGAATAGGTCAGATTAGAGAGCTTGAAGCACAGGCCGCGTTTTAGACGCTACCAAATTTGTAATGCTTAGTGTCTTTACTCTTAAAGAGACAATTTGCACGAAAACTTGGGCAGAACCACTGCCAAATTTTCCCACTTCAGGTTTAAGTGCGCCACTCAAAACGTCCTCGCTTAAACTTCCTATATTTACTATATTTGAGGACGAAGTGACCTTTCTACACACCTGATACCAAGACTAATCATGTAACCATGAGTTTTTTTTCATAGTACTTTAAAAGAAATAATTTATACCAAATTTATACAATCCTACGTAACGAGATCGTTAAACCGTCGTTATGAAGAAGCGTCTTTTTTGATTTTTCACCACTCGGTGACGTTGGTGGGGGCTATGCCACGCTATATGACATTTTTTTAAAACGTTAATTTTTTTTTCGCATCAACTGAATGAAAAAAAAAATAATGGTCAAGTTGTGTTATTTAAGACTACGTTTAGGCATTGAAACTGCTTGATGTCGTCTGCTTCTACGGATGGCAAGGATGGACATGGATTAAAACTCTGAAAGGTTAAACTATGCGTGCAAAAATCGTCAAAAAAAATTATTATGGTGTGTGCTCCCTGATGAAATTGGTTTGATATCTTTTTTACAACTCTACAGGAGCATTCTGGGTATGGGTTAGTAGGGCACTGAGTAATGACTATCACACAGAATTGACCTAAAGCAGCAAAATCCACGTGACATAGCCACTTAAAGAAAAAAAATCACTGCGGAGTGAAAAAGCAGAAAAAGACGTTTAATCTGCAGTATACGTAATCATACTCTCACGTTCTAGTTTTTGTACCATATTTCATTACGTACAACCTTCGAAAATCACGCCAAGAGAAGCTATCATTTATATCAGATTAAACAAGAAGCTCCGAAGAGCTTTAATGAGCAATCAATAAAATATTTCGTAGAAAATTTTTATTATTATTATTTTTTCGCCTTCATTTCCTTCCACTTTCCTTTCCTTTCACTTCCTACTGCCGCCGCCTCATGTTTGCAGATGTGAAATGTCTCTCTAAGTAACTGAAAACTTAGCCTTGGAAGCTGGCGCCAAATCATTTCATATCCAACAAGCGCGAGTAGAATAATTGTTTTATTAAAAACGACCGCAAAATATCGAGAATTTTTTCCGCATTTATTTGTAAAAACAACCGATTTTTAGCTTGTTTTTAATTTTAAGCAGTCGCGTACAGTTACCATGTTTGGAGAGCATGGCATGATTGCTCATATACCATGATGGCTAAGCCAATCAGAGCTCTAGAATTGCATTATCCAATGATTCAGTTTGAAATAATTGGAATTATCAGATATGGGGAGTAGGTCATTCACATTTGACTTGATATTTAGCCATCGTTTAGACATTTAGACCTTAAAGCCCTTAACATTTGGATTCTATCGTCAACATCCAAGCACAGACAATCCGCGGTTGGTTTGCTTTCGATTTATTATTTCTGTATTCACTCAATTAACTTACGTTTTTACAAGAAATCTTAATCCCAATCCTATTCACAGTAGGGGTATATTATGAAATAAAGACTTTACATTTTCGTTGAATAAAAGATCAAAGTACATCCTCGCTTTATTGATTAAAAAGTATAAACAGCTATCTTGAATATTGGCCAACTATTCTCCACAGCCTATTCTAAATGGATTGCTATGTCCTTAATATTCCTTTAATTCGGTACAAAGAGTTAAAAACTAATTGTTCAAAAATTATAGATAAAAAGTTGCCAAAGTGAATTATCTGTTTGACCGACTATTATGAAGTCATGATTATTTTCACACGATAGTAAATGATCGATTATACCACTGATTGTGAGCAGATTATAATATGCTATAAACTGCTTTTCCAAACTTTACGTTCATGCAACCATCTGATTAACCTGGTCATTATTGTGGACCCAGTGATTATACAGTTGAGCCTAATTAGATTGTTCAGGTTGAGGAAAAGCGAACCGGAAGAGGAAAAAAAAAACGCAATATGCAACTCAAAGCAGAGTGAGGAAAGTTGACAGGAGCTGTTCCTTAGTGCCGCCGTTTACTGCCTCGCTGTTCCACAGCGTGAGATCTTATCAAACCCGAGTCAAACGTATAATTTTATAAATCGTGATTGCTTTAATAAGTTGACCTGCAACTCTTGAGTTATTAGTCCATATCCCGAGACGATGGAAAGCAGTGTAGAGGCCGCGTGGCCGAGCGGTTAGAGCGCAGAACTAGTCTTGAAATCCTGAAGGCCCGAGTTCAAGTCCCGCCCTGACCGTTAGCTGGATTTGTTCTCGGTAGTCCCGAGTTCAGATCCTCGGCCACGCGTAAAAGTAACTAACTGAGTATATTTTGCATTTAAAGCGTCCCCTTCTTTTCTAAGATCGTTAAGGATTTGTCCCGGGTTGCTCGAAAGACGGTAAACTTTAACCCAAGCCTTGGGTTTGAAAGTTTACCGTCTTTGGAGCAACCCGGGACAGATTGTAACCAGTACTGATAACTAAAGATATTGAGGAGGCGTTACTTAGAGAACCAGTTATCTGAAACTCCCCTGCAGGAATGGGTTATAATTTTAACCCTTGGTTAGCGCTAACCGTACGTTTTCACGGAGCCTGGGACCAGGCTCTGCAGTGAGAGAGCGGGAGTCTGGGGACAGGAAAGGGCAGCCGTACACCTTCCTTCGCCAATTTTTTTTCTCTATTTCACCCCGTTTGCCTCCCCCCCCCCCCCCCCCCCTCCACTAAGGAGCCTGTTTCCAGGCTAGTTCTCGAACTACTGGGACTTTAATTCTTGTCATCAACATCCATTTTTTTGGTTGACTCGGGTTTGAGAACTTGTGTAACTTCACGGTAGCTTTATCTAAAGTGATCTTCCCTCGCGTGAACTACTGCGTTCTTTTTCCGCCAGCACTGAAGACACATGATCACAATCAAATCAACAAATTCACATAACGTCAGGAGACTGCAGCCCAAAAATAATCCCATGTTACCTCCGACGTCCGCTGAAAGCAAATTGAAATACACACTAATTAGACTGTCCGCCTTTTCTCTTGAAATCCGTTCAGTTATTATCCAAGTCAGCGCGATTGCAAACAACGACGTTACAATATGCGAGAAGAGTGCATTGGTTACCCGTGGAGAAGCTTTGCAAAGAAAAATAAGAGACTGCTCGCAGTCTACACTAGAAAACACGGACAATAATGTTGCCCATTTCCAAATCAGACGACATTTATGATAGATGTGTAGTACAAATAATAAGGCAAAGTGACGCAAACGGCGTCTAATCGACGGACTTATCAGATATGTACGTCGTTTTAGGCCTCCAAGACGAGGCGCACATGCGTCTGGACGTAAAAAATGACTGAAGAACAACGGGTGCCACCGTGACGGAGGTGTCGGTGTTCAAATGGGGTCTGAAAAAGAATCGATTGTACGTGATATACAGTTCATACTTACATCCCAAATCGTTGAGATCATAAACAGGTTTTTCCTCGGTTACCTCTGTGTCCAGAGTTTCATAATAAATTTTCACTCGTACCATCCTTTTTCTAACAATTTAAAAGAAACAAAAAGTATAATAGTAGCTAAAATTAAATAAAATTCTGTCGATTAAAGTTTGAGAAGTGCATTTAGCTTTCCACCTTGTCTACAAGTACTCTATTCAAATCATTAAAAACGGTAATCAAATCAACTAGCAGAAGGCAACCAGTTGGGGATATATAAGCGTAGCAAAGGATTTGAACTAGGACGACCGCCTAGAAACTAATCCAGCTAGTGGTCGGAGCGGTACTCGAACCCGGAACTGCCGAATAGCGAGTCCGAAAAGACCACTGCAGGCCACGCATGCCTCTTTGTAAGATCTAAAAATTGAGGGGATCCAAGTCTTGAGGCAATCCCGCTTGTGCGCACTGACCATAAGAGGTCGGTGGGTTTGAAGATAAAGCTAGCTGAGTGAAGAGTTTTAAAAGGAGTAAGTATTTTCTCGCATTCGTTTAAAAAAATAAACAAACAGTGAACAATCTCGCATGAATTGAATAGGTGACAGTTTCCTTGAAAATACTGCAAGGGCAATAAATCCAAACCGACTTCCAAGATGCTTAAAAAAACCTACTATGCTCCATTTTTCAGTGTTTAGCTAGTGTTTGAAATCTGTGAAACACTCTTACACGTGTTTGAAATTATTGCGAAAGATCAGGGAGGTGGCGTAAAGAATTTCGAGGAGGTTGACATTATAAAAGGTTTACCTGAAATCGTCTTGGTACTCTCTGACTTTTTCTGTATCATTGGGTGTGATGTTATAGAGTGGCATGAGGGTATCCCACAAGTGGCTCGACGGGGAATAGGCCATGGAAGACTGCACCTGAAAGTCAATTTTTTTACAAGGTACGGGGCAATCACAGCGGCTCGGGTTAAAATTTGCTAAAAAAACAAGGATGAAAGAATATTATCAATATTTCTGCCTTAGTCCTTTTTTCAGAGCCTTAAAATGGCTGTTAAAACTTTTGTTCGTTTGTCACTTACTGGCTTTTGGAAAAGCACATTTGAGGAGCTCTTTTGCACTACAGAATCTTGTATGGTTAACTTCACCTGTAGGGATAATTATAAAATTTATTTGTGCATAGAACTATGAAGTTTGACTTAGTTAATTTACAACAGAGGGTAAAGAAAAGCCTTGAACCAACGAGGCCTATAACGGCGGAGCTCATTTCATCTCAACCTTGGAGTCTCCCCTGCCCCCAACCATCCCCCGGCCGAATGTTCACAGTATCAATCTGTCACACCAGGCAGTGTCGAAAGAGACAAAGTGGGGCATTAAAAGAAAGCTTTCTGGAAAAGGCTAAAACCTTACCTACACACCCGAGGAGACTAGACAACTACGCCTCCATTGATAGCATTGGTTACTTCTCAGTGAACCCCGTAATGAAATAAAATATATAACATCATGCGATCAATGAACAGTGAGTGGTCATTTTACAAATGTTTACAAATCATAGAACTCCAACGGATACATGGACAAGCCAGCAAAAATATAAGCTAACAGTCTATCCTTTGTAGGCTAAACATATAATAAAAGATGATCAATTATCCGTATTTACCAGTAGAAACCTAGCAGAAGTGACATGAAGTGACGCAATAACATTTGACTGACACTCTAAGGAAAGAAGGCTGACGCGTTTTCACTTACGTGGCCAGCAGCTATGCAAATTATGGGAACGTAAGAAAGTGTACGTGGCTCAACAACTCCTACAGTACTGATTTGCATGGGACATCTGTGTTTTGGCACTTATATGGTGGACGTAAAAAACGTCATGTGACGTCATTCATCTATTGCGGGTTTGCACGTGACGTCACGGCGGCCATGTTGATGGTCAAGAACAAAAGCATTTCTCTCCACTTGGAGCTTTATTTTCGTGTAAATTCTTCGAAAAACGTTTATTGAATTGGCCACCAATACGACATTGCACAAGTATTCAATATCGACAAACATTCTTACCAGTAATGGAAATAAAGCTCGAAAAACTAAGCGTGTAACAAAAACAAATGGCAAGAAAAATAAAGGAAAAAGATCGTGCAATTTCCATTTTGTGAGCTGTCGTTAGTCAAAGGTTCAAAACAAGAATAAACAGCTATTTACATTAATGCATTAAGAAATATCTTACTCATCGGTGGCATTGATATCGTGCGACAGTCACACGCGTTTACAACCATCTTGGTGTAACAGTCCAACAGACATGCGTATTCCGTGTAAACTGGAAAAGTTGAGTCCAGCTTCTTTGTACCACAACCGGATTTAAATGGCTTCGGAAGACTTATCGTCTACAATCAAGACATGAAAAATGATTAGGCATATAAAGCTGTTACTACTATGGTCAGCTGTAATCTTTCTGGCCTTGAATGTACTCTTGGTCCTGGGGAATACTCCCATAAATTTCGGATAAGTGTGTTCCGCACTGGGTCTTAAAACGTATTTAAGAATAAGATAAAAAATATTGACAGCCTATTTAAGATAGATAGATAGATGGATAGATAGATAGATAGATAGATAGATAGATAGATAGATAGATAGATAGATAGATAGATAGATAGATAGATAGATAATCAACAGAGCGCCAAAAGGCAAATGTGTTTACAACGTTAAAAGAGATTACAGAGCAATAATTACAGAGGGAAAACGGAAAAACAACATTAGATCACTTTCCTGACACTAACAGTAGCTAGGTATTTACAATTACGTACTAGAATTTTAGCTGATACAATTTGTGTACCCTATCTAAGGATCACACTGGGACCACAATGCCAACTAGGACGAAACCTACACCCTGCTTAAGGATCAAGACCCTCAGAAATCATACTCCATTTTGCGGGACATACCTATCGATCCCATATACGGGAGAACCGTCCCCCGAGAAAATGGGCGATTTACAACCTGGCCCTGGTTGTTCAAAAGTTTGATAGCGCTATCCACCGGATAAATCGCTGTCCAATGGATAAGTATTACGGAAACTAATTGCGTTATCAACTGGATAGTGAATTATCCAGTGGATAAGGCTATCCACCTTTTGAACAACTGGGACCAGGTTTCTGAAAAAGACGTTTCAAACAATGATGATGACAATCTTTTCAAACCTACCTTAGTCCTTCGCACGCGTATATTGGTAGTGAAACCAGGTGGTAAATCCACGCCAAAGTCTTCAATGTTGGGATACGACTCGTATTGATCATGAACCAAAATTTTAAAACCTGTTGCGTCATAACTGTATGGTCCATAGTACTCCTCTGGCTGTGCATCCAGGAGGAGTGTCAGCCGTTGTATATTTCCCGATGTAGTCACGTACAGTTTAGTGTGATTCGGATGCCCAGAATTTAGCGTATAACATACACCTCGCTGAAAAGGAAAAAAATACCAAAGGCTTTAGCTTACTCACCTCGCCTCTTACATGAAGAATACAAACGGATCTAATAGAAAAGTATCCGCCCCCCTCCCCTCAACCGTCTTCGCCATGAACACCACCACCGCTGTCACATGGAAAAAAAGCATCATTACCTCCATCACCATCGTCATCATCATCAGCACTACAACTGGGAACAAAATTATCACAATGAATATCATCATCATCATGATCATCATCATCATCATCATCACCAACGCCATCAATATCCCCATCACCATGGCCATCATCATCACCATCATCATCGTCGTCCTCGTCATCGAGTATTAGGGAGCTTTAGCATCGAAGACGGCGACGGCAGCGAAAACATCACTTTGAAAAGGCATTCGCGTTTTTCCAAACATTGCCGTGTTTATTCCAATCCGCTGAAAATGTCAAATGTAGGCGAATTTCCCCAGAGTTGATTTCTTGGCGACCGAAGTAAAGTTTAGAAAGAGAAAGTAAAATTCGTCGTCGCTTGTTTACGTCCTTCATAAAGCGTGAAACCAGGCATTTCCACGTTATAATCGTGCAGTGACGGCAAAGAAATGTACAAAAAGGCGTGATGCACGTGCAAAGTTGTTTTTTTAGCTTAACAAACCCATTGCTTTTTTTTGCCGTTCTCGTTGCCGTCGCCGTCGTG
>OZ038002.1:10653787-10656287 GCA_964035705.1 Porites rus
TAGTGCACACAGCGAACTTAGAGATCAGAGAATACGTCAAGTGATCGCTTACAAGAGGTTAAAAACCATTGGAAAATCATTAAACTTTCAGGCCCAAAAAGGTGGTCGCTGTCGCTTACAGGAGATGGTCGTTTACTTTACAACTCTAAGGCTTTGACTGGGAAAAGTTTGGTGTTTTGGATAGGCGGTCGCTTATCGAAGCACCGTTGCTTGTTTACGAGAGGTGGTCGCACGTGGAGGTTCGACTGTAGTACGGTATTCCAGAATTCTTTTCTTCTTCGCTTAATTTTGTTTGATTAAGAGTTGTTGCGTTCATTCTGCGACGTTACTGTGGCAAGACGAGCAGATCAAATTAACTAGACCCTCCTTTCAAGGTTAAATGACTATGCGACCTTTTTATTTGAGCTTTCAAATACTGAGTTTTTTTGCTAGTAACCACGGTTTCTTTAGTCTGCAGTGTGCTTTTAACCCCAGTGTCGCGCTTGTGAACACCTTTTCTCTCACACCATGTCTTACTGGAGGTGGGTGTACTGATTGCTTTGAGGTAATAACAACACAGTTTAGGTCTCTGAGCAGGGGTAAAAATGCCAACAAGAAATAACAAAAGTGACAAAGGAAACTGGAAATAATTGTTATAACAGAGCCACTATGATATTACAAAGAGGCCTCCACCACCTTTAAAGAGTAATTTATCCAGCTTAACAATAAAAAATAAGCCGCACAAAAGTGGATCTTGAAGATTTGTTGGTTTTTTCCGTTTTCTTTTAGGCCCGGAGACTCCAGCTAAGTCTGTCGAGCTCCACAAAAACCCACATATTCCACTTTAAAAAACTAGTCCAAGTAACATGATATCATATTTTAAAAGGGAACATGGCTGGTGATATTTTACCAAGCGAGCGTATCACTAACAAAATTCTTGCAATTCAAATAGCCTTAAAGCATAGGCCTGTTCCCGGTCTACCTTGTCTAGACGATCCGCGCGATAAACGATCTTACAGGCGGGGTCTCAACACCTCTCCTGGTCCCTCCCCTCAATACATTTCAAGAGAGAATTTAGAGGACTCCGCCTTATTAGAATACGAGTAGTTTCCATTAGGAATAATAGAGCGAGCGAGACGCGAGCGTCTCGCCTTTCTCGCGTGGTGTGATTTTCACGCGCACTCGCGTTTCGCTCGCTTTATTATCTCTGAGGAAAAACGGGGACTACTCGTAGTCACTGCCCGCTCCTTCCTTTATTTCTAGGGGGCAAAAAAAATCAGAAGATTAGATGAATACTGGTATGAAACGCACTCACTCTCGATCCCGGTGTTCTCTAATTCGCACTAAATGAAGAGTAGGAAGGGACCCACTTCATCCTCTTTGTTTCCAAAAAAATTCTCTACACCTTGGGAGTCGTGCATTAGCATTTGATGCTTCTTGTAGAACTTGCTGCCATTTTTGGATTAAAAGTTGTAGCAGCGAGTCTCCATATAAATAAAATTACAATTTAAAGCGTTTCTTGTAAAAAAAACCCTTTAATTTTTTTAAGTGCGGATGTTTAGCAGTCTAGAACATTTTTCATTTATAGTATTTAGGCTATTAATAATTTGCAGTTTTTTACGTGGGGATGCCCAGTATTAGTAAAGAAAAAAAGTTGGGCGTCTGACCATGACCAACTGCCCCGCCGTGAAGTATCTCTTATTTTGCAAATATTTTAAAATATATATTAAAAATATCCTTGTCAAAGCTGGCTCTTGTAAAATATTAAAACGTTGAAATAAAAAAAAATAGTTTCGTCTGTGTTTCAATAATAATTTCAATATAAAATGATAAACTTTTTCCTGAAAAAAGAATTAGCAACAAATTAGGCAATAACTTGTTGCACGTGGGAAGTGCTGGAAATGCAGATGGTGGATGTTTCCACAGTCGTTTCCAGTCTCCTTTCTATGTTCAGAGTCAGGTGTTTCGGCAGCATTGCGAGTGCTTTTCGAAAATATTCCGAACGTCGAAAGTATTACGAAATGTTTGGAATTATTACGCAAATCCAAACCATTCTGAACTTGGGAACCATTCCGAACTTTAGGAATCATTGCGAAATTTTCGGAACCATTCCAAGATTTCGGAATTTTTTTACACATGGCAGGCCATATTATGATGCTAACTGCCGGCAAGATTATAGACTGAATTTCCATGCATCAAACTTACTTTGTTTTGCGGTCCCTCTCTTTTCGAAACCAATCTTAACAAAGAAAAATATAGCATCAACTCTCAACAGTTTTTAGCGTCGCAGGTTTCCGTTTTGAAGAGAAATAAAACCACCAACTCCTGAGTACTTCTAAATAATTTATTCATTTTAAGCTTTTAAACTTTTCATGACATTCGCACGAGAAATTTGCCACTTGGGGATAAAAATGAAGAAAAATATGAAAATCGTCTTATTATTCTATCCCCAATGGCAAACTGCCCGTGCGAACGTGATGGCAAATCTAACATTCAAGCTTGAATAAATTACCAATTACAA
>OZ038002.1:10661287-10668787 GCA_964035705.1 Porites rus
TGTTTTGTTACCTTCAGAGCCCACCCCAATGGTCTAGGGTCATGTTCTCTGAAAGCGCTGCCACTATTCTCACCTTGCGATGAGGTTGTTGGCACATCCGGAGCGAACGTCACCCCTGTCACAATTCCCGCCCATTTCCTCCTAACGCGGTCATACATGGACTCACAGTCCACCTCAAGACGGTGCTTGCCCGTGTCCATATGGTTGTCTGCCTCTGCTTGGGTCTTGAACGTGAGGACGCATCCAGTCTCTTGGCAAGAGTAGATCTCGGACTGGTGCCTGACGCTCTCACCCACGCTTCCCCTGTGTGTAGCTTGACCAAATGGCTTTACCACCCTTACTCCAGTATCTCCTTGTGGTGTAACTCCAAGACCGCTATAAGGGATGAGGCGTCCAGGGCCGATGTTGTACGCTTCCACACACGGATGCCACACTCCTCATACTGGAAATTGTTCAACACACTAATGCCTGGTATCTTGCTATCTTTGTATCTTTCCCTGGTAGTGTCCACCTCAACGACCGCTGCTCTGCACCCTTTGATACCTCCATGGGATTCTAGTGCTGCTTTCATATCTTCAGCAGTGACGACGTCGTGCTTTTCGTTGACCCAGCGCTTTATGTGTGCCTTCATAGCAGCAGTCTTCCTATCACAAATGTCCTTGCCAGCCTGTGGTTCTGAGAAATCATATCGCACTGGCCTGACACCGGTTCTCACCCCTACTTCTCTAAGACTTAACAACAGAGGCCCATTGTGGTAACATCCAGCGTTATCCGATCGGAGGTAGGCTGTTGTCACCCCTGGATACTCCAGTTTGACTTTTTGCAGCAAGTCCTCTATTATTGAAAGAACTGCAAAGCTATTTTGGGTGCAGTTGTTGAAAATGTGTACAAAACACTCGACTTCATGCTTGCTCTCCACTGTTGCTCTAGTGATTACTGTACTGATATGCCAGCTTCTTCCTCTCTTGCCAAAAAAATCACTCATGTGTTCTCTGTATTGCGCAGGCAGAAACTTCATTGCCCAGTCCATTACGACAAGACACGAGTTGTCGTCTAGCTTCTCCAGAATATCCTGCTTGGCTTCGTCCTGGTTACTTGACCGTAGCAAGTGAGCCTTCCACGCTTGTATGTTGCGCACACTCTCAGTGTACTCAAACCTCCACCTAACCCTCTCCTCTTCCGTCATGTCCGCTTTGTCTTGCATCTCTGCCACCTGTTTCAGTACTCCTTCTAGACTCTCACAGCGCTCACATTCGTAGCAATGTTCATGATCACATTCGCCCCTGAACTCCCATGCACTACTGTCACTTAGTGCGTGGACCGTGCAGTGATCACTGCAATGTTCTCCTCGTCCGATATGTGTCTTGAAATCATTCTTTAAGTACCTTTTTGCATCCTTTAGAAATTTCTGAGTGGCAGTAACGTTGATGCCCTGATCTGCTAAGGCCTCCAACATAGAAAAGAGTTGATCAAAAGCCTCTGTACCCTCTGCAGTGGTGTTGTCAAGTCCCTGAAGGGATTTCTGCATAGAGGCCGAACACACTTCAATCGTTCGGTAGAGATAACGCTGGCTTGCCGGCTCGAACTCTTGTTCTTTACAATAGTCTAAATATTGTCTGATGATGCGTGAAGGAATGACGGTCCTAATGACTGCTGGTATGACAATTTTCTCCCCCGAGTCAAGCTTGAGAGTCTTTGTCCCGAACGCCACGTCTTGGACAAATTCTGGTCTGGAGATATATTCAATGAAATGATCCACCTTTTCATGCTCAATTCTTGTACGGAAACTAGGAATTTCAGGGAGAGGCTGGCCTTTCCCTGCTTCTGTTGCATGTTGGCGAGCTTGGTCGATGCGCCATTTGGAAAGCCCAGGGATCATCTCTTGAAGCTCAGCTCTTGAAAAGTCGTCTGCAAAGAGGGAAAGGATCTGTCGCTTTGTTTGCCAATGACCTGCTTGCTCATAGGCCTTGACTAAAATGTCGACAAGACCAGAGTTGGGATCAAAACGCTTGCGCTTTCCTTGGTTGTCTCTGTTTGGATCCAAAAGTACCTCCGTTTGTAACGCCTTCCAAACCAGTTCCTCTTGACCGGGAGTGATGACAGACAATGAAGTCACTATAGTCTCCTTAGCTTTGCGGATGTAATATCGCTGCTGGGTGTCGGAGACGTCGTCCCAGGTCGTGTTTAGGCTGGTCATTACGGGGCTGTAGCGGCCACCTGAGATGCTGTGGACAGCTTCGTTTAATTTCTGCCGTTTGCTGTTTTGTTCCTCCATCTCGTCAACCCATAAACTTATCTCTTCGTCTGGTATCGAGGCTTGGGACGAATGGGACTGCAAAGAGACTGTTTCTGACCCCTCACCAGTGCTTGAGACCGCTGCACACACCGTGGCTGGCAATGTGCTCTCCTCACAAACAGTAATGACAGAGACAGTGGCAGAATCAGACTCCTCGATCTCGTCTCCAATCACCAAGGTGTCTGAGTAAGGATCCTGAAGCGTAATAAAATAGATTAGCAAATTATGGACAAGATCGTCAACAATTCCACAAAGATCTCCAATACATGTAACTGTGGAAACTCTATATGTGTTTCCTAGCCGCTGCCAAAGGGTGCCCTCGCATCTTTGTTGTTGCTGGTCTCTTCAAGCACTGGTCAAGACCAATTTGTCATTCAGAAAACATTCAGATGTAGTCGAGTAATTGTTCTCGACGCGCGATCTGAAAACTCTAGACATGGCTATCATTATAACTAGGTCCCAAGCCTCTTGGAAATCGACCACACCTTAACGATTCCAAATGGCTACCCATTGAACAAAAGACAGGAAAACCAACAAAGGTACGTGTTATTCATGTTGTCAGTTGTTATAGATATCAGTACACCTGTTGGCGGTATCAAAACATCCTCTGATTATATGGTCAGTTACACTATGCTTAGTTACACTAAGCTGTGAATGGCCAATGTGTACTAGCTTACCTGCTCTCCAGACATGAAGCCGTGAGCCTTACGGGATTTGTAGTGTGCTCCACGGCAGCTGGAACACACAGCTGTCATAAAAAATGATAATGATAAATAGATTAACAATACTGACAACAATAACCAACACGATCACCATCAACGTGATTGACCCTTTATACCGTCACCATCGTCTTTATGGTTATCGTTATCATACCCATCATCAATATACAGTCAAGGGACATATATATTCGTCACTTTCAATATGGCGGCGTTTACGCGCGCTGTTTTAACTTCGTTTACGGTAAATTTAAGTTTAAAATCACCTTAGTATTTGGTAAGATGACCCGTCATTTTGATAACATTGTCTAGGCGATCAGGAATGGGCTGGTAAAGCTTTCTTATTCAATCTAATTCGATCTTCCGCTACACACTCTCGGTTTCACGAAGAAGGTCATTCTTGGTAGCGATATTTTCAGTGGACTTTTGTAACTCTCTCTAGATGTAAAGCCAAATATTTTCTATTATATTTAAATCTGGAGACTGTGCTGGCCATTCAATTAAGGGTACTTTGCTTTATCTTTATAATTATTTACATTGTGTGCTCCGCTGTGAACTGGCGTATTGCCATCCATGAACATGTAGTCTTTGTCTTCTAAGTACTAAACAACTACTGGCCATACATTATTTTCTAGGATGTCAATGTACTTGGCAGAGTTGCTGTTGCCTTCAACTGAAGTCACACTTCCAACACCATCATATCAAAAACATCCCCAGATCATCAAATTTATCTTTTGTTCCACCTCTGATAGTCGTTCTTAGAATGTTCAACGGTCTTGACAGTTCAGCTTTGTTTTTCACGGATTCTGACAAAGTAACAATTAATTCTTTTGTCTCTGCAGACAGTTAAGCACTTTGTCGACTCACGAGTGCTGAATATTGTTTATCAGAAGCAAAACAAAATAACTGTGATCTTTTTTTGCGACCACCCGTTGCATTTACTGTTGAATAAATGACTGAACGATGTGTCAAAACACAAACAGCTTTTGTTCGTTTCCTTTTGGGAAGTTTGAAATTTTTTTCTTACTCTTAGTCGGATGTTTGTTTGTTTTTATTTTTACATAATTTTCCCGCCTTTATTGACCGATGTCGCGCTCCGCACCTAGTTTTCCCCCGCGTAGTGTGCACAACGCGGGTAAGAATTTCGCGCGTTATTTTTGAAAGTGACGAATACTTATGTCCATTGACTGTAGTTTGTGTCACTCACACAAGACCAAATTAAAGTGCGGTAATTTGCTTTCTTAACAGCTAAAGAAAGGAAGGTGAGTGAAATAAGGAGTGTTTGGGCGTCCCTTGCAGCCCCACCCAACTTCCCATTCCCTCTACTCCCCCTCCGAGTTCTCCTCTTCCCCCGTCCTCTCCCATTTGGCGTCATCTCGCAGGCGGGGTGCTTGATTAGCAAATTACCACTTCAATCCACCTCGAAACACTACCCCAACGTCCCCTCTCCCTCCCCTTTTCCGAAAAAGTCAGAAGGATATCAGACAATGCAACAGAATTAGGCAATGCCTTTGTATATTTAAACGAGTCGACTAAAAGAGAAAAGCTCATTCAAATACAAAAAGCAATGGCATCGGATTACGTTTTGCTTCATTCCCTTAGCATATTCCGATAAAGAAATAAAATTTATGTACTAACCATATCCATAAACACAAAGTAAAATAAGTACCTTCGAAATAAAGGTTTCGTTTGTATTTACCAGTGAAGTCCATACCACAACTCTAAGTATTAAGGCTGCGGTCTGGCTGCACCCGATTTGTACTTACCCGAGCCAATGAGAACTGTGGCTTGGTGAAATTGATAAATTTCTTCCGACAAGGTGGCGTTTACGCGGCGCGGTTTCTTTATAGTTTTCCGCGGTCCTCGATGACTTGGATACGAGCATGTGTTGCTCTTTCTGCCAGCCCAGTCTGTAGTTAGTTTTTTTCTGTGTCTCGGGCATATTGTCATTGACATTTTCTCGTTATCGGTTGTAACAAAGTATCCAGCTCTATTCAGGATCAGGTCAACGTCATTAACGTTTTCGTCTCCGGTTCGCAGTTGCCCTGAGCTGACTCCCAGGCTTAGTAGATGTGCAGTGATGTCTAGCTTGCACGCCAACAGGGGTACAACCTGCGACCCCGTGCCCCCCAAACTACAGGCAGAATCAGGAGAACTGAACGAACAAGTTAAACTAACATTCATATTGAAAACAGCAAAATCAGCTGAACAGGACAGCTGTCTGCAGATAATCAGATAAGGGATGGAAAATTATCTTTCCCTGAAGTGTACTTCTACCAAATAACAGAACCGCTCAATATTTCAAAGAGTTTGACAGTGAAGTATAGTATAATATGCAGGCTACCTATCTGGAAAAGTAATGTGTTGCTCTTAGTCACAAACACCGGGAATATGTCGCAAATTAATCAAGCGTGAAATATTTCCGGGAAAAACGACAATTATGCAAATTAGGAAATTAGGTTAAAGTTGTGAGAAAGCTCACGCGAAGGTGTTTTAACTTGCCTAATAAGAGTTTGCGTATTTGTAAAGACTTTATGACAGGCTAATAAAAAATAGTTTTGATCTGGATATAAACTGCCGCACTTTAGAGAAAACCAGATTGGAAAATTGCCAAAATTCTTCTTACTTGCGATAGCCACGAAGTGATGATATTTGGAACCGTTCCAAAGTACGTTATTTTTAACCAAATTCGTTTATATTGGAGACATGAGCTGGTTATAGGCTGGAAAGTATGTACAGTTCGTATAAATGAATAAGGCTAATGCCAAGTAAGTAAAATGTGTCGTGGAAGTTTACCCAAATTTTCCGTCTCACGTAGGCAAAATAGCACCAAAAAATAGGCGGGTGGTCAAAATTCTAAGAAATTAATTTTATTTAGGCCAATCCTAAAAGCGGAACTCTACTGAATACTGAGAAACCGATACAGGGCCCAGTTGACCTACACTTAAGTGCCCACTTAAGTAGGTCACTTACCAATCCGTTATGGGTACACTTACGGGTGTTGCATGGAAGGCACTTAGCACTCTCGTAAGTTACTGTTTTACGTGGTAACTTACGGGCTCACTTAAAGGCACACGTAACTTTGATAAAGTACTTTATTAATGACGCACTTTTTTTTTTAAGCTAACCATCGGTGAGTGTAAAGAAAGTTTTAAGTCGTTTCGAACACTTTAAGCCTCTCAAAAAATGAAATTTGCATGCAAACGTTATTTTTCTTCAATATCTACTGAAAATGATAGTTCTTCTTCTTTTTCACAAAGTCAGCCTTTAAGTGTACATCAGAGGTTAACAAAACGCATTAGAACGAATTACGTGAGGAAAAAAATTTCTCGTTAACTTTAGTAAAAACAGTAACGATACGGGACCCACATAGGTCCCGTAAATTTACGTGCTATTTTTCTCGTAAAAAAAGTCTTATGCAACACCCGTAATTTCTGTTGCATAAACGACGAAAATCGTAAGTGCACCCACTTAAGTGAATTCCCTAAGTGGACCACTTAAGTGATTTCATGCAACTGACTTGAGTTACGAGTGCATGTACGTATACCCGTAGTTGTTACGAACGTTTTATGCAACCGAGCCCTGCTCCTTAAGAATATGGATGAAAACATATATCGGTTGTTGTGCTGCTCTACATGTCTAAAGCTTTCGACAGCATTCGACATGACAACTTATTAAGCTTTATTATCAAAACTGCACTTACTGGGTGTGTCGGCCTCCGCTCTAGCCTGGTTTAAGAGTTACCTATCATTACGCAAGCAAGTGGTCAGGATTGGCAGTGACCTATCCGCCCATTATGCCGCGTGCGATTTTCTCGAACACCAGCGCCTTGGATGGAAACTGAAGAGATTCGATCACTTCAAACTGAGAAGGATGAGCTGAGAAGGGCTTCCCATAGAACACAGAGCACAGCAGCTTAGGATGCATTTCGCCATGTTAGGAATAAGTTGAAAAGAGTCATTCGTGTACCACGCGAGTAATTCATTTCAAAGGCATTATCCTCCAAAAAACCCGAGGAAGTCTGGAATTTTATCCATCGTATCCTGAAACCAAGTCAAAACACAATTAGGTATGAACCTGATGTTTTAAACAGATTCTTTGTGGGAACCGCAGAAAGAACTCTGGGTACGTACAAATAACTTAGCAAATCTTTCTGAAGACCTTCAGTTGCAAAACAGGTACCTCTTTCAAAGAACAGTTAAATACAAGAACACGACCGGAAGAGACGAACAGCGCTGTTCCAGACTTAACATCAAGCGCACAAGAATCTTCGACAGCAACGGCAGCATTCTCTACTCCCCCTAACCCCTTCAACGTAACACCTGATTTAAAACAGGCGGCCATCTTATAAAAATCTGAAAAAGAAAGCTCCACCTCACCGCTACCCTTAAATCCTGCTTTCTTGACCCCACCTCCCACAGTAGAAACCCCATCGTAAGCCCCGAAGCGCAAAGGGCAACCTTACAAGTATTCCAAGGGCGGAGAAGA
>OZ038002.1:10678787-10773787 GCA_964035705.1 Porites rus
GAAAAAGACGTTTAATTTGCAGTATTCGTAATCATACTCTCACGTTCTAGTTTTTGTACCATATTTCATTAAGTAAAATGAATGACGCCAAGAGAAGCTATCATTTATATCAGATTAAACAAGAAGCACCGAAGAGCTTTAATGAGCAATCAATAAAATATTTCATAGAAAATTTTTATTATTATTTTTTTTTCGCCTTCATTTCCTTAAATAGGGTCCCTAGAAAGGGTGCATGCTTTTGATCACTAATTCTACTTACTAGATAATACCTATTGTTTAGCAGGAAAAGAAGCCAGGCCCTGGTTGTTCAAACGTTGGATAGTGCTATCCACTGGATAACGCAATTTGGTTTCCTTAATAGCTATCCAGTGGAAAGAGATTTATCCGGTAGCGCTATCCATCGTTTGAACAACCAGGGCCAGTTCTCCGTAAGCATGATACGCGCGGCTTTGACGCGATCCATAAGTAATCCAAATAATAGCGGAGCTCGCGCGCACAGCTTTGCACCATGGGTAAGAAAATTTGGTTATTTTTGGATACAAGAAATTGTGGTTGTAACAAAATCGTCCGTCTGTCAATACTGCCCCCGCCTCATTGCAGATGTGAAACGTCTCACTAAGTAACTGAAAACTTAGCCTTGGAAGCTGGCGCTAAATCATCTCGTATCCAACCAGCGCGAGTAGAATAATTGTTTTATTAAAAACGACCGCAAAATATCGAGAATTTTTTCCGCATTTATTTGTAAAAACAACCGATTTTTAGCTTGTTTTTAATTTTAAGCAGTCGCGTACAGTTACCATATTTGGAGAGCATGGTATGATGGCTCATACACCATGATGGCTAAGCCAATCAGAGCTCTAGAATTGCGTTATCCAATGATTCAGTTTTAAATAATTGGAATTATCAGATATGGGAGTGGGTCATTTACATTTGACTTGATATTTAGACATCATTTAGACATTTAGACCTTAAAGCCCTTAACATTTGGATTCTATCGTCAACATCCAACCACAGACAATCCCCGGTTGGTTTACTTTCGTTTTATTATTTCTGTATTCACTCAATAACTTACGTTTTTACAAGATATCTTAATCCCAATCCTATTCACAGAAGGGGTATATTATGAAATAAAGACTTTACATTTTCGTTGAATAAAAGATCAAAGTACATCCTCGCTTTACTGATTAAAAAGTATAAACAGCAATCTTAAATATTGGCCAACTATTGTCCACAGCTTATTCTAAATGGATTGCTATGTCCTTAATATTCCTTTAATTCGGTACAAAGAGTTAAAAACTAATTGCTCAAAAATTATAGATAAAAAATTGCCAAAGTGAATTATCTGTTTGACCGACTATTATGAAGTCATGATTATTTTCACACGATAGTGAATGATCGATTATAGCACTGATTGTGAGCAGATTATAATATGCTATAAACTGTTTTTCCAAAATTTACGTTCATTTAACCATCTGATTAACCTGGTCACGATTTCTGAACCCAGTGATTAGTTGAGCCTATTAAGATTGTTCAGGTTGAGGAAAAGCGAGCCGGAAGAGAAAAAAACGCAATATGCAACTTAAAGCAGAATGAGAAATGCTACAGGAGCCGTTCCTTAGTGCTGCCGTTTACTTCCTGACTGCTTTGAAATTGTGATCTTGCTAACTTTGTTCGCTTTTCCACAGCGTGAGATCTTATCAAAACCCGAGTATAACTAATAATTTTATAAATTGTGTTACTTTAATAGAGTGTTTTCACATGACGTCACGGCGGCCATATTGGTGTCCCAAAACAATGAAACGGCGGCCATGTTGGTATCCCAAACCAGTCCTCTGGGAGTTGAACTCTTTTCTTATGCAAACGCTTTCTTTTGTTCCAATAAATTTGCATAGACGCTGGCCACGTGAGTGAAAACACTCTATAAGTGACCCCTGAGTTATTAGTCCATGCTCCGAGACGAGCAGCGTGGAGGCCGCGTGGCCGAGCGGTTACCCGAGTTCAAGTCCCGCCCTCACCGCTAGCTGGATTTGTTCTTGGTAGTCGCAACCTCAGATCCTCGGCCACGCCTAAAAGTAACTAACTGAGTATATTTTGAACTCAAAAGCTTCCCCTTCTTTCTAAGATCGTTAAGGATCTGTCCCGGGTTGCTCGAAAGACCGTAAACTTTAACCCAAGCCTTGGGTTTGAAAGTTTACCGTCTTTGGAGAAACCCGGGACAGATTGTAATTGTGACTGAAAACTAAAGATATTGCGGAGGCGTTACTTAGAGAACCAGTTATCTGAAACTCTCAAGCAGGAATGGGTATAATTTTAACCCTGGGTTAGGGCTAACCGTAAGTTTTCAGGGAGCCTGGGACCAGGCTCTGCAGTGAGAGCGGGAGTATGGGGACAGGGAAGGCCTTTTTCCCCCACTACGGAGCCTGTTTCCAGGCTAGTTCTCGAACTACTGGGACTTTAAGTCTTGTCATAACATCCAGTTTTTTGGTTGACTCGGGTTTGAGAACTTGTGTAGCTTCACGGTAGCTTTATCTAAAGTGATCTTCCCTCGCATGAACTACTGCGTTCTTTTTCCGCCAACACTGAAGACACATGATCACAATCAAATCAACAAATTCACATAGCGTCAGCAGACTGCAGCCCAAAAATAATCCCATGTTACCTCCGACGTCCGCTGAAAGGAAATTGAAATGTACACTAATTAGACTGCCTGCAGTCCGCCTTTTGTCTTGAAATCCGTTCAGTTGTTATCTCAGCCAGCGCGATTACAAACAACGACGTTACTATTAGGGACAAGCGTGCATGGGTTACCCGTCGAGCAACTTTGCAAAGAAAAATAAGAGACTGCTTGCAGTCTACCCTAAAAAACACGGACAATAATGTTGCCCATATCCCATATCCAAATCAGAAGACGTCTATGACAGATGTGTAGTACAAATAGTAGGGCAAAGTGACGCGAACGGCGTGTAATCGACGGACGTATCAGATGTGTACGTCATTTTAGGCCGTCAAGTTCCAAGACGAGACGCACATGCGTCTGTGGACGTAAAAAATGACTGAAGAACAGCGGGTGCCATCGTGAGGGAGGTGTCGGTCTTCAAGAAGGGTCTGAAAAAGAAGCGACTGTACCTGACAGACCCCGGTACTGTTCATACTTACATCCAAAATCGTTGAGATCATAAGCAGGTTTTTCCTCGGTTACCTCTGTGTCCAGAGTTTCATAATAAACGTTCACTTGTACCATCCTTTTTCTAACAAGTCAAAAGAAACAAAAAGCAGTAGTAGTTAAAATCAAATAAAATTATGTCGATTCAAGTTTAGCTGCGTTCATTTCATTAAATGGTAAAAAGGTAATGTGGAAGTGAAGTGCATTTAGCTTTTCACCTTGTCTAAAAGTACTCCACTCGAATTAAAAACGGTAATCAAATTAAATAACAGAAGGCAACCAGTTGGGGATTTACAAGCGTAGCAAAGGATTTTTACTAGGAACGACCGAGAAACAAATCCAGCTAGTGGTCTGAGTAGATCTCGAACCCAGGACGGCTAGTGTGCCTGAAAAGACCACTGCACGGCCACGCATGCCTCTTTGTAAGATTTAAAAATTGAGGGAATTCAAGACATTAGGCAATCCCACTTGTGCGTAATGACCATAAGAGGTTGGTGGGTTGGAAGATGAGGGTAGCTGAGTGAAGAGTTTTAAAAGAAATAAGTATTTTCTCGAATTCGTTAAAAAGAAAATAAGAAAACAGTGAACAATCTATACATGAATTGAAGAGGCGATAGTTGTCTTGAAAATAGTGCAAGGGTAATAAATCCGCCGACTTCAAAGTTGCTTTAAAAAATTTGTTACGCTCCATTTTTCAGTGTTTGAAATCTGCTGAAACACTCTTACCCGCGTGTTCGAAATGTAGCAATTATTGCGGAAGATCAGGGAGATTCGAAGAGAATTTCGAACAGATTTACATTACAAAAGGTTTACCTGACATAGTCTTGGTACTCTCTGACTTTTTCTGTATCATTTGGTGCGACGTTATAGAGTGGCAAGAGGGTATCCCACAAGTGGCTCGACGGGGAATAGGCCATGGAGGACTGCACCTGATAGTCAATTTTTTCACACGGCACGGGGCAATCACAGCGGCTTGGGTTAAAATTTGCTATAAAACAAAGATACAAGAATCTTGTCGATATCTCCGACTTAGTCTTTTTTCAGAGATTTAAAATGGCTGTTAAGACTTTTGTTTGTTTGTTACTTACTGGCTTTTGGAAAAGCACATTTGAGGAGCTCTTTTGCACTACAGAATCTTGTATGATTAACTTCACCTGTTGAAATAACTGTAAAATTTATTTGTGCCCAGAACCATGAAGTTTGACTTAGTTAATTTACAGCAGAGGGTAAAGAAAAGCTTTGAGCCAATGAGGCCTATAACGGCGGAGCTAATTTCGGTTTATGTTGAAGCACCTAGGAGTCTACCCCGCCCCCAACCATCACCCGGCCAGATGTTCACAGTATTAATCTGTCACACCAGACAGTGTAGAAAGAGACAAGGTAGAGCATTAAAGGTAAGGTCTCTGGTAAAGGCTAAAACCTTTACCTACACATTCGAGGAGACTAGTTTGACTATGCCTCCACTGATAGCTGAACCCCGTAATGAAATAAAATATATGACATCCTGCGATCAATAAACAGTGAGTAGCCTTTTACAAATGTTTACAAAATGTAGAACTCCTACGGATACATGGACGGGCCAGCAAAAATATCAGCTAACAGTCTATCTATTGTGGGCTAAAACGTATAATAAAAGATGATCAATTATCCGTAATTTTCAGTAGAAACCCAGCAAAAGTAACATGAAGTGACGCATTTGACCGACACTCTGAGGAAAGAAGGCGCGCGTCAGTTTTTACTCACGCGGCCAGAAGCTGTGCAAATTGAAAGTGTACGTTTACATAAGTAAATGGCTCAACATCTCCCACGGGACTGGTTTGCATGGGACATCTGTTTTGGACGATAATATGGTGGACGTAAAAACGTCATATGACGTCATTTATCTATGGCTAGTTTGCATGTGACGTCACGGCGGCCATGTTGATGGTCAAGAACGACAGCATTTCTCTCCACTTGAAACTCCATTTCCGTTTAAATTCTTCGAAAACCTTTTACTGAATTGACCACCAATACGAGATTTCACTTCTATTCAATATCTACAAACACTCTTACCAGTAATGGAAATAACGCTTGAAAAACTAAGCGCGCGCAACAGAGAAAAAGAACGGGAAGAAAAATAATAACGAAAGATCGCGCAATTTGCATTTTGTGAGCTTTCATTCGTCAAAAGTTCTCTAGAAAACATAAATAAGTGCAAAACAAGAGTAAAGAGCTATTAACATTAATGCATCAAGAAATATCTTACTCATCGGTGGCATTGATATCATGCGACAGTCACACGCGTTTACAACCATCTTAGTGTAACAGTCCAACAGACATGCGTATTCCGTGTAAACCGGAAAAGTTGAGTCCAGCTTCTTTGTACCACAACCGGATTTAAATGGCTTCGGAAGACTTATTGTCTACAATGAAGACGTGAAAAATGATTAAGTAAACTAAAGCTGTTTTTCCTATGGTCAGCTGTAATCTTTATGGCCTTGGATGCCATTACTCTTGGTCCCGGGGGATACTCCCATAAATTTCGGATAGGTGTGTTCCCCACAGGTTTAAGAATAACGTAAACAGAAATTGACAGCCTATTTAAGATAGATAGGTAGATAGATAGATAGCTTTATTATCAACAGAGCACCAAAAGGCACATGTGTTTACAACGTTAACAAAGATTACAGTGCAATAATTACAGAGGGAAAAGGGAAAACAACATTAGATCACTTTCCTATCACTAACAGTAGTCGGGTATTTACAATTACGTACCAGAATTTTAGCTGATACAATTTGTGTACCCTATCTAAGGATCACACTGGGACCACAATGCCAACTAGGACGAAAAGTACACCCTATTTAAGGATCAAGCCCCTCAGAAATCATACCCCGTTTTGCGGGACCTATCGATGTCACATACGGGAGAACTGCATGTCCCCCGAAAAAATGGGCGATTTACAGCCTGGCCTCGGTTGTTCAAAATTTGGATGGCGCTATCCACCGGATAAATCGCTATCCAATGCAACCTCGTCCCCAGAGCTTTTCCCTTAAAAAATGGCCCCACCCATTTTTTAAGGGAAAAGCCCTGGGGACGAGGTTGTATCCAATGGATAAGTATTACGGAAACTAATTGCGTTATCAACTGGATAGTGAATTATCCAGTGGATAAGGCTATCCACCTTTTGAACAACTGGGACGAGGTTTCTGAAAAAGATGTTTCAAACAATGATGATGACTATCTTTTCAAACCTACCTTAGTCCTTCGCACGCGTATATTGGTAGTGAAACCAGGTGGTAAATCCACACCAAAGTCTTCAATGTTGGGATACGACTCGTTTTGATCATGAACCAAAATTTTAAAACCTGTTGCGTCATAACTGTATGGTCCATAGTACTCCTCTGGCTGTGCATCCAGGTAGAGTGTCAACGCTTGTATTTTTCCCGATGTTGTCACGTACAGTTTAGTGTGATTCGGATGCCCAGAATTTAGCGTATAACATACACCTCGCTGAAAAGGAAAAAAATACCAAACGCTTTAGATCACTCACCTCGCCTCTTACATGAAGAATACTGACAGATCTTATAGAAAAGTACCCGCCCCCCTCCCCTCAACCGTCTTCGCCATGAACACCACCACCGCTGTCACATGGAAAAAACGCATCATTACCTCCATCACCATCGTCATCATCATCACCACTACAACTGGGAACAAAATTATCACTATGAATATCATCATCATCATCATCATCATCACCAACGCCATCATTATCACATCATCATCGTCGTCCTCGTCGTCGAGTATTATACCAAGCAAAAAGACAGGAGGTTAAAGAGCGTCTTCACCAGGCATTACTGTTATATTTTTAGGGTAGTTCTTTGGTTATGTTTACTTCAACGCCAATGGGATGCCGAGATTAATTTCTGCATGGGTTACGCGCAATCGAACCAACATATCATCATGAACATTTTAGTCTTATTAATTAAAACTTTTCGCTTTTGTGATTTACATACGTTTGATTTATCTAAAAAATACTAGTTAGCCTGAAGGATGGTTGAAAGATTTTCTTTTCCCCATATCCATTCAATTACAACGCGCTAACTCTAAACAAATTATATAGATATGCGTTATTGACCAACCATGCTCAGGCATGAGCGATTTTGGCCAAATTCTTTTTTGCGTTTTATACGGACCGAAACGAAGTCGAGGCTTGGTATATAAAGGATTTATTGTATTGCCAAAAAAAGATCCTTTTTCTTGGGGGACCAACGAGGGAAATCCCGAGGGGGTAAGGTGGACCCATTTTGCCCTCCCAGGCAGCCAATCAGAGTACAGGTTTCGTGGATTCAGCTGTATAATAAGAGAGATTGCTAGTAATAAAATGATTGGACTTATGAGGTGTTTCACTTAACACGGGTAGTTTCTATGAGTTGCGCAAGGATGCATGTCACCACAAAACAACCTAAGCTTCTTGAGGAAAATGGCTGGAAGATTTCGAAGCATTTTAAAACAATTAGTGAAGACAAAATAGCCGAATTAGTCGAGGTACTGACCAAAATAGATAGCAAGAAACTGACAAGAACTGAAAAGCCACGTGAGGGAGATTATCTACTACTAAGTGCTATGACATCCAGTCATATCATCGAACTGCACACCAGGCCTGGAAAGTGGTTTAAAGAAACTTAAGGCATAGAAAGAATGTTATAAGGTGGGAAATATTCGTCAGCTTTCGTATGATGAAGAGAATTATGCAGATCTCGATGAGTGTTACCACATCAGCCTTCGGCCCCTCTGGCAGGTAACACCCTCCGCGATATGTATAAATCTTCATATCGTATTCATCTGATCATCTTTTCAATAACAGCTCATTATTTTCCCTGTTTCTATCTGACGTTATCATTTACTTTTACCATCAATGAGAGGAATGAAGTGAAGTTAGCGGTTGAACATTCCTGGTGTTGAAAGGTACACTTATGCAGCATTTCGGAGAGCACATGACTGTTGTTCGTGACGATTTCGTCAACGTTAAGCGACGGATCAACTTCTTTGTCCATGAGGCTTTTACCTAAGACGTGAATTTTTACAAAATCCTGTTGGTCAAGGAACGTTTGGGCGTCCGTTCCAAGAATTTTGCTCCTCTTCATCATGTTCTGGTTGCATATAGTTATGGCAGGGAATAAAAGCTTTTCATCGTGCTCAACGGATTTGCTTATGATACTCTGGTTCCTTTGATATTTTCTGTAGTTATCTCGAAATTGGAAGAAAAGGAAAACAATGCCCAGCAATATTAGGGTTATCCAGATAATTCTTCGTATCAGCGAGCCGGAGTCAAATATGAAATGGAACCCATGTAGCGTAGTGTAAGACCCGAAATCTTTGATCACGCGTGAGGCTTCGTCAGTCTCTGACTTCCAAACTTCTTTCGCTCCTTTCACGCAGTGGTCCGTTTTTTCTCTTATGGCTTTTAGCTCTGTTTCCATGGTGCTGTTAGTGACCTAGAGGGAAAAAGTTATAAAGCACAACTTTAAAAATTGACAATTCGTCTAGACAAAACAAAAAAGGAATAAAATAAAGTTTTATTTGGTCGATTTCGTACCGTTAAATAAGTTCGCAGTAAATTTTTTTTGTTTTACATGCAAATTCTTATTTGAATTACATTTCCTCAAAACTGTATTTTATGTCAACTTGTGCGTCATTGTCGGGGCCGACTTTTATAATATCTTTTAGTTTTAAGAGTAAAACAAAAGACCGACAAAATATACTGTGTCGAAGTGGTGCCATAAAAATCTTTTAAAAGAGACACTACAGGCTTCTTGGCCCTGAGTGGTGCATCAAACTCCACTGCAATTATGTCAAGTCGTTACTGTCAAGCATAAACACATACTGCTCTGATGAGAAGAAATAATGCGTCATTACCGCTTATTTAAAGAGCTGTGGATTGAGTCTTGAAACCCTTATGCGCTTTCATTTGACGCTAACATCACGGAATGAAGTTAAAAAAACCAGATTTCTCTTTCTAGACAATCTTTATGTAAACTCATAGAGGAATTATTCTGAAGTTCCTTGCATAGAGATCTTTGGGTGATTTGATTGCCACTTAAACTGGTTGTGCCAGAAGTGCATTCGTGATTCGCAATATTTCAATCACTACCGAAACTATTTGAAAAGATAATGTGTTCATAATTAATATAAGCAGGAGCCGATAAGTAAAGGCTAAACAACACGGGATGTACCCAGTTTTATTGAAAGCGAAATGTATCTGCAAAAATCGTAACAAACATTGATTACCTAGACGAGTTTGCACGTAAAAGAAGAAGAAGATTAAGAAGAAGACTTGAGCAGAAGAAGACAAGAAGGAAAAGGGGCAAAAGCAAATTTTAAAATCTAAGCAAGAGCCTGCCAAGAAAAAATAATAATTAAAAAAAACACACACACACACAAGGATGCACTTAGTTTAAGTTTTTTGGCGTGTCATCAGTCTCCAAGTGTTTTAGAGTCGAACCTCCCGTAGGCGACCACCCAAACTGCAAAGACTGAGTGGTCGCTTACGAGAGGTGGTCCTTTACAAGAAACGAACCACAGGGGTTTCTTCCGAGAAGAGGTGCAAGCACATAGACTTTATGAAAGATAATTTATTGCATGCAATTTCTAAGATACGCCATGTGTAGTTCCATGTTTTCACTGAAGATCTTCGCATATTCTAAGTACCATAGTGCACACAGCGAACCTAGAGATCAGAGAATACGTCAAGTGATCGCTTACAAGAGGTTAAAAACCACTGGAAAATCATTAAACTTTCAGGCCCAAAAAGGTGGTCGCGGTCTCTTACAACAGATGGTCGTTTACTTTACAACTGTAAGGCTTTGACTGGGAAAAGTTTGGTGTTTTGGATAGGCGGTCGCTTAATGGGAGGTGATTGCTTACGAGAGATGGTCGCACATGGAGGTTCGACTGTAGTACGGTATTCCAGAATTGTTACGCTTAATTTTGCTTAATTTAAAGTTGTTGCTATCACCCATTCTGCAAAGTTACTGCAGCAAGACGAACAGATCAAATTAACTAGGCCCTCCTTTCAAGGTTAAAGGAGTATGCAACCTTTTTATTACAGCTTTTCAATACTGAGTTTTTTTGCTAGTAATCACGGTTTCTTTAGTATGCAGTGTGCCCTAGTGTCGCGCTTGTGAACACCTTTTCTCTCACACTATGTCCTACTGGAGGTGGGTGTACTGATTGTCTTGAAGTAATAACAACTCAGTTTAGGTCTCGCAGCAGGGGTAATAATGCTAACAAGAAACAACAAAGGTGACACAAGGAAATGGTAATAATTGTTACATAACAGAGCCACTATGATATTACAAAGAGGCCTCCACCAATTTATCCTGCTTAACAATAAAAAATATCCCGCATAAAAGTGAATTTTGAAAATTTCTTGTTTTTTTTTTTCCTTTTTCGATTTCATTAAGCCCGTTTCCAATCTTTTAGGCCCTGAGGCTCCAGCTATGTCTATCGAGCTCCACAAAAACCCACATATTCCACTTTAAAAAACTAGTCGAAGTAAAACTGATATCATATTTTAAAAGGGAACAGGCCGGTGATATTTTACCATCGCTAGAGCGTATCACTAACAAAATTGTTGCAATCCAAATAGCCCTAAAGTAGAGGCCCATTAAAAAATAATGGTAAAACTGCATCAGTTTACAGCCCTAGTTATTGTTAGTTTTGCCGACTTTAGTCTAATGTTGATTAATGGTAACTAGCATAAGGTTAAGGTTTTTTATGGGTTCAAAGTACCTGACTGCCTGATTCGAAGTAGAGAGTTTAGTTCGTACGGAGTGATGCAACAAAGTTTGGTTTCTTGCTTCAAAGTACACAATTTAATCTCCTACCGTTGGCTACACGGATTAGAGAAGAAAAGGAAATGAACTGCTGGACTCTGCAAATAATTTTCGTAATCTACATTTTCCTAGCAGTCAGAAGCAAATGACTGTGTGGCATTTTATCGTGAAAAAAATTTAATTTAAACATTCTCTTTCTTGTGCATGGTTAATAAATGAAGGTTAATGGTAGGACTTACCTTTTTGACTGAACGGGTAGAAGGGTTAAGTTATCTTTGTTGCTTTTGATATCAGATTGTAATTATTATATAAAGTTGAAATGCGTGGCGAAAAATCAAACACTGACCGACATATACCGGTAATCATTTCTTACCTGCCTATCGCTCACTTCACTGTCGCTTCTCAAAGAACATTCGTGAGGTTACTGCACTATGAAAGTACTCTTGTTACACCATCAAGTTATATTAAGTTCAAATTTCAGGATTAAATTCGAGACAACCTTGGCTATTCCATTTGCAATTAACACTTGATTGTCTTTGCCAATTACTGCTGGGCTATTATGCTCCACTCACCTGTCGGAAATGTGTTCTCTACAATCAGCGACCAAACTGAAAAACAAAAAGAAATAAACCGTTTGATAACTTAGCTTCACAGCACGGAACAGTGTTTTCGCACTCTAAATCTCGATGCAGGTCTTAAACTTTGTCAACAAACGTGCCAGTTGCCTCGCCAGTCTCTTAACAAAAAAGGAGAAATTTTATCAGGATTATGATTAATTTGATAGCAAAATAAATTAACGCAGGGTGAATTAATTACAAAAGCAGAACATTACTTAGTTACGGCCGCTTTCGAACCTGAAAAGTCGTCGCACAGAACGTTTCTCTATAACTGCAGGTATAGACGCACCAGTCCACGTTTTCAACGTTAAAATTACAAGTATTTGTATCGGAACAACCCTTTATTTTAATCAATTTTTTTTGCTTTCTTTGCAGGTTATCTTGATAAATAAATAAACTTGCGATATGCATTTTATTAAAAAATAACGCAAATAGCATAGGTTTTCCATTCAAGGTAACAAAAAGGCTATCTCGCAGAATTCTTAACTGATTTACTAAGATCTTAACGTGGTTAGCAACTCTCGAACTTGAAATGCAAGGCAAGGACATACTCTAATTATTTTTGGGTCTTACATTTTTAATGAAAAATTTTATTATCCTCAAGAATAAACATATATCTGGTATAATTAAAGGCGCTGGAAAATATCGTGCAACCCAATTCTCAAGTGAGTCACAAACCAGTCCACATTCTGTAGTGTCATGCTTCCATTTTAACCTACAAATTCTACATGGAATAAACCAAGCCAAAATCCCAACCGGTTTCTCTTTGAACAATACCACGTATTTTATTTCGTTCCATACAACAGAGATAAAGATATCCCTTAAGTAAGTGATTCTTATAGCTGTTCTTTGGGATCTGTAGTTGGCACACCCTAATCACCCTAAAAGCAGGTGAAGTTGATCTGCACTTTTCACCCCTATCTTCAAAATCCCTTCCTCAATTCAAACCTAACCTAGACCTGTTATAGCTTGTCTCTGTCCTATTCAGGAGGACAGTAGTGGCACTAATTAACTATTAAAGAGTCTTTCAATCCAATTTCTCTACAACTCAACGGAGAAACTGCAAAACTGAATTTTTGAAACTTTATGTGTAAAAAACCTTAAGTACAGACTCATTCGGGTTTACGACCCTTACTTTTACAACTTACACGATCTTTGCTGGCATTTCTAACACAGACACTGAATCATAGCCAAGGGCAATCAAAGAGCATACAGCGAAAATCTAGGATCTAACAACTATGGTTAACAGAGAATAAAACCACTCAGAGGACACAGGGTGAAAATTACCAAGAAGTCTATGTTTGGCTTTAATCATGAACAGCGTTAAATCATTAGAGATCCATGATGGTGGTATTATAAAAATGGTATTAAAACACATCTGTAGACATACATAACACATAATTTAATAAATTCGTGTAACTCACGTTCCGTGTTTTGAAAAGCACAGTATTACGAGCTAACAGCATGCGCTATATGTTAATGGTTTTTGCATTCATTTTTAATGAGACATGTTGTTACTGGATAAGTTTTGTTTTAAAACAAGCCATAATGACTTTTGCAATACTCGTAACATTTCTATTAAAAATTTAAGATTCAAAACTGATTGCGAAAGAGTTTGTTTGCAAACTCAAACGCATATATTATTCTTCGAAAAAATAGTGCAAAAGAAATCTGCCTAGATTTCTCAAAACAAGCTCTTTGATTAGCTGATGTGTTTTTATGAAGATTTCCGCACGGTTGTTTGTTTGATTTCTTCCATGTCTAAAATATAATCATACTTCATTGTTCCGGTATTCTAACTATTGATATCGCAGACTGCGGAGGCATTACAATAGGGAAGTTATGCTTTTTCCCTAACAGCCCACCACAATATAGGCCAAGGTAAAAAATATGAAATATCAGTTTTTCATGAAAAGAAGGTACTGTAAAAAGAAATGCCTAAAAGATTTCTCGAATAATTACAGCAAACAAAACAAAATAAAAAACAACAGCAGCATGGACCTCGCCTCACCAGTCCTTTATTCTACAACCACCCTGTTATTACGACCAACGAGTGCCTTTTAGAGTCCTTTTAGAGTCATATAAGAGAGCTTTAGATTCTAGGACGAGTACGAGTGAGGAGAACGAGAGCGAGATTTTCTCAATACCAAGTAGTGCACGCGTGTTGACCAGCGTTATTTTGACGGGAAAACCCGATAGCCGTCGTCATTCTACTACGAGAATTAGCAACAATTAATGATGTAGTGGTGAGAAATTTTCTCATTTTTCGAGAGGGAGAGGTTTTAACCTTAACAAAAATGACCCTTCAATGAAGCTTTCCTGGGTGTCTAGTATTTGACGTGAAAAAAGGATAATTAAATTTCGTCTTCGTTGCCATTCTCGTCCTTGAATCTATATCACCTTACTAATACCACCATTCGAACGTCGGTTGATAACCAAGTAATCAGTCTTACAAATAACAACTGAGCGTTTCGTTGAAAGTCGATCACAGGCATAAACAATCGTTCAAATTATATGTCGTTTTAACCCCGCAGATTTACTGTCTAAAGTTTTTGTAACATATTAGCTAAGAAAGGCTTTATGAAGCTACCCTGTGGCCATTCGTAAGACCAAATTTTTCATTGCCTAATAGTGTTCGGCGTAAGTAATTTCGATTTTCTAAACAAATTTCACAACAATTGCAATGACAAGGAGCGTAATGCAAAGGAAAAAGCTATCGAGTGCAAAGTTCCTGTGAGTGGAGCGCAACCTCACCTTATGATACTTTGTTTTATTGTCTAAGGCTCTGTACGTATCCGGGTATTTTTAAAAACGAAAATGTCAGAAAAATACGCGTCCACAAAGCGTATTTGAATCGTTTTCTCCCGTCCACATGAAACCACTAAAACGACGGAAATAAGATTGTATTCAGAGCATGCGCAGTAACAGTCGTATATGATGTATGACATCATCATATTCGAAAACCTCAGTTTTCGTCTGTCCACACACGTATACGAGAAGTCGGTGTATTAAAAAAATCTGCACTCTGGGGACCGTTTAGGAAACCTGCGTTTCTGGTGCCTTAATAGACCCTTGACGTGTGGGCGGATGGCTAAAACGGATACGGATACGTGTGGACGCGGCCTTTATCTTACACCGTACTATTTAGACTACCCGTCACGTGATGTCCACTTAACACGGAGCGTAGGCCCCGTCCACACATCTGTTTCCGTTTGAAAAAGGAGATTTTTTCTCCGTTTCCATTTCGCGATGACGACATGTGACTACAACTAAGAGAATGCATTTAGTTTTTGCTTTCTTGTTTAAATTTGTCAACCCCGCTAAGGTTTAAAAATACAATTACCGTGATTTGCCCAAGAAAAAAGAAACAAACGGAAGCATTCTGGAAGGTTTAAGTAAAAAGACACAAATTGTCCCCCTGAAAACGGTACCACCTAAGTGCCAACGAGCAAAGATTTTACCTATACGCGCGTGCTGTTCAATTTGTTTAGAAATGTCATGAATTACCCTAATTTACGAAAAATAGTCTGAACTCAATTCGACTGCATAAGCGAAAACTACGTTTGAAAAAGGTGAAACAAACTGTTCTTCTGCATAAAGAATTTGAAATCCCGACTTTACAAAGCATATTTTTCGAGATATTGAAGTTCGTGTTTTAGTCCGAAATTGCGCACTGGTAATTTTGCTTAAAATTTAGTGGTCTTCAGTATAAGCGAACTTAGAATCCTCGAAAAATCATATTAAAGTGCGCGAATATTCAACGTACAGATTTATATTAGGTCTCATTCTAAAGCTTAGGAAGTCTACTTTTCAGAAAAAAAAATATTTATGGTGCCCCTATGAAGCCTTCGAATTATTTTGCTTCAAAGACACAATAAATTTTGCGGCGTTATTATTAGCGTCAGGCAATAAAAAATTCCAGCGAGCAAATGCGATAGCTATACGGGTATGATGCAAATGAATCCACCCGACGATTGGTTGAAGATGGGTTGAACACGAGACTCACAAACACGCACACAGCCCGTGGATTCTGTCTTCATTATCACGTCTTCGCTCGAAAACAATGCATTCTCTGTTCTGCATTACGTCATAAACGTTACCTTACACGACTATATTTGACTATATGTTACATCGATTCGAGATTCATTCTGAACTTTCGCGCACGGCTTTATTAGGCTGCCCCCTCGCTATCTCGTGTCTTCGCAAGGCTACGTACTATATACTCGTTGGCAATAAAAACTGATATCCAAAAAAACTCAACCTCGTCCCGAGGTTGCTAAAAAAACTCTTGAGGAACGTACTAGACAGCGGAAAAGTAATTCCCCTAGTGTTATTGGTATTACTAACAACAAATAGCACTTTTGGCGCGCCCCAAATTGGCTGGCTCGGAAGAGATTATTCTGATTATTCTCCTCCGTACCGGTTTTTGTAATCAGATATGCGCTGACATCATTCTCTCTTGGCGCTGACTAATAAATTTGATTAACAGCGATAACAAATGTTTGTTTACAATCGAGAACTTGGACTTTAGTGAACACAGCGATACTTTACAGTTCAATAGCAATTTGACATGAATACTGGGGATATCTAGTCCAAATGACTCAAAGTATTCTCTACAAGACTCCTGAAAGTAACAGTTTCTTTAATGCGTATAAATCCTTGTTTTAGGCAATGGAAATTTTAATCCTAAACGATCCAGTTCTGTTTTTGGCTAGAATAATCTATGATTGCCTTACTGAAGAACGTGTCATGAATTCGATTCATGAATGGTATCCCGCACCTCTAAACTACTTTCTCCAGTGAATTTTAATGAAAACAGATAAGGAGTGAAGCTAAGTCTGAGAATTAAAAAAAAAAAACGTCAACAGACGAAACATTATGCAATATTTTATGTCGATCACTTGCGTGAAGTATTTACCTATAGAACTAGGGGAAGTTTTCGAACTTTCCTCCGGAATTAACGCTCAATTTAGTGTTGGCTATTTCACCGTCTGCGTCCCAGCTATGGCTAGGGATTTACTAAAAAAAAAACACCTCAGTGACGGTTTGAGTGGAGGATATTTATACATGTCCTTCCTCCACTATTTACGTCCACTTTGGTCAATAATTTTCAGTTTCCCCATACACAGTATCATAAGTGGTATCAAAGAAAAGTTGTGCATAGCTTTAATCATCACATGCACTTTTCATTTAATTCTCATACTTTACGTAATCTCCAAGACAAATGTCAAGGCTTTAGGATTGTCTGCGGGAGAGAAATATGCCGGACATTAACGATAAAATTATGTTTAATAACTAGTCATTTCAATATCAGCTGTGTAACTCAGGCCCAGTTTTTTTCTATACCGCTGAGCTTTTCGAAATTGGCTCATTTTCGTATCGATTCAGTTTCATTTTTTATCTCTAAATTGTCATAATTTTTACGCCACCCACTTAAAAACCTATTCTTAGGAGGTTTCCGCTAACCTGCCGAGCTTTTCACCAAAAAACCAGAGCGTTTGATATAGCATCTTTTTGTTTTTGAAAGAGAACACAACAAACTCTGGGTAGCGGAAAATGCAAAAGTTGAAGTAGCAAAACTAATATCGATCGGATTCGGCAAAACTTAAAACCACACACACTGGGAATCTAGATGAAGGTTAAAAAAAGATCGTTTTTTAATTTTATTTTTTAAATGAGAATGTTCATCATGCTAAGCTATAGAATTGCTCTGTGAATATAAGGATTCGTTCATATTGCTGTTAAACACATTTCAGTAAAAACAGATTTTTTGGCGTTAGGTGCGCTGTAAACCATGACGAGCTTTTCCATTTTTTGCTTGATTGTGCTGTGCTTGACTTTTCAACAAACGTACAGCAGTTTGTCGATTCCTAGCTACGTGGGACAGGGAAAGAAACGAACACTTTATCCTGGACCATTCCATAAGGTTAGACTATTAATTTTAATTAGTAATACTCTTGAGTAAAATCAGCCATCCCAATTTTGTTGGTTTCGAGGGTGAAAGATCACCTATCTGTTACGAGTCTCAGGAGCATCTTCCTTAGCTTAAAATAGGATTATATATCAATAAAAAAAGTAAGCAACTCATTAAGAGCTGAGGTAACCACTGCAACTTTAGAAACAATTGATCATTCTATTCCCAAACCTCGAGTCAGGAAAACTTTGTTGCTTGACAAAAGGCTGATGCTGGAAACTTTTAGCTAGCCATGGTAATGTTTAGTCAGCTTTGGAAGGGTCGACAAAATTTCTTACGCCATATCTTTATCTTGGCCAAAAAAAAACAAAACAAATAAATTATACCAGTTTAGTTTTTTATGCTCAGTTTTTCCACTCTCCGTCTGCTTTTTCTCTGATGATGTTGCGTTTCAAATTTATACGTTGTAAAATGTAATTAATTACAGTAATTTAATGCTCTGCAACGGCCGGGTATTGGCATCATAGACGCAAATTAATGATTTCAATATCTTACAGCATGTCCCAGGATATGAAGAAACAACGAGGCGTAGAAATTACATCAGTGGATATCGAAATCAACAAAGAGAACCAAACGACAAATCAGGGAGAGACGCGATTAGTCATCAAGGACGGTTTCCAGAACAAGGTCCTACGTTTGTGGAACAGTGAACGTTACAATCTTATTGAACCTTTCTATTAGTAAGGTTTTAACATTGTGGCAGTTAAAAGTATCATCAATAAACTACGACTAAATAAAACTGTGTAACAGTAGCACTATAGAAGCATAATATAGGAATTTAAACCTTGTAATGTTTGTCCTAAATACAATAAACATGTCAATATATTTTGACTATCACTTCCTTTCAGTGTAAGCCAACCAGAGGATTTGACCGCACATTTCAATTGTTTCAATGATTCCTTCCCAAATAATCTCATTCTATTCACGGACGACAACCTTTATCTTTAACATTTCAAAGAACGTACTCACGTTATCTAAGGTACTTTTCTTGGGCAGAATTGCTAACCCGTGTATTTCGTTGCGAAATATGAAGTTCTCGTTGCATTAACAACGCAATAAAACAAAATGTTTTTCAAGTAATAACAGACGTTTCTGTAACTCTTTATACAGTGAGTAATCAGGCGGCCACACTTTCTTAATTTCTTTCCAAAAGAATGTCCATCAAGCGCATCTTATTATTACTGTGGTTATAAATGACTGCTATCTGTTTGAGAGAACAAAAACTGATGGTATAAAGGGAAAAATTAAAATGTCATGGGTCAGTAACAAGTGTGTGATATTTCAGTACGGCAAGCATTCATTAATATAAACTACAAGTAGTTCCTCATGTTTCCTTTAAGATAGTAGAGCGAGCGCAACAAGAAAGCACACGTGAAAACCGTAGTCTATCATTACAAATGTATTGGCTGAGAATGATAAATTAGAGACAACAATTTGGACTGAAATTTACCGCAGCGTGGGAACATTATTACCCCTCGAGTAAGAGCTTAGAGTTTCCCAAGTTAGTCTGAACAGGTTTTTAGGTTCTTATTTTCTGAACAAAAAAAAAATACATTGCACTTAAGAGAATCTAGTATTCAACCTGCTCGTTGAAAAAATTTGCTTACCAGTAAAAACAAATTAAAGCACTGATCACCTTCAGAGTACACATCATTTTATTTGAAAATAACAGCCTGTTCCAAACTTCTAAACAGGTTTCTGTACAGAGGGGGTCTTACTGACAAATTGTAGCCTAAAAGGTTCTTAAAAACAAAGTTTAGCACTTGCGGGGTAGTACTGTATACATGTATCACCATTAGCTGCTGTTTTCTGGTCTACGAAAAAAAATTGATAACAAGACAATGAAAAAGGGGACATGGAGAAAATATCATACGTTACCCACAGTTTAAAAATGACCGATTGGACACGTAAGTGTACTCATTACTATAAGTAATTCACCGTCCCAAAATACGAAATTTGCACTAGATTTTCTATTGCAACGGCACTGTGTAATCAAGGCTCCAGAGGTTAGGTAAAGTCGTCTTCGAACCTGCGACCAGTTCCATTTTTTTCTTTTCGCCATAACCATTTTTTTTTCTTTTCGACGTAACCTTTTTTGTGAGCTTTTCGTTAAGGAAAGCCCTAGACTGAAATAAATGTTATTCGATTGACATCAGTCTTAACGAAACTACACTAGCAGGTTAGATTGCCAAAGCGCAAGGCTGCCGTTGTGTTATCTATGTCGGCAATTATAATAAATGACCGAGTGATGATTGAACAAAAGGGCATGCGAGGATTATTTGACGAGTTCTGTGATTTGATCAGAAACCTCGTCTTTCTTTAATCTATGATAGCGGTTTAACCGAGTGTGATTGAGGAGAATATGCCCACAAGCGAGGTAGCCCTCAACAACTCCTCCACAGATAAGTTAACCCACTCACCAACAACAAGAGCTACTAATTTTCATCCGCATTTCTGGTATGGGTGAGTTAACGTTCTAGAGGACAATCTATTGACTAACGGGAGTAAATATTCTTCTGCTAGTTGCTAAGGACGCTGTCGTACAGTATGAATGTACAAGGCGGGCTGGTTGATGATGAGGCGTAAAGAAAAAAAGGGCGAAATATTCCGGTACATTTGTATCCTTCAACAAGTTATGCCTTAATATGAAAGTACTTTTCTAATTACCTATATTGCACTGTCTGATGTGAATGTTACAATTCCAATTGAAAAGAACAGAAAAAGGAAGTCCCCAACATAAGACAGGAAACAACACACTTCTGACGACCAAGGAAATTAATTGATATAAGCGCGTCATGTTGGAACACCCCCGTAACCACGTCCTTCCGTAAACTTATGAAATTTGTTGATAAAATTAAGCGCCCTGTTTGTATATTTAAAGGGTCTTACTTCTGTCAACATTCAGAAAGGAGCAGTTTTTAAATGGGAAGAATTCAAAAAATGAATTCTTCACTCCTTTTTTTCAGCTTTCTAGTAGTTCAAGTTCACCTCATCAATGGACAGCTGTCACAAAGGCTTGGCCGCCCAAATTACCTATATGGCCGTTCACCTGTACTTCAGCCGCCACGATACGAGGTAAGGTAGCTAACTATTATTAGTAATATCAAGGGACTATTTTGGCCATGGACTTCAAAAAGCCTTTTGCTTTAAGCCTGGCAGAGGTGAGGACTTCGGTCAGTTCACTTGTTTTCTTACCGCTCAAAAGCGAGACTTTTCTATCGTCCAAATTTAAGTTTTCTCTTAATCCCGCAAGTCTTATCTCCTGTATTTACCCTATTATTATTATTGGTAACCAAGGTGAACCACGATAGTTGAAAAAACAGTGAGTATCGGGCGTATACCATATCTCTTAAAGACTCTGAATACTGTGTCTGATAATACAGCGGTCCTTACACTCATTCCTTAAGCAATATATATACTGTTCTCATTTATTGCGGCTAACTTCTCAATTGGAATTGGACCCTATAACGTTTAAGAAAGGTAAGTCGCTGGTACTTGAATTCTTTACGGTCTTGCTGAAACCATGGACAAATATAATTTTTTAATTTCTGCCTATCTGCAACACTCTTTAGAACACATTTGACAAGAAAATTAAGAGAAGCACGAAGTTAACGAACCTGCAATCAAGCCAATTCAAATGAAATGTGTTAATTTTTTTTACGCCCTAAAGAATCTGATATTCTTTTGGATCCAGCAGGAAGCCAAATTTCCTGGCTTCCTAAGCTGCCTCGTTAACTTTACTTGTCTTGAGCATTGTGCTTTAGCGACGCGAGAAGCAAACAAAAACCAAAAAAATTAAAGTTGTCTTTTCTGTCTTCTGTCTAGATCCTTGGAGGAAAACAATCCCAATCGAGGGATGTAAAGTATGCAACGGATGATTATGAACGAACTAGGAAAAGAATAAACAATGTTGGACATTTGAATCATTTTTACGAAGCCTTCAAAAGGAACAGAGCGCCAGGCAAACATTAACTATGCTTACAGCTAGAAACTCTAAGTTTTGCTCGGATGACAATACCATGTACTATTGTTATGTACCAGGTTACGAACTCTTCCCCAGTAATGTGAATCTACTAGTGAACTGTCTGTACGCCGTTCTTCATAAGAAAGTCCGTCATACTGTTTTGTAATCTAAAGAGGATTAAACCGTTAAACTCAGCACCCTCTCGGTGTTTCTACTGAAGTCTTCTTACTTTTCAGTGACCATAGAAACTAGTCTGAAATGTCATACGTCTCCACCCCCTAGAAACACCTAGTCCATATTCGCAAAAGTATGTGACGTCACCGGACAACATTATAACGCTCGGAATTTAGACATCTCTCTCCCCCGTCCCCGCTAACGGCGGCTTAGGGGGTGGATTCAGACTACATATAAACTAAATTTATCAAAACTGTTTAAGATCCTTAACGATGCCTAAATCAGTAGATCAATACAAGTGAATGTTCTCGAAGCCTGTTATTAAAATGTCGGTCACGAAATTCAAATATTACCAACTACAAGGAGAAACACAACTGAAAACCTTGATTTGAAAACTCTTACAGCGTCAAAACAACCAGGAAAATACACTCAGTTATAGCGATATGCATGTACTTTGAGTTATTAACAATGACGTGAAAGCAGAAAGCAAATCCCAATTCACATCAGTCTCTTCTCTTACATCAACACAAAACTAAGGACTACAACACCTGCTCTTTTGAAGCTTCAGAGGGGATTCTTTTCTTTGTCCCTTAATTGTCCGAAAGGGATGAAAGACAACAAGTCATTCTTGTTAACTACATATTTTAACGCCAGTTTCGTCTCACATAAGATTTCATACACTTTTAAAATCTTAAAGCCATAGTGTACAGTGACAGCGCTGAGTCGACATCCACAGTCCACATTCCAAAACGGGCTTTCCTATGTTAATGAGCGCACGTTATTTCACAGGCAAAAGTGAAATAAACATAAAAATAAATAAAATATAGATTACTGCACTGTTCACAAATATGCGAATTCTGAAGTTCAAAAGCCAACTGTCAATTGCGTTTTTCGCTGCCGTCGATCATCTAAACGGACCTCTTAGGAAACACAACTTTACTTTAACGGGTTCAAAAGGTCATGGTTTTTGATTTGTGATTGGTGGGTTTCGATCCGTTTCGTGTGTTTCTGTGTTTCAAGGTTCGTTGCTTGTGGTCGTAATTATGATTGATGGCAGCGAAAAAAGCAATTGAGAAGGCGGCTTTTGAACTTTGTTTGTTTGTGAAAAGCGCAGTAAGCCAGCTTAGAAGCGAAGCTTCCTTCTGTATATCAATAATAAAGTAATAAATTTTGAACCATGTAAACTAAAAGCCATGAAAAAGACATCCGCATATCTATAGCAAAGCCGTCCATTTACCTTCTTATGCAAAGAGGGGTGGGGATTGTTTTCTAAAAAAACCATCCCCAAAACAAACCTTAGAAAATAAAAACAATCTTCCATCGACCTGAGCATCTTATATTTTGGCGTTTGATGCCAAAATAGTTTGAAGTTGACGTCCACCATTTGTCCTATCCGGTGTACTGAAGTCCTAGGAACATCGACATGCTGTCAACAGAAGGGTTTTTTACCCTCCAAAAACGAAATGTTTTTGGCAGTAACCCGTTGATGATAAAGTGTTTGCATTAGCAAGGTTTACTTTTCTAAACAGGTGTTTGTATTATAGGTAAGTGTCTAAGCGATTTCAGTCCTCTAGGACGGCAAAAAGATCGCCCGAATCTCTACAACATGAGAGCGTAGTATACTGGCGGTGTTTGCAATTAGGACATGTGCAGATACCGGCGTGCTTACTCGTGGTTTCTTCAGTATGCAAATCTTCTACATACCGTAAATCGTCTGTTAAGTTCCCCGCCTCCCCCTTTTTATTGTTCACTGATAAATGATACACTGCCGGTATTTATCAATGACGACTGTCAAGAGTCTGTTGCGACTGTAAAACTTCCTGCGGACTGATCCAGGATGCAATGGTTTATTCAGCAGCTGGAGGTTCGGTTTTGTTTTTGATGCTCGGCTGCATGACCTTCAACTTCTCGTACTTGACCTTTCCCACTTTGCATTCTAGTTCTTTATGGAGAACTGATACCATCTTCTTTGCTAAATTGAATAAGTCCCCCTCTCTGTTAAGCCGTGCCCCTTCAAATGTGTTTGAAATTAATAAGCACATTAATAACGTATTTACGGTATAAAAAATTCAGGTCGTCGGGCATATTTGCTCACCCGGCTGGATCATCCGACTTAGTAAGTATTGAGCTTCAAAAGTTTTAGAATTGCTAACCTTTGAAGAATTCACGGCGACGCTGGTTGAAAGATTTGTTTCGGGCAAACTGAAGGAAGAAAATAAATTACTGGGGGCTAGTTGTCAAAGGCCTAATGAGAATTATGAGAGGTTTGCCGAAAGTGTAATACAGATGGGATTGGTGGAAAATACCTGCCCACAGGCAGCTTATTTGTTCAAGCTGGAAATAGCAAAGGACCAGTTTATTCAAGGAGAAGGATTCCAGATCCGGGATTCGGGTTGTTAACTTCTCGGCCACGCACCCCTCCACTAGGGGCCGTAACGAGGTGGAATGTTTTGCTTGCCGCAAAACCTGGCCATCTCGTTTGAGGATGATTTCGTTGTTTCATTGGAACCAGCCCCAGATTCAACCAGTGTTTCTCACCCATCTTCAATAATTGACAAACCAGTGGCGAAAGAGAGAAGTAAAGGAGGACGAAAAGTGGAGGTTAGAATTGCGAGGTGACCTAGAAGGGGTTTTGGAAGACCAAAGAGAGCAGTTTTTGTCCCTGGTAATGGAATATGACGACATATTTGCAAAAGAAAGCTCTGATTTCGGAAAGTGGGGTCTCTTAGATTTTGCAATCGACACCAGTGATTGTAAGCCGGTGAAACAGCCTCCTCGTCGAGTACCACCCTAACAGCGTAAATTCATCAATCATTAGCTAGAAGAATTATTAGCTACAGGCAGGATTGAACCGTCTCAAAGTCCTTGAAGCAGGCCAGCGGTACTTGCTAGGAAACATGACGGGACATACCGTACATGTATTGACTACCGTAAACGTTACCAGTTGACAAAGAAGGATGCCATACCACTACCTTGGACAGATGAGGTGTTAGAGGGTTTCGGTGAGGCTCTAACCTGGATTTGGCCTCCGGGTACTGGGAGATGCAAGTGAGAGAAGACGACTGGCCCAAGACTGCCTTCTCAACTGATCAGGGACAATTCCAGTGGAGGAGTAATGCCTTTTGGATTAACAAACGGACCAGCTAGCGTCACTCGACTAATGAATCTGACGCTCAATGGCCTTACCTGGACAAACTGCCTAGCGTTCATCATCTGCGCCCCTACCTTTAAAGATCACATCCGCCACCTATGGTAAGTGCTTGATTGTATAAGGACTGATGGTTCGAGATTGATGTCTACTAAGTGTCACTTCCTTGGAAGGGAAGTTACTTTTCTCGGACATGTTGTGTCATCTGATCCCGAGAAGGTCAAACCCGTCACAACATGGTCAGTAACACTGGACGTGAAAGAGCTTCAAAGCTGACTTGATCTTACTTGCTATTACAGACTTTTATCCTTAGGTTTTCCATTCTCACTTGTCATCAGTCTACATCACTACGAAGTCACATGAAATGCGCATGCGCATTGCTAGTCAGTGCTGAGCGTTTCCCTAGTTTAGTGTCATTCGAAAGCTAGTTTTCTCTTGCGTATTTTTTGTAAATCTTCAACCATCCTTCGTTTACCTTGCTTCTTAGAGGTCAACAGAGACGGTAGGAGTCGGACCTTTTCTGTATTTATTCATTTTGCTCTACAGTTCTTGGTTTCCCAGGTGAAAATGAGTGCTGAAGGTGGATCATCAACAGACCATGCGGTTGTCCCCACCGATGCGCCGGAACGGCTTCTGTTGTGGATACGGCGACGAACAAACACATTTTAGATTCTTTGAACAATATTGATCAAACAATGGGCCAGATGGTGTGCGGTCCTGGGAACTTGTTAGGGGGTCACGTGACCCCTGTCGTGTTGTTCTGTTTAATGGTCCGAACCATGTGCTTGTTGACTCGTAGTGTTCCGTGAGGGAATTTAAGCTATTTCGTCCCCTCGCCAAAAATGTAGTGTATCGAGCGAATGTGTAAGGACGCCCACTGCAAGGTAGACAAAGGAAGAGAAGTCTATGTGAATCATGCCCACGTTTGGGAAGTTGGACGAGTACAACGAAACTAAGATTGGCGCCATTACATCGAGAGTGTAAACAATTTCTTCGAAGCGAATGAAATTACAGATTCTGACAAGAGGAGATCCATTAGTCTGGTTTGTGTGGGAGCAAAAACCTATAAACTGGTGCGAAGTTTGGTTGCCCCAGAAGATCCAAAGGATGAAAGCTATGAGGATTTAGCAAAACTCACCCAAGACCATTTCATGCCTAAACCTTCGGCTATTGTTCAGCAATTCAAGTTTAACACACGCTTCCAACAACCAGGTGAGACTATTGCAATGTTTTTAGCTGAAATAAGACACCTGTCTGAACACTGTGAATTCGGAATACGTTAGATGAGATGCTTCGTGATCGGCTGGTGTGTTGTGTTCGTGATATCAGAAAACAGCGCCGGTTATTAGCTGAACCCAAATTAACATTGAAGCGGGTACTTGATCTAGCTTTCGCCATTGAAGCAGCAGATAAGGATGATTCAGAGATACAGAAGGCAGACGGTCAGGGAGGGGATGCCTCTGTCAACAAAGTAGACGTCAAAGTTAATAAGGGCAACCACTACCTAGAAGCTGTCATTTTAAAGATGCCAAATGCTATTGTTGTGGTAAAGTTGGCCATTTAGCTCGATTGTGCCCAGCTAAAAAGAAAGGGAAACAACCACAGCCAGTTAATGAACAGAAATCAGGCAACTCGGAGCCTACCAATCTTCTTGAAGGTGCCATGCAAACACCAGGGGAGGAAAAGGGTGTGGGTACATATTCCTTGTTTAACTTTGGCAGTCAACGCCCATAACCCTACAGAGTACAGCTAAGTAATGCTGAGCAACCCCATAAAATGGAAGTTGACACGCGGGCCTCCTTGTCTGTGATTAGCGAGGAACTATACAGGTACCTTTTTTCAGCAGGTCAAGCACCCCAACTTAGTCAGGAATAGTCCTTCCCACATATACCAGGGAAGAGGTCAAACCTAAAGGGTCTTGTTCTGTGAATGTGTGTTATGACGGGATTGAATACTCCCTGCCGCTTTTGGTTGTAGGCTGCAAGGGGCCTGCTTTGCTAGGTAGGAACTGGCTCGAGAAAATCAAGCTGAATTGGCCCATAATCAAACAACTTTCGTCACACAATAAGCGACTGGAAGAGATTTTGCAAAAAACATGCTCAGCTGTTCGAGGAGGGGCTTGGAACTTTGCAAGGGACAAAGGCCAAAATCCATGTTGACCCCACGGCGACCCCTATCCTCCATAAGCCAGATAAGTACTGTATGCTCTGAGCGAGAAACTTGAACAATACCTAGAAAGACTTGAAAGGGCAGGGACCATTGAACCAGTCCAGTATTCCGAGTGGGCCACCCCGATTGTCCCTGTCATGAAGAGTGATGGCACTGTACGAGTCTGTGGAGACTATAAGCTCACTGTTAATAAAGTGTTAAAACTGGATGGCTATCCTATCCCCAAGCTTAATGATGTGTATACGAAATTAGTTGGAGATCAAACATTTACTGAGCTATTGTAGATTTAAGCCATGCCTTTGAACAGATGCTTGTGGATGAGAACTCTAAGGAATTATAACGATCAACACACATAAGGGCCTGTACGGGTATAACGGCCTCCCTTAAGGGGTAGCCTCTGCACCTGGTATCTTCCAGAGAACTATAGAGGGTTTGCTTCAAGGAATCCCTTCAACGGGAGTTCAGATAACATCCTTATTACAGGCCCCAGTACTGAAGAGCACTTAGACAACATCTCGGAGACGCCTCTCGGAAGCTGGTCTACCACTCAAGGCAGTAAAGTGTCAGTTCACGAAGCCAATTTTGGAGTGCCTGGGGCACCAAGTTGATGCAGAGGGGTTTCAGCCTGTTGAAGCAAAAGTGAAGGCCATTCAAGAGGCCCCAGAACCGAAAAACCCCACTGAGCTGAAGTCGTTCCTTGGTATGCTTAACTTCTATGGGAAGTTCATACCTAACCTGTCGTTCATTCTGGAACCACTACATAGTTTGCTGAGGAAAGATGTTGTTTGGAAGTGGGTGGTAAAACAGCAAGAAGCATTTGATAAAGCCAAAACCCAGCTTCAATTATCAGACGTACTAGTACATTATGATCCCGAGAAAGAGCTGGTGGTATCCTGTGATGCATCACCCTACGGTGTTGGCGCAGTTCTATCCCATGTTTTGGAAGATGGATCACAGAGACCTGTGGCATACGCATGGTGTACACTCTCTACGGTAGAGAGGAACTACGCTCACCTAGATAAAGAAGCTCCAGCTGTAGTTTTTGCTGTGAAACGCTCCACCAATTTCTGTATGGTCGCCATTTTGAGATTTACACAGATCACAAACCACTTTTAGGGCTGCTACACCCTAAAAAAGCCACAGACTTTCATGGCCTCAAGCGGGATGCAGAGGTGGGCATTGACTTTGCTAGTTTATGAGTATGAACTGCTGTATCGCCCAGGAAATGAGAATGGTAATGCGGATGGACTCAGTCGCCTACCCGTTTGGATGCCCCGCGGTCCACACCCGTCCCAGGGGACGTTATTGTACACCTCCTAGAAACTAGACCCCTGTTCGCCATTACACCCTTGGGAATGGCCGGGCCGCCCTTGGTCGCGAGTGCACGTAGATTATGCGGGTCCTTTCATGGGAAAGATGTTCTTGCTGATCATTGACGCCCATTCCAAGTGGATGGATATCCACTGTGTGAACTCTGCCACCTCCAGTGTGACCATGGACAAGATGAGGTCAACTTTCCCTTCACATGGTTTACAGAGATTGTAGTGTCATTTAAGTCATTTTTGCAAAAAAATGGCATCAAGCACATTACCTTAGCACCTTCCCACCCAAGTACAAATGGTCTGGTAGAGTGAGCGGTACAGACCTTTAAGCAAGGGATGAAGAAACAGGGTGACGGTTCTGTTGACACCAAGTTGGCTCGTTTTCTTCTAAGCTACCAGATTACCCCGGAAAGCACTACTGGTGAATCTCCAGCTCAGTTACGATGGGGACGTAGTCTTAGGTCTCACCTCGATCTGCTGCAACCGGATGTAGCAACAAGGGTGCATTTGGTTCAGTCTAGACAAAAGAAACAGCATGATCAGCATAGCCGAACCTGCGGAGCGAAGCTTGGTGATGCCGTGAGTGTCAGAAACTACTCCCGGGGGTCGAAGTGGGTCCCTGGAACTATCATCCAGGAAACCGGCCCTCTGTCTGCGTGAGTCGAACTAAAAGATGGAATGGTAGTTCGGAGAAATCATGACCAATTAATTTCTCCTACTACAGTGCCTCTTCGCCCCAGTCCAACAGCTCAAAGGGCAGGCCATACCAACGAGGGAAGTGTTGTTCCGGAGGCTGCAGTACCCGATGTGAATAACCCTGAAGTAACCTGTGGGGAGTTGGAGTAACCCACTACACCCGAAGACCCAACCTTAGTCCCTGCCACCCCGGAGCGACAACATCCAGTAAGAGACCGAAAACCACCACAGCGTTATTACTGATGGACCCCTCCTGCCCCCATGAACTTTTAGTTCAAGCGGAGATGTCACATATTGTTTAGGAACTTGAGGGGGAGGAATGTGCGGTCCTGGGAACTTGTTAGGGGTCACCTGACCCCTGTCGTGTTGTTCTGTTCAATAGTCCGAACCATGTGCTTGTTGACTGGTTGTGTTCCGTGAGTATTTAAGCTGTTTAGTCGCTCGATAGACTACAGATGGCGGGCGTTATAGCCAAGTTTTCGAAGATCGCAGGCCGACGGACAGGAAAAGATCGGCCGATCTGCCAACCGACTTTGATGAGTCAGAGTCGGACCCTGAACTTCACACTGTCTGCTCACATTGTAAAAGAGCCCAGGAAAATATCCCATCCGACGACAACTAAAGCCTTGATGCTCAGGATTATCTTAATGATGACGACGACGTAAAAAAAACTATCTTCAGAAAAGCTGAAAAGCTTGCTTGATAAATACAAACGGCCTGAAAATTGTGTTGACATCAAAGGTAGAAAGGTCCACCCTGAAATATGGAATCAACTCAACCCCAGTAAACGGAAAATTGATCTCCAGCTGTCAAATATGCAACAGGTTGTGCGTAAAATTACTTTTGTAACCCTAGAGAGAACTAATGTTTTCCTGCAAAATACCTCTGGTTTAGCAAATTTGAACTTGATCGCACAGTCTGTTAATGTCATTGCCTTGTTAGGCCATGTTAACACCCAGTTGGCTCAATTCCGGAGAGACCAGATGAAGCCTGCTTCGAAGCAGGAATAACCTGCCATCTGCAGTGCTGAAGTACCACTAACAAGCCAATATTTATTCGGAGACGAGCTTGCCAAACAGCTGCGTGATGCTAGGGAATCTAGCAAGATAGGCCACTCTGTGGGTCACTCTTCACATGGACGCCCCTATACAGGGAATCAACGCTGCGGCCACTAGGAGCGTTATAGTAAAGGGCCTAAAACGGATTTTTATGGAAAGCTTAACACAGATCCCAAAGAAAGAAAAAGCTCCAGACCAACGAAAGGAAATAATTTACCAGCTGTTGGCGATGTGAGATTCGGTAAGTGATTTTACTACATTCCTGCTCCTCCTTTTAAGTTATTTACCTAACTGTTGCCTAAATTTTAAGGCAGGGCGGGTGGCTTCTCATTTTGCAGCATGAAAGAATCTTACTAATGATCGTGTAATTTTGTCTGAGGTTTTTGGGGGCCAGTATTGAGTTGTCTGCCATCCCTATTCAACACAAACTTCCTGGCCACTCCCTTAAGGAGCATGAATATTCTGTAGTTTACCACGAAATATAAAGAAGGGGTTATTATGAAGGTGAACTACTCTCCGGGGCCCCCTCCCAAGAAAGATGGAACATTTGTGCTCATACTTAACCTAAACGTTTAAATGAGTTTGTGTGACGCACCATCATTTTAAGATGGACTCTCTCCAAACCATAATTAAGCTGGTAACACCCAATTGTTTCATGGCTTCTATAGATATGAAAGATGCCTACTATTCCGCCCTTAATTAAAGTGAGGATCGCAAGTATTTGCGTTTTAAATGGGAAGATCAATTTTATGAGTTCACTTGTCTTCCCAATGGGTTGGCTTGTGCCCCCTGTCAGTTCACTAAAATTCTGAAACTCCCTTCAGCCACTTTAATGTTATAGACACCACAGTCTCACTTGATAAGTAGGGTTTGGTTGTCCACCCTGAGAAATCCAGTTTCATTCCCCCTCAAGTGCTGATTCTGGGATTTATCATTAATTCATTAACTATTACAATACAACTTACCAGGGAGAAGGCTGTGGGCCTCAAAACTGTCTGTGTTGAGATCTTGCAAGCTACCTAATCTATAAGGGAGGTATCAAATACAATTGGAAGGATACTGGCTATATTTATTATAATACACGGACCCTTGCACTACAGACTCTTGAAAAAGGACAAATGTTTAGCTTTGGAGAAGGCAAAGGGCAATTTCGATCCTCGAATGTCCCTTTCACAACAAACTAAGAGTGAATTACAGTGGTAGTGCGATAATGTTACGACTGTCCACAATGTGATATCACATGTGGAACCCTAGCATCAAATTACTACAGATGCCTCCCTCTTAGGGTGGTGAGCCAAACGTGAAGGAGTATCCACAGGGGGGAGTTGGACCCATGTGTCTAGTGGTGTCCCAGAATTTTGGGCCGTTTTAAGTACCAGCCAAATTGTAGCTCATAAATAAAATGCGCGGGAAACTATTTTAATTTGTTCAGGCAAGTACTAGTAGTGACGTCACAACACCATAAGGTGGCGTGTGAGAATGTCGATGTCCATTTGACAGTTTAGCAAGCCCATTGTGCCTATATCTACAGGTAACCGCATGCGTATGGGATATACTTGAAGTGCTTACACGTGTCAATTTAGTATGAAGAAGGGCAAATACACGGTTTATTGAAATGCCTGAGTCTTGTGCGCTGATTGGTCAAGGTGGTAGTGCATTTTTTTTTTTTCACTTTCTTCCTTGTCTTTGTGCAAGTGACACCTCTGCGGCTTGTGGAACGAGCCCCAATGTCAAGGGCGTGAGTGAAAAGTGGTCAGTTCATCTATCCTCTGGCACTTCATCGAAGATCTAATCAATCAATCAATCAATCAATCAATCAAATCAATCAAATTTATTCAACCACGTAACATCTCGCAGCTCCCACAGGCTCGTAATCGAACATCGAATGTAATAATTGTAATTTTCTTGTTGTGCTTTCCAGAAGCGCGAGGGGTTGAGAGTGAACACTAAACCTTTTCAACAGTTTCTAGCTCACAAACCAGTCAATTTCCTCGTAAACTTATACTTTCATTTAACCATTTTCAAGATTATTGAAAATTCAAAGCTGGCAAATATAAATTACTGAGATTACCGGGAGCGAACAATTACCACGACAATCGAAAAACGGTACCCAGAGTAAAAACAGGGATAAACGCAGAATGAAATAGAAAATAGATTTGAAGATACAATCAAACCAAACTTTACGGACACTCGTTTATTTTCTCTCAATTCAAATTCGGTTTAATGTGGAACCCCGTTAATACGGACACTTTCTTGTGGACCCTCAGTGTCCATGATAACGTGGTTTGAGTATAGCCCCGATGTGATAATGCTGCAAGACTGGGGCTTACGTCATGTGTCCCCGTACACGAAACTGTTGTGTAATTTAATTTCTCTTGTTGTGCTGTTGCCATTGCAGGGAGTTGAGAAATGAAAAGACATCCTACTTGAAGAATATTAAAACGAGCTATAACTACCGGCTCATTGACCCTGCAAAAAACTTGGTTACAAGAGAGGACTGTCTGGAGTCCGACGGCTCATCATTCCTCCAATTTGAGGATTCCTTTACAGACGACGTGTTAAAGGCGACAATAGGGGAGGCCAGTGAAGGTAAATGAAATATTCCATTTATTAAAAGACATGTTCGAAATAATCGAGCGATAGTATTTCAATCGAGCCTAAACAAGAATAACAGTCTCTTTTCTCTTTTCGTATACGGTGCTAAAACAACTCAAGACTGCGAACAATCCAAAGGAAGCATTTAATGGTAAATATGAGGATTACATTAAATGGCTCACAATTAAAAAGGATAGTGCTACCTTTAACGCGCTTTTTCAGTTTCCTTCTTTCCCATTTCTCAAACCTTAACACGAATAATTGTCTCTTTTCTCTTTACCTATACAAGTCTCTCACCCTTCAAGTGTAATCAGGAGGAAACTTGCTAAAAACTGCTGACGCTTTGTTTTTTTTTTTTACCTTTTAGACTTTTTGTATTCTTCTTTATGTATTTTAATAACAGGACCCCCTTTGATAACACTGGTTATTACACTGATAAGATTATTATGTACAAGTCTTAATTATTACTACTATTATTATCAAAACAAGATTGACTAGCTCATGTGCAAAGACGATGCTGGTTTCACAGCTAAACTGGTAATTTATCATCATTCATTTTGTTGGGCACTATAAGTGAGATATGCCCTTCTTTACCTCTGAAATAATGAAAGACAGGGAATACTCTGGCCTGGGACCTTCTGTAGCAGCACATGACAGTCCACCTTAGGCCACTAGGCTACCCAGGATGCCACTCTTGGTTACACCGCAACACACGCCTAACGAGGTGTAAGAGGGAAAGTGGACATGACATTGCGAATGTACCTGACTGCGACCGCAGACACTGGAAAAGGAAGTGGGGCAACTCAGTGCTGAAAGACAAGTAAGGTTTCTTCCCCTTTTCAAACACTCGTCCCAAAATAAAAACCTATTGCATTAGTCCTTCCAGTCAATTTGATCAATGGGTCTTATACGAGTCAGTATACCAAAAACATTATCTCTGAAATGTAAATGATTGCCATTATATTGCCTCATCAAGGTGTACCTACATGCATACAGAGACGAGAGACTATGAGGAGAAAATTAAAAGACGTCGAAAGTAAACCGTGGGAGTAAACTCAGGAACGAAGACAGACTAGCTCGTGTGCAAAGAAGACGCTAATTCTACAGCCAAACCAACAAATTACCATTACTAATTTTTTTGGGTGCTATTAATGCGATATATCCTTCTTCACCACAGAAATAGTGGAAGACAGAATACTCTGACCTGGGACCATATGTACCGGCATATGATGGTCCACCCTAGGCCATTAGGCGGCTCAGTAATACTCTCTTCTACTCTGTACTACCTTGCCAGGTTGAAGGATTATGGGTTCACTTGGGTCCTTTATATCACATAAACTATGAAAAGCCACTTGAGTTCAAGTGCATACCTTTACAAGTAAAAGTGTACATACCAGGTGTATTTGATCTGTTTAAACGTTAAAATCTGCAAGAAAAATCCAGCTTAGACCAAGAAGAAATGGGTCAAAGAGTCGAAAGGCATTAAATTGTACTCGCAAGTATTAAATTATATCAATTTCTTTTACATTTCAAGGTAGCCTTGTCCGCGCCAAATGAAGTATCGCAATACCCAGTAGCTACAGCAGGGGCCTTCTCAGTTCAAAGTGAGTGTCTTTTTAAAAGACTGACCGAGTTCCATCATATTTAATTAAAGGTATTGAATACGTTTTTGAATCGTACTTGCACGCATTAAATTATATCAATTTATTTTTGATTTGTGGCCTTGACCGTGCAATATGTGGTTACCGACACAATACCCAGTAGCTGCGCAGGGCAATACTCGAGCTCACTTCCAAGTGAGTGTCTTTTTAAAAGACTGACCGGGTTCCATCATATTAAATTATATCTATTTTTTTTTTATTTGTAGCCGTTTCCTCCGCGGCAAATGCAGTAGTACCTGCTGAATTCCCGGAACATCTCATCGAGCGCACTTGCGTATGCTTCAAGAAAGAGATCTCTATTCTCGTCCGGACACCAGCTGAATTTTTTTCTAAAAGCCGGGATCTCGGGGAAATCCCCATCGATTTCCTCAACACTGTAGAAATATTCTTTCAAACAAATGCTTTCACGCAGTCTAACACATCTTTCCTCAGCGTATATACATCAATTTCGGGGTAGGGCAGAACGATAAACCCTTAGAGAGAGAAGTGCATTCTCCGCCTCGCTTAATGTCCTATCTGATAAATTAACAACAACCTGAAGTCCATCACTATAAACCTGGGGCCGGTTGCTCGAAGCATGGTTAGCGCTAACCGTTGGTTAAGAGGTATCAAAATGTATAGGTTTCCATGGTATTTAACGCTGGTTGGCACTAACCATGCTTCGAGCAACCCGGGCCTGGTCGTTAACAGAACCTAACCCTACAAGTTCAGAAGCAGGAGCAGCCTCCAGTGACGGCCTTACGTCTTCTGTAATAATATTTCCACGCGATGTTTCGATTGGGGTAGAAGCTCCTCTACCCGTAACCTCTCCCCCACCCTCTGGCAAAAATGCAGGCCCTAAAAGGTCGGTAAACTCCATAACCAATACCGGTGAGTCAATCGGAAGTGGATTAACACCATACAAACTTTCTTCCAGACCTAAACCTTCCAACCTAACATTAATGCTACATCAGACCTGAAACCCGAAACGAATCCATCCATCCATCAAAGATGCCTTATGAATGTAATTTGTGTACTTCGATTTATCGTCTTTGTTTTCTACAAAAATTTAAGCAACGAAAACTTCACATTTCATGGTAACAAATCCTTGGAAGTTTTTATTTCCAGATGCCGTTAATTTTGAATTCCCTCAGGCGCTGCCGCTTAAGATAATGCAATCTTTTCTCGGTGTTTTTTTTTCTTCCTTTAGAACAAAAGAACACTCAAAGATCTCACCAGCCTTTTCAAGAGTGGTTATCAAGGCCGGGTTTGACGTGCGGAAAATCACCCACCACTGCAACAGGTCGGTCAGTCAGAACTGCATGCTGAGCCAATTCGAGGGAAATAGTTATAGTGGAAGAGGAGCCTCTGGAATGTTTTGATGAACAAAAGACGTCAGTGCTCGCCGACGACTAAACTCCTTTATTCTTTTCAGGGTTTTGCCACTACATTCATCATAAACCAGGTCATTGAAAACAATGGTGTTTTTCCACGCCAGGCCATCTCCACCCTGTGTCGTCTCTACATCGAAGAGGTGATGGAGAGGCATATCGATTCAAGTGCCTACATATACAGGTAAAAGCACGCATTTGGGATATACTTAAAGCGTTTATACCTGCCAATTTAGTATGAATAAGGGCCAATACAAGATTCATTGAGTCTTGCTCGCTGATTGGTTTAGATGGTAGTGCATTTTTTCCACTTTCTTCCTTGTCTTTGTGTAAGTGAGACCCCTATGGCTTGTGGTAAGAGCCCCAATGTGAAGGGACTGAGAAAAAAGTTGTCCTCTTTGTTAGAAGTCAGTCTTGGAAAATGTTGTTCCACTGGCTACTAAGAGCTGCCGAAAATTCACACCGGACGTTTTGGTTGTGAAGGTTGGCAATGAGGGCTCAAAATTTGTAGTACGGACATTTTTATTCTCAACATTTTGAATTAACAATTGATAGTTTTTCTTTTGCATTAAACGTGCGGTGATCTCCAGACAGATGGAATAAAGTAGGGTAACATCCGTAACCGCGTATTTGGCAATTTATAGGATGGCAGAAATACGAACCTACGGTTACGCTGAAAACATGGATTTCCAAAGAGAACAGATCGTACTGGTCCACCGGCTTCAGGGTTTCCGTCATATTCGACAGGCGCCCTTGAACATTCGCCTAACAATCCAAGTATCCCATAATAATAATAACCTGAAAAGATATCCAGTTTAGATATATATATATAGGTCTAAATTGTGAACTTTATGACTGAAATACACTATTTTCAGGCGTCCATTCCATTTCACTCCCCTGAACGATGGATCTCCCTACGATGCAGCGGTGTTGGGATTCCTCCTCTTGTCGGTGCGACAGGTGCTTATCAAAGAGGGGATTTTACTCTCAAGGATGATGCGAAATCTTGGCCTCTTCTGTGTCACATAGATATCTATAGTGGCAAGATAAACGTGAGTCCTATGTCACACATTCTCTCTGATAGAGTTTCCCTTTTCCCGCTTTTCCCGGTTAAATAGCGCTTGTTATGCAGGACACACCACAATTGAAATACTGGGTAGAGAATTGTTCCGAGGTATAAGGACACCAAAAACATGCTTTAAGCGCCAATAACATATATGTGTAACGAATGAACAAAATATGCAACCAAGCAGGATGTAATGATAATGTTCAGTAACTGCTCCATCCATTCATTACAAGGCACGATTTGCATTAGTTGTTTGTCTGAGTGCATAATTATTAATAATTATTTTGCCACTTCTACCGCAAGTAATATTATTTGCTTGTAAACATGAATTCAGGTGACATGAGAGTATTTATATCCCTATCAAAGATGCCATATGGATGTCATTTGTATACTTTGCTTTATCGTCTACGTTTTCTAAAAAAACTTTATGCAACGAAAACTTCACATTTTATGATAACAAATCCTTGCAAGTTTTCATTCCCAGATGCTGTTCAGTTTAATTTCCATTTATCGCTAACGCTTAAGACAATGCAATCTTATCGCGGTGTTTTTTCTTCTTTTAGAACAACAAACCCCTCAATGATTTAACGAGTCTTTTCAAGTGGGTTGTGGTGAAAGCTGGGTTCGACCCGAGGAGGATAACCCACCACTGCAACAGGTCGGTAAGTTCATTTTCTTGACTAAAACGTGGAGTCATAACTGCATGCGGAACCAATTCGAGGGAAAATAGTTTTAGTGGAAGAGGAGCCTCTGGTATGTTTTGATGGACGAAAGACGTGCTCGCCGACGACTATCCGGAAAAGGAAACTTTCCTCTCAAAAACTGGTTATGATCTTCCTTTATTCTTTTCAGGGATTTGCCACCACGTTTATAATAAATCAAATGGTGGAAAACAATGGGGTCTTCCCGCGGGAAGCAATCTCCACTCTGTGTCGCCTCGCAGGGTGGAGCGAGAAGGGGGGCACATGGGCCCTATACATTAAAGAAGTGATGGAGAGGCACTTAGACTCAAGTGCCTATATCTACAGGTAAACGCACTGCATATGGGATATATTTGAAGCGCTTATACGTGCCAATTTTGTATGAAGAAGGGCAAATGCACGATTTATTGAAATGGCTGAGTCTTGCGCGCGGATTGGTAAAGGTGGCGGCCGGTAGTGCATTTTTTTTCCACTTTCTTCCTTGTCTTGGTGAAAGTGAGACCTTTATTACTTGTGGAAAGAGCCGCAATGTGAAGGGACTGAGATAAAAGTGCTCAGGTCAACTATCCTCTGGCACTTCATCGAAGATCTAATCAATCAATCAATCAACCAATCAACCAATCAAATCAATCAAATTTATTTAACCACGTAACACCACAAGCTCGTAATTGAACATCGACTGTTGTAATTTTCCTGCTGTGCGATTCAGAAGCGCCGAGGGTTGAGAGTAAACATTAAACCTGTTCAATAGCATCACAGTTCCTAGCTCAAAAACCAGTCAATTTTCCTTCTTAAGCTTTTAGTTTCGTATCATCATTTTCATTATTATTGGAAACCCAAACCCGGCAAACATAAATCAGCTTATCGGGCCCGAAACGTTGCCAGGGCTATCGACAAACGGTACCCAAAGTGAAAAGAGAGGTAAACGCAGGATTAAATAAAACTTCCATCATGAAAATAGACTCTTGGAGATACAGTAGAATCCCCGCTTTAACGACACCTCGTTATTACCGACAGTTTACTTTTTCCCTGTTGAAAGAAAGCCCTTACATTTCTCTCAATTCAACCTGCAAAATATGGACACCCTGTTAATACGGACACTTTCTGTAGACCCTCAGTGTCCGTGTTAACGGGGTTTGACTGCAGCCCCCAATGTGATAATACTGCAAGACTAGTGCATATGTCATGTCTCCCCGTAAAGGAAAATCTAGAGTAATTGAATTTTTCTTTTTGTGCTATTAAATCGCAAGGAGTTCAGAAATGATAAGTGTTCATACTTAAAGAAGATAAAAACCAGTTACAACTATCGCCTGGTGTCTCCGGAAAAAATCTTGTCACCAGGGAAGATTGCATAAGTTTTGACCCCGCATCCTTTCTGGAATTTGAGAATTCATTCAAGGATGATGTTTTAAAGGCGACGATCGGGGAGGCCAGCGGGGTAGTGGGGCGGGATCGGGCTTGTATGGAGTGTCTACAACGTAAACTCGCTCCTTTGTAGAGAGTTTGAGAACCACCACTGAAGAAGACGACAGATAAGTATTTGCGCTCTGGCATAATTTGATAAATGCAGGCAAACTGTTCCAGAGATGAGTTCTTAAGTCAGTGATAAGATCGTCCTCGCTTGCTTACGTCCACGTCGAAGATGCGCGGTTACGACAAAGGAATATACCAAGAAAGGGTGTTTTTTGGGTAGGGCGCATTAGATCATATATTTGAATGCTATTTTGCGCCTAATAAACTGTAAATTATTATTATATCGTGACATCTTAAATTCACCAATATTTAACCTTTCACCTATTGCAGGAATTCAAACATCCCTTACGCATCCAAGAATATTTGGAAAGAAATATGCCCCTTGTAGACAACGACTTAGCTCTGAGGAGGTTTTCCCCGATGGATTACGGGCAGCCCCTCACGGAAGCTGTAATTTGTCCCTACAGTGGTTGTCCGTTCTCCACCGGCGATGGAGAGGCGATGAAACGCCATCAACAGGAGAAAAGCAGACACCCTGGATGGGGGGTACTACGAAGTCAAACCCGTGGAAAAGAAGTGGATCTGCCCTAAAGAGGTATGCGGGGCATCCTTTTTGGCCAGGGACCATCTTTACCGTCATATGATGGTCCACTCAAGGCCTCTAGGGCCGCCAAGAGCACCCGCCTAAAGAAGCACATGGACGAAAACGGCCATCACTCGGCGACAAAGGCCGACGGAAGTCATGCCCATTGGAAGAGAAAGAGGGGAAGCTCGTTACTGAAGGAGCAATAGCTTCTCTGCCGGCTTTCCGATTCAGGCCCCAACCACGCGTATCCGGATGTTTCTGAAGACCGCGTTTTGTCCTCCGTTTCAGCCTTCCGTCCACACAACACCGGCGTTTTTGGCCATTCCAACCTCACATTTTGAAAAACGGGTTCCCTGAAGGAAGAATCTTGCATGAGGAAGCCATAACACCTAGCAGCTCCAACAAGCTCGTAATCGAACATGGAATGTATATCTGTAATTTTATTGTGGTATTTCAGAAGTGCACGGGCTTTAGAGTGATCACTAAACCTTTTCGACAGTTCCTAGCTCAGCCTACGTAAACTTATAGTTTCATCTCATCATTTTCAAGATTATTTCAAATCCAAAGCCGGCAAACATCAACTACTTAGCATACTGGTAAATAGAGGGGTTAACGCAGAATGAAATAGAAATAGAAAATAGATTTGAAGATAAAATCAAACCCCGGTTTACAGACACTCGTTCATTTTCCGTCAATCCAACCTCAGTTTAATGTGGACGCCTGGTTAATACTGACACTTTCCGTGGACCCGCAGTGTCCATGATAACGTGGTTTGATTATAGCCCCAATGTGATAAGACTACGAGACTGAGGCTTATGTCATTTCTCCCCGGAAACGAAAATATTGTGTAATTGAATTTCTCTTGTTGTGCTATTGTCATCGCAGGGAGTTGAGAACCGAGAAAACATCATACTTGAAGGCCATCAAAACAAGTTTCAACTACCGCCTCGTTAAACCAGAAAAAAACTTGGTTACAAGAGAGGAATGCCTTGAATACGACGCCTCATCATTCCTCAAATTTGAGGATTCCTTTCCAGGCGAGGTGTTGAAAGCAAAAATAGGGGAGGCCAGTGAAGGTAAATAAATTCTTCCATTTCTTAAAAGACATGTTCGAGAAATCGAGCGATCATGAGTCTTTCACATCCTAAACTACAATAACAGTTTCTTTTCTCTTTACACATACAGGTCTAAAACGCCTCAAGAGTGCAACCAATCAAGAGGAAACTTTTAATGGTAAACATGAGGATTACATTAAATGGCTTAAAATTTTTAAGGGTAGTGCGGTCACCTTCAAGGTGCTTTCTCAGTTTCCTTTTTCCTTTTTCAGATCAGATTCCTGAACTATGACTTTTATTTGTTTCCCATGAAGGTACTTGGAGCCATACGCATAGTAAGCGCGGCAGATACCTATCGCCGGTCATTTCATTTATTAAGCTTGTCTGAATCTGATTCATACGGTTTAACTCATGCGATCACACAGGCACATTTCTCAATTCACCCTTTCCTTTTTTCGGAGATACCATTACTTTACTAAAAACAGGTGTGGATGGTGACCTTACTTACGTGACGTTCAAATGCCTTTATAAATTGATGACTCTCTTAGCTGTCTCCACCTCCTTTTCACACGTTATGAGGAATAGTTGGACATAAACATTTAAGATCTATTGATTTGACTATGTGGCTAGATATTTAACACTTTTGGCCGTATTACATAAGATCCGATTGATCCAATTAATTCTTATCTTTTGATCATAGGTTTGAATAGGGAGCAATTGGAGACACGTTTAAAAGTAGCAAAGTTGCGTGCAGTGGCTCAGTTTGCCACTGCGCGTAACAATGAACATCATGACCGGCAATGGGGACTTCCCCAAGCACCAAACCCCAACAAGGAGGTGGGAGTCCTATATAATATGGGAGAGCATTCCTCATATTTAATCGGGAAAATAACGTTCCCTAGATCCAAGTTCTCAACTTTTTTGGAGGGTCCATTCAAATGACTCTTTGACAATATATATTTGCTATTGGTGACCTGAAATGCGACGACGGGGATGGCAACGGGAACGTCAAAAAAACAATACGTTAAGATGATCTAAGATAAGCAAAATAACAACTTTGCACGTGCATCACGCTTTTTTGTACATTTCTTTGCCGTCACAGCACGACTACGACGTGAAAATGTCTAATTTTACGATAGACAAGTTACTACGAAATTTTCCTTCTCTCTCTGAACCTGGATATGGTTTCTAGGAATTTAACTCCAGGAGAGTTCGCTTCAAACTTTCACAAAGTAAGTTAGTGGGAGCTGTCGCGGCGAAGGTTGAATGAACGCAAATTCACTTCTTAGGCGATGTTTCCGCTGCCGTTTCCTCCCTCGGATCTTAAGGTCCCTATTGCAAGGGGAGCAGTCTTGTATGTGCTAAAGCGTAAAGGTCGCCCAAATTTATAACAGGGAGTTTGAGAATTACTAAGACTAGATGACGACAGATACGCAATCGCGATTTGCCATACTTTGATGACTGAAGACAAACTATCCTGGACATGAATTCTTTTGTGATAAATTGGTTGTCGCCTGCTTATGTCCGAAGTTGCGCAGTTACAACAGAGGAATGTAAAAAAAAGGGTGTTTTCTTACCGAGGCGGTATTTCACAATTTTTGTCCACCGTGACATCTTAAATTCACCAGTATTAAACCTTTCACCTATTGCAGGCATTCAAAGATCCCTTGTCAATAAAGGAATATTTTGAAAGAAATATGCCACTATCAGAAAACGACCTAGTCCTGAGGAGGTTTTCCCCGGTGGATTACGGGCAGCCCCTCACGGAAGCTGTAATTTTTCCCTACAAAGGCTGTCCGTTCTCCACTGGCGATGCAGAGGCGATGAAACGCCACCAACAGGAGACCAGGCACCCTGGATGGGGGCGGTACGAAGAAAAGCCCATTGACAAGAAGTGCATCTGCCCTAAAGAGGTATGCGGGGCATCCTTTTTGGCCTGGGACCATCTTTACCACTGCAACAGGTCGGTAAGTTCATTTTCTTTACTAAAACGTGGAGTCATAACTGCATGTGGAACCAATTCGAAGGAAAATAGTTTTAGTGGAAGAGGAGCCTCTGGTATATTTTGATGGACGAAAGACGTGCTCGCCGACGACTCTAGTCCGGAAAAGGAGTCTTGCCTCTCAAAAAGTGGTTATGATCTTCCTTTATTCTTTTCGGGGATTTGCCACTACCTTTATTATTAACCAAATGATTGAAAATGATGGGGTCTTCCCTAGAGAGGCCATCTCCACCCTGTGTCGCCTCGCAGGGTGGAGCGAGAAGGGGGGCACATGTGCCCTATACATTAAAGAAGTAATGGAGAGGCACTTAGACTCAAGTGCCTACATCTACAGGTAAAAGCATGCATATGGGGTATACTTGAATCGCTTATACGCGCCAATTTTGTATGAAGAAGGGCAAATGCACGATTTATTGAAATGGCTGGGTCTTGCACGCTGATTGATCAAGGTGGTAGTGCATTTTTTTCTACTTTCTTCCTTGTCTTGGTGAAAGTGAGACCTCTGCGGCTTGTGAAAAGAGCCTCAACGTGAAGGGCCTGAGAAAAAAGGGCTCAGGTCATCTATCCTCAGGAAAGCAATCGAAGATCTAATCATTATATCAATCAAATTAATCAATCAAGAACTTTAAATCTCAAACAACAATAAAAGTAGGGAGAAAAGAATCAACATGTACTCCAGTTTTCTCCTTTGACCGAGGGATCACCACACGACGCTGCCATTTTGGTCTTTCTTCTCTTGCCGGTGCCAGGGGCATTTCTCCTCGCACCTTAAGAGGCACACAACAGAGGGGATTTCACCCTCCGAGAGGGGGCCAAATCTTGGCCGCTTTTGTGCCACATCGACACATCCAGTGGCAAGACAACGTGAGTCCTAAATCACACATTCTTTCCTATAGTGTTTCTTTTTTGCACTTGGTTGAACAGCGCTTGTTATGCAGGACACACCACAAGGGAAATAGGGAAGAAAGTTGTCCGGATGTATGACGACAACAGGAATGTACTTTATTTGCAAATAGTTTACATATCTTACGGAAGAAAAAAGCATGCAACCAAACAGGATGGAATGATAATGTAACTGCTCCATCCATTCATTACAAGGCACAAGCATAATTTTCAACCTTATTGTTTGTCTGAGGACATAATTATCAATAATTCTTTTAGGACTTCTACTGTAAGTAATTAGTTTCTTGTAAACAGGAATTCGGGTAATATGAGAGTATTTATATCTAACAAGGATTCCATATGGATAGCATTTAAATACTTATTTATCGTCTATGTTTTCTACAAAACTTTAAGCAACGGAAACTTCACACTTTATAGTAACAAATCCTTAGAAGTTTTTACTTCCAGATGCCGTTAATTTTAAATTCCTCGAGCACTACCGCTTAAGATAATGCAATCTTTTCTCGGTGTTTTTTCTTCTTTGAGAACAAAAGACCACTCAAAGATCTCACCAGCCCTTTAAAAAAAGTGGTTATCAAGGCCGGGTTTGACGTGTGGAGAATCACCCACCACTGAAACAGGTCGGTCAGTCAGAACTGCATGCAGAACCAATTCGAGGGAAAATAGTTATAGTGGAAGAGGAGCCTTCCGAATGTTTTGATGAACGAAAGACGTCAGTGCTCGGCGACGAGTATCCGGAAAAGAAAACTTGCCCCTAAAAAACTGGTAGTGCTCCTTTTTAATTCTTTTCAGCGTTTTGCCACCACATTCATCATAAATCAGATGATTGAAAACAATGGTGTTTTTCCGCGTGAGGCCATCTCCACCCTGTGTCACCTCGCAGTGGTGTCAAATAGATTTTATCAAGGCAGCTCTTAGTTAATTTACTTGCTATAGCATTTCCTATCATTTTGATTCCTTCATGTCTGTATTTTCCTTCTATGAAGTTGCATTATATTAGTCCCCTAATGTTTACTTTATTATGCTTTCTCGTAGTAGGTCCACATCAGCCCTTTGGCTGCCTTCCTTCTCCAACATACTTATCAAAAAAGTAAGTATTTATGCAAGTCCTCCTACAATCAAATCGTTTGCAACGCATGAGATCCGTAATTTGAGCCCACAAGGCATATACAGTGTCGCGTAACTCATTTTACGGAGGGAATGTTGTTGTTGTTGGAACTCTCTGTAGGCCTCAGGCATCGAAGCCATTCTTTAAAAACCTTGCTCTTTTTTTATCCATCCGTCGCTACCCTGAGCTATTTTGCCAGATGGAATGAACATGGGACCACTTGGGTCTTTTACATCAAAGAAATTATGAAAAGCCACTTGAATTATAGTGCATACCTTTACAAGGAAAAGTGCACACACCAGGTACATTTGATCTGTTTAAATAAAAAAAATACACAAAGAAAAATCCATCTTTGAGCAAAGAGACATGAGTCAACGATTCGAAATTGCCTGACAGACAGCTTTAAGTAAGTTTGCATGATAACTAATTATAACCAGCGAATTTTGCCTTTTTGATAAAATGCACCAGACAACAGCAAGAAAAAATGATCGAGCCAACAACTGCTCAATTTGCACCCCAAGAAAAGTCGAAAGGCACATTTATGACAGTGGCATTATTGCCTCAGCCAGAGGTTTCTGAAATTCCCTGCCGTTTAACCTGACAAATGCAAAAATTTCCTGAGCAACTGAATAAGCGGTTTCAAAAAATTAGTCCTGACAATGAACTCAACGGAACTACCTCACAGCCACTCTCTCCACCCATTAATTTACGCTTTTAGCAAGTCACGTGCAGTGTAAAATTAATGAATTGATAGTTCCTTAACAAAACTTGTTCAATTTTATGAACAACATTCGAACAATACAATGTGATTCATGTCCGTAAAATGAACAAAAGAACTTTAAATGTCAGACAACAATAAAAGTAGAGAGAAAAGAATAAATATGTACTCGTAAAATTTTAGTTTTCCCAGACTTCCTTCAAAGAATTAAATTTTCCCTGGCTCGAAGTGAAATTCCCTGACTTTGAGCTGAGCTTGAAGAATTTTTTCCCTGACCATTTCCTGACCTGTGGCAACCACAAGTGGGAATTACCACAAGACCTGAATACCGACAACACACTGTACCAGCCGTATTCAACTTTAAAATATATTCTCCAAAGTATTGTAGTATACACCATTTAAATCTTCCCGCTAACGCTATAAAGGGCCATTCATTTAACTTTCGCGGCTTCAGAAGGTTGATCTGGTTTGTGCATTTTTTCAAGCCTTCTGGGGAGAGATTTTTTCCCTTGAATCTTATCTAATACTTACAGGACAACAATTGCTATTCCTTGCCAGGAGCAAGTGATTTGTTGCTCGGTTCATTTTCCGTAGTGGAATATTGTCAGCCTCCTGAAAAAGTACATAAGATGAGATGTCTGTCTCCTCACTTCCCACCAAATATGTCAGAATATAAAGACCCGTTATCAACGCAACATCATGACGAAGAATAGTAAGAATCACGATGAATCCCCAGACAAACATTATGCATTCTTTAAGACCTCTGAAAGATCAGGAACTAAAAAACAGAACCCACGCCAAAAGCCCTCTGAGAACAAGAAATTCCTTTCAACATCTCTCAAATACTTTTGGAACGTTTCCGTCCATTACACAAAAACGTCAACTAAAAGCTCACACAGGTACGGTACGTGCAAAAGCAAAAGCTAAAGAGAAGCGACTTTTAAACCACTTTTTGCAACGTACAAAGCTCACTAGTTAAAAAACTCAACAAGACGTTTGAAGACACACATAGTGCACAGCTCAAAACAATTTCTGTTATGAAAAAAAAATTGCCTGAGCTGATTTCACATACAGGTCAGATCGCGTGCAGGACTGTGCGGGCCTCCCTTCCAAAGAGTATGGACAGAAAATAGTCCATCACCCATCTCAATCGCCCTCACAGGTTTCTGAAAGCAGATGTTGCAACAGCTGTACGTATCGTAGTGGTGCCAAGAAAGTGACCATGATAAAGAGACAGAAACAAGGGTACTAATTGCTAAGTGACGCCAGTGAAACAAAAACAGTCCATTTTGAAAAAGAAACAAGTCTTCGAAATTGACGTACAGTTCAAAGTTCAAAGGCAAAATGAGTTTGCACTTTTTTAATTTGTTTATGACTTTTTTTCAATAAAATATCATTTTAGGTATTAACTGCTGAAAGCTTTTTTTTTTTTTATAAAGAAGTGATTGCTTTTTGGCCCTCTGTTAACTAAATATCACATAATACAAATTACAGGCACGTCAGTATTTGACACGCTTTTTTTGTCATTTTAATAAGTCCACATGTCCTAATTATGTAGCAGATAAAAGTTGTTTTCAATGTGTTGCATGAGCCATTTTTGAGGTCAGTTTTTAAAACTCATTAGAAATTTGTACGAGCAGGCTACCTTTATTATTCTACTGTGACTTTGTATTGTAATACTTTTCTAAATTTGTACCATTCAAACCTTTTAGCGAACACAAGAAGGGACTGTTCATTTCACTTCTAGACAGGTAGGGAAGGTTGATTTGTTTTGCGCACTTTTTCAAGCCTTGTCCGCGCGACAATACCCTGTAGCTCGGGAGAGGCATCGTACATTCCAAGTGAGTATTTTTTACAAATAGTATCATGCGTAGAATACTGAGTTCAATCATAATTAAGTAATCGTATTAAAAAATTATTCGAATCATGGTGTGTACAACTTCAGACAAACAAACTTCAAGGATTTTTCAAGGGCAAATTTCGGTTTTCAAGGACTAAGATTTTTTTAAAGGAGTCATTTACGATTTTTACTTCTTCGTCGTTATTATCGTCCTTGCTTGCTTACGTCCACGTCGAAGATACGCGGTTACGACAAAGGAATATACCAAAATAGGGTGTTTCCGTACCGAGTTGTTATTTCCCGTTCTTTCGCCATCGACTCATGAATGACTTGTCGATTAACGTTTTTAAGATGATTTCAATTACTTAGTTTCAATACATTTTTTAATCGAATCTTATAATTGGCTTTTTAATTGTATATATAGAGATATTTATACTAAATTTTTAGAGTTTTTTTAGGACATTTCATTGGTATAATTTTATATAATATTTTAATTTTATTTATTTATTTATTTTTATTTTTTTGCTTGGTGCGCATTAGATCATATATTTGAATGCTATTTTGCGCCTAATAAACTGTTAATTATTATTATATCGTGACATCTTAAATTCCCCACTATTTAACCTATTGCAGGCATTTCAAGAGCCCTTAAATATCCAAAAATACCTGGAAAGAAATCTGCGCACAAGCGACAATAATCTAGTTCTGAGAAGGTTTTCCTCGTTGGATTACGGGTAGCCCCTCATGGAACCTGTAGTTTGTCCCTACAGTGGCTGCCCGTTCTCCACCGGCGATGGAGAGGAGATGAAACGCCATCAGCAGGACAACAGGCACCCTGGATGGGGGCGCTACCCAGACAGACCAGTTGAAAAGAAGTGGATCTGCCTTAAAGAGGTATGAGGGGCATCCTTTTTGGCCTGGGACCATCTTTACCGTCATATGATGGTCCACTCAAGGCCACTAGGGTGCTCCGTATTCCCCTTTAGGGCCGCCAAGAGCACACGCCTAAAGAGGCACATGAAGGAGAGCGGGCATGACTCGGCGACAAAGGCCGACGAAAGTCTCCATTGGAAGAGAAATAGGGGAAGCTCGGTACTGAAGGAACAATAGCTTCTCTCCCGGCTTTCCGATTCAGGCCCCAACCACTCGTATCCGGATGTTTCTGAAGACCACGTTTTGTCCTCCCTTTCAGACTACCGTCCACACAAAACCGGAGTTTTTGGCCATTCCAACCTCAGATTTTGAACAGGATGAAGTAATAATGTTCAGTAACTGCTCCATCCATTCATTACAAGACAGGAGCATAATTGCATCAGTTGCTTGCCTGAGTGCATAATTATCAATAATTCTTTTGTCACTTCTACTGTAAGTAATATTATTTGCTTGTAAACATGAATTCAGGTGACATGAGAGTATTTATATCCCTATCAAGGATGCCATATGGATGTCATTTGTATACTTCGGTTTATCGTCTAAGTCTTCTAAAAACAAACTTTATGCAACGAAAACTTCACCCTTTATGATAACAAATCCTTGGAAGTTTTCATTCGCAGATGCTGTTCAGTTTAATTTCCATTTATCGCTAACGCTTAAGACAATGCAATCTTATCCCGGTGTTTTTTCTTCTTTCAGAACGTGAAACCCCTCAATGATTTAACCAGTCTTTTTAAGAGGGTTGTGGTGAAAGCCGGGTTCGACCCGAGGAGGATAACCCTCCACTGTAACAGGTCGGTAAGCTCATTTTCTTTACTAAAACGTGGAGTCATAACTGCATGCGGGACCAATTCGAGGGAAAATAGTTTTATTGGAAGAGGAGCCTCTGGTATGTTTTGATGGACGAAAAACGTGCTCGCCGAGGACTCTCTGGAAAAGGAAACTTGCCTCTTAAAAACTGGTTATGATTCTTTTCAGGGATTTGCCACTACGCTCATACTCAATCATATGGTGGAAAACAATGGACGTTTTCCCAAGAGAGGCTATCTCCACCCTGTGTCGCCTGGCAGGGTGGAGCGAAAAGGGGGACACATGGGCCCTATATATAAAAGAGGTTATGGCGAGGCACCAAGATTCCAGTGCATACATCTACAGGTAAAAGCACGTATATGGGGTATACTTAAATCGCTTATACGTGCCAGTTTAGTATGAAGAAGGGCAAGTACACGATTCATTACACTGACTTGAGTCGTGCTCGCTGATTGGTCAAGATGGTGGTGCATTTTTTCCACTTTCTTCCTTGTCTTGGTGCAAGTGAGACCTCTACGGCTTGTGGAAAGAGCCCAATGTGAAGCGACTGAGAAAAAAGTGCTCAGGTCACCTATCCTCTAGCACGTCATCGATGATCTAATCAATCAAATCAATCAAATCAATCACCACGTAACACCTAGCAGCTCCCGCAAGCTCGTAATCGAACATGGAATGTATAACTGTAATTTTCTTGTGGTGCTATTCAGAAGCGTAGGGGCTATAGAGTGATCACTAAACCTTTTCGACAGTTCCTAGCTCAGCCTTCGTCATTTAATAGTTTCATCTCATCATTTTTAAGATTATTTAAAATCCAAAGTCGGCAAACATAAATTACTGAGCTTACTGGTAAAAAGAGGGGTTAACGCAGAATGAAATAGAAATAGAAAATAGATTTGAAGATAAAATCAAACCCCAGTTTACAGACAGTCGTTCACTTTCCCTCAATTCAACCTCGGTTTAATGTGGACGCCTCGTTAATACTGACACTTTCTGTGGACCCGCAGTGTCCATGATAACGTGGTTTGATGATAGCCCCAATGTGATAAGACTGTGAGACTGGGGCTTATGTCATTTCTCCCCGGAAACGAAAATATCGTGTAATTGAATTTCTCTTGTTGTGCTATTGTCATCGCAGGGACTTGAGAACCGAAAAAACATCGTACTTAAAGAATATTAAAATCAGCTATAACTACCGCCTCATTGGCCCTGCAAAGAACTTGGTGACAAGAGAGGACTGTCTGGAGTCCAAGGGCGCATCCTTCCTCAGATTTGAGGATTCCTTTAGAGACGATGTTTTGAAAGCTGCAATGTCGGCGCCAGTGAAGGTAGATAAACTATTCCATTTCTTAAAAGACATGTTCGAGAAATCGAGCGATCATGAGTCTTTCACATCCTAAGCTAGAATAACAGTCTCTTTTCTCTTTACACATACAGCTCTAAAACGCCTCAAGAGTGCGACCAATCACGAGGAAACTTTTAATGGTAAAGATGAGGATTACATTAAATGGTTTAAAATTTTTAAGGGTAGTGCGGTCACCTTTAATGTGCTTTCTCAGTTTCCTTTTCTCTCTTTCAGACCAGATCCCTGAACTATGTCTTTTGTTTCCCATGAAAGTGGTTGGCGCCATTGCATACGCATAGTAAGCGCAGCAGATACCTATCGCCGGTCATTTCATGCATTAAGCTTGTCTGAATCTGATTCATACGGTTTAACTCATGCGATCACAAAGGCTATTTCTCAATTCACCCTTTCCGTTTTTCGGAGATGCCATTACTTCACTAGAAATAGGTGTGGATGGTGACCTAACCTACCTGACCTTCAAATGCCTTTAAAAATTGATGACTCTCCTAGCTGTCTCCACCTCCTTTTCACACGTCATGAAGAATAGTTGGACACAAACATCAAAGATCCATTGTTTGACTATGTGGCTAGATATTTAATACTTTTGGTCGTATTACATAAGATCCGAGTGAGCAAATTAATTCTTATCTTTTGATCATAGGTTTGAATCGGGAGAAATTAGAAACACGATTAAAAGCAGCAAATTCCATTTGTGGGGCTACGAAACTGAACCAAGCAGCCAAAATGTACTTTGAAACAAGAAGTGCATAGGGTAAGAATCTGAAACCCAGCCAATAACACTCTGCATCCTTTTGCTCACTGAAGAATATTGCTGAGGATTAATTTCAAGTGAAATTTGTCTTTCTTGAACAAATATTAACAATTTCTAAATGTCTTACAAGAGATCAAATCAGTCAACACCGCAAAGGAAACATAAAACGTGGCACGATGCACTATATACATGGTGGCAATCTTTTGCCGTGTTCGGAGCTAAAGATAAAAGCCTTTTGTTCCGATCTAGCAGACTTGAGTTACGGTTACCATACAATCATGACAGATTTTTACAACGGCCTGTATTGCTGGGTTAGTATAATCCGCGTGACAAATTCCCATCTTCCTTAGTTGAAAAACCCATGCAACTCTGACCGATAAGGGAATACGGTTTCCCGTTTAATATTTTTCAAAAGATTAAGTTCGTGTGGGCTACAAGTAGAACGATTATAGATGTACTAAATACAGGTTCTCTCATCGAAGTAATCAGTAACAAGCTGCTGAAATTTACTCCTTTATCTGTCTAAACGGTAATGTCAGAGGATTCTTTTCATGATACCTGCATGTTCATTATTCCTGCTTGCAAATTCTTCAGGCATTTACAATTACGTTATTTTCTTATATAATGAAGAATACTGTAGATCTGTGGATTATTTGAATCATATGGAAGAGGAAGATTCCGAACGAAAATTAACGTTCGCGTTCTCCCGGTGTAATTACGAATCCTGAACCGGTTGTAGTTGAGTATGTATTGGTGGCTGCAAGGCTCTGACTGAACAACATTACCCAGGACGATAGTGTGTGCGTCAAGGCTCTCTTTGACTGACATTTTGCCGCCTGCATGTAATATAACTACTTAGTTGATGTTTAACTATGCATCCCGGTTGCATTTCAGCACATGTGTATGGGACTGCCGAGTCCACGTAGGACGTACCCGGCGACATTTAAACTACTTTTTGCAAGTACAAAGCTCACTGGTTAAAAAACTCGACAAGAAATTTGAAGACAAACATAGTGCACAAACAGTCTCTGTTATGAAAAAGAAAATTGCCTTAGCTGACTGTAAATACAGGTCAGATCGCACGCAGGACTACGCGGACCTCCCTTCCAAAGAGTATGGACGTAAAACAGTCCAGCACCCAACTCAATCGCTCCTCACAGGTTTCTGAAAGCAGATGCTGCAACAACTGTACGTATCGCAGTGGTGCCAAGAAAGTGACCATGATAAAGAGACAGAAACAAGAGTACCAATGGCAAAGTGATGCCACTAAAACAGAAAAGGTCCATTTTGAAAAAGAAGCAAGTCCTTGAAATTGACGTACAGTTCAAAGTTCAAAGGCAAAAAGAGTTTGCACTTTTAATTTGTTTACGATTTTTTTTTCAATAAAATATCATTTTAGGTATTAACTGCTTAAGGCAATTTTTTTTATATAGAAGTGATTGCTTTTTGGCCCTCAATTAACTAAACATTACATACTACAAATTACAGGCATGTCAGTATTTGACATGCTTCATTTATCCTTTTAATAATTCCACATGTCCTAATTATGTAGCAGATAAAAGTTGTTTTCAATGTGTCGCATAAGCCATTTTTGAGGTCAGTTTGTAAAACTCATTAGAAATTTGTACAAGCAGGCTAACTTTATTATTCTACTGAGGTTTCTGGGGAGAGATTTTTTCCCTTGAATGTTATCTAATACGCACAGGACAACAATTACTATTCCTTGCCAGGAGCAAGTGATTTGTTGCTCGGTTCATTTCCGTAGTGGAATATTGTCAGCCTCCTGAAACAGTACATAAGATAAGATGTCTGTCCCCTCACTTCCCACCAAATATGTCAGAATATAAAGGCCTGTTAACAACTCAACATCATGACGAAGAATAGTAAGAATCACGATGAATCCCCAGACAAACATTATGCATTCTTTAAGACCTCTGAAAGTTCAGGAACTAAAAAACAGAACCCACGCCAAAAGCCCTCCGAAAACAAGAAAATTCTTTCAACATCTCTCAAATACCTTTGGATTGTTCCGTCCATTAGACAAAAACGTCAACTAAAAGCTCACACAGGTACGGTACGTGCAAAAGCAAAAGCTAAAGAGAAGCGACTTTTAAACCACTTTTTGCAACGTACAAAGCTCACTCGTTAAAAAACTCGACAAGAAGTTTGAAGAAACACATAGTGCACAGCTCAAAACAATTTCTGTTGTGAAAAAAAAAAATTACCTGAGCTGATTTTAAATACAGGTCAGATCGCGTGCAGGACTGTGCGGGCCTCCCTTCCAAAGAGTATGGACAGAAAACAGTACATCACCCAACTCAATCGCCCCTCACAGGTTTCTGAAAGCAGATGTTGCAACAGCTGTACGTATCGTAGTGGTGCCAAGAAAGTGACCATGATAAAGAGACAGAAACAAGAGTACTTATTGCTAAGTGATGCCATAAAACAGAACCATCCATTTTGAAAAAGAAACAAGTCTTCGAAATTGACGTACAGTTCAAAGTTCAAAGGCAAAACGAGTTCGCACTTTTTTAATTTGTTCATGATTTTTTTTTTCAATGAAATATCGTTTCAGGTATTAACGGCTTAAGGCAATTTTTTTTTTATAAAGAAGTGATTGCTTTTTGGCCCTCTGTTAACTAAACATCACATAATACAAATTACAGGCATGTCAGTATTTGACACGCTTTATTTATCATTTTAATAAGTCCACATGTCCTAATTATGTAGCAGATAAAAGTTGTTTTCAATGTGTTGCATAAGCCATTTTTGAGGTCAGTTTTTAAAACTCATTAGAAATTTGTACAAGCAAGCTAACTTTATTATTCTACTATGACTTTGTATTGTAATACTTTTCTAAATTCTCTGATTTCTCATATACATGACTTTTTTAAACTGTAACTTTCATGTTATTTAATAGTAATGATTGAACCTTTTGTCTTGGTGTCAGTCGTGGAAAGATTAACACCTAGTGACTTATGATTTGCTCTTTAGACTACTTGGGTAACTAAAAAATCCTTAGTTTTTGCATGAAACTACCCTAGCCTCCCTAATTAATTGTATTTGATCTAAGAGTTTGGAATCCCAAAGGCCATCCCAAAGGTCAGCGGTCAGCGATGATGACGGCCGCGTTTTTTGAAGCTGGGTAGTTTGCGTTATTTGTTGCCTTTTTGTGTATTAAATACTTTAGTTTTTTTCGTGTAAGAGTTCCTGTGTAAGAGTTTGCGTGTGTGCGTGGGTGCGTGCGTGTTTGTGTTTTAGTGACTAACAAAATGCGTGTTTGTGTTTTAATGAATAACAAAACTACAAAAGAATAAAGTCAATCTTGTTAAAGCGCCATGATTAGTTTTACTATAATGTGCCCTTCTCCATTCTAGTTTTCTTCTTTTATTATTATTACTATTATGTACACGTAGTTTAAGCAACTTTTTACCAATTGATATTGTACAACTAATGTATTATTGATATTGCACAACTATTGTATTATTGTACAACTAATGTATTATAGGATGGAGTAAAAATAAAATACAAAATACAATACGACACACGAGTTTGGAATAATTAGTTATCTGTACAGCCGCCCCAACCGACGCTAAGGTTTTGTACGTTCAAAAAAACATTTATATTAGGCTACGAGAGGTTGTTTTTCAGCCCATCTAGGGTTTTTTACGGGTTTCCAAAACACGTAGGAACCCTGATAGTAACAACGTATAATCATACGTGATAAGGGACTGGTCAAAAGGTATGGGGGGGGGGGGGGGTGGGTGGGCTGGAGTAGAGAGGGGGTGGGTCATGAGGTTTTGAGCCTTGTGCAAGGGGTTGGTCGTGCAATTTTCAGCTACCCTTAGGGGGTGGGTCACCCTATTTTATTACATAGATAGGCACTAACTACTAACGAGACAGTTGACTACACTTGTTATATAAAACACAGCCAGCTGGAATTATTGCTAAAATACTTACAAACCTGTTGTGCGAGAAAATAAAAAGGGTGACAGGCCGCACATCTATAAGGGCGTGGAACCCTCTGTTAACCTTATTTTTTGGCTCTAACGAGCATGTCCTTTAATGATTTTCCTTTTTTGTAAGGAAATGATTGGTGGTTCTTTAAAAATTTATTTATTTTGTTTTTGTATAAGACCTCATTTTTTCATTCAAGCTTCCTTTATGGTAGACACTGATGGCTGGTATTGTGTCACGAATGGCAATATTTCTTTTTCCTCCTTGTTGTTTTTTTTTTTAGGAGTTTAGACTCCCTTTTGTGAATTTTATTTCTGATAGTAGGTTTTCTATCAAAGATTGTGGGTAGCCTCCGTCCATCAACCGTTTTTTTTTTTTTTAATTTGAATTATTTTCCTCAAAGGTTGTTTCTGAGCAGTTTTTTCGTCGGATTCTCAAGGCTTCTCCTTGGAAAAATCCTTTTTTAACATTTGGAGGGTGACACGAGGTGAAATGTGTGTGCAAGAAGGTTTCCGTTTGTTTAAAATGTGTCGTTGCATCACGGATAGATTTTTCCTTGAATATTGTGCCTTTGTATACAACTGTGTCTAAAAACGCAGTCTCGGCCGTCTCGCAGTTTCGGCTGTGAATTCAATAGTTGGGTGATGTAAGTTTGCTTGCTCAATGAAAGCTTCGATGCCTGGTTTACTCGTGTCCCATAGGGAAAAGATATCCTGTATGTAGCATTTCCAAACTGTTGTTCTATAGACATTTTTGCTTAGAGTTGTTGTTTCAATATATGTCATGAAAATATTGGCAAAGGAATCAAAACTTCTGTCTTTGTGCCTATTGCAGTTCCATGGTTTTGTAGGTAGTGCTTTCCATTGAAGTGGAAGAAATTTTTTTTGAGGATTAATCTAAGCATTTCCGGCAAGTAATGTGTAGGAATGGGTGTCTTCGGAGAAATTTTCATCATATGCTTTGTGAGAGACAGTTTCAATATACCCTCGTTTTGCTGTATATTTGTGTCAAGACTCATAACGTGCATCGAAACAAGAAATGTTCGGTTTTTCACATTTGTCCTTTCCGTGAAAGGTATGATTTCTGTGCTTTTGATATTGGTTGTAGCAGTGTATCAACAAATTTTGTCAAGCACAGAACAAGGTTTTATTGGATTATTAAGAGGAAACCAAACATTGATGTTTTAACTAGGGGGTGAGTCATGCAATTTCCAACCTTTCTTTAAGGGTGGGTCAGTCATTTATGTGCCGAAGGGAGGGGGTGGGCCATGTTTTTTTTTATCAACCACATTTCCAAATGCTCCGGCACACCCCCCCCCCACCCCCTATACTTTTTGACCTGTCCCTAACGTTCAGCCAAAAATGTGTGAAATTATAACCCCAAAAATATTAGGTGTGTAACTGAGGGATCCTGATCCTGCTTTTCCTTGCAGATCGTTCCACAATTGAGGTCAAATGATTGTTCTTGTCTTTCCTAACAACGAAACATGCTTTTATGATCACCTATGCTATTTTCCAAAGGAGTGAATAAAAGTTTTCACAAAATTGTTTCGACAGCTAGTACTAAAGAAAAATACGATTTGCCAGCAGTCTAGATGGTACCAGCAGATAACAGAGTTTACGGAAAAATGGAGGCAATGGAAACGAGAATTTTAAAAAAAGCTTTAGGCTCAATAAGCAACACAAGTCTACATTTGCCTCGGACTTTTTTGGTGCATTCCTTTGCCACTGCGGGACAACTTACAACTGGCAACAGTTGTCAAAGTATATCCCATCCTTTTCTTAGCGTTCATGATTCTTAGCACTGGTTTTTGATTTGCAAATTTACGTTAACCAAAAGTGATGCTACATAAATCATGCACTTCTTATTATTCATGTAGTCATAGCACAGTAGTACGATCACATACTCACTGAAATCTTAAATGGCCAACTGTTAATACCTGGGATTTCTTGATATCAGTTAACTCTCCAAGGTCTATGATAATGTCGGTGGTGTAAGCTTTTGTTTAGTACATCAATGAGCCTTGCCGGTCCCAACCCGCATTAAAGACGTTGATGCATGAATGCCACTGAAATGTATAATAGTAAGGAATTTTTTTCCAACATTATTAAAAAACTTAAAAGCTACTTGTTACACTATATCCTTTATTTGAGAAGGAAAGATGATGCTAAAGAGCATTTCAGATAGTGCCTGGATTCCATATATTCATTGACGGGTGGTTCCTATTAATTTGTTTAATTAATAGCATTGACCTTTTCAACACCCTAGCAAGGCAACACCCTATTTGTACATTTCTTTGTTGTTACTGTGCAACTTCGAGACTGGCTTAAGCAAGCGACGATGAACTTATCACTTAAGAATTCATCTCCAGGATAGTTTGCCTGCTTTTATCAAATTATGTCATAGCGCAAATATTTATCTGTCGTCGTCTTGGTTCTCAAACTCCCTACAGTAAATCAGGGCGACCTTCACGTTTTAGCACCTCAAAGACAGCTCCCCTTCCCCCACCAATAACATATATATATTGACAAAGCCTTATTGGAATAGACACTCCAGTTAAGTTGTGACCTTGAGATCTACGGAAGGTTTCTTTTTTTTGATTAAATAAGTGCAATGTGATCCAATGTTAGATAGGACTCGTACCTCCTTGTTAAGTTTTGGTGCTTGAGACAGTCCCCACTGTCTGTCATGCCGCTCATTGTTGTATTGTGTGCAGTGGCAAACTGAGCCACTGCATGCAACTTTGCTGCCTTTAATAAGTCTTTTTTTCCAGTTTCTCCCTGTTCAGTCCTATCAGATCAAAAGGTAAGAATTAATTTGCTGACACTCGGACTGTATTTATCACGGCCAAAACTGTTGAATAACTAGCCACATGGTTAAACCAATAGATATTAGATATTTCTATATATCTATTCCTCATGTTATGTAAAAAGGAGGTGAAGCCATCAGAAAGAGTCAGCAATTGCATTTGAACATCACCAGTGGAAATCAGGCGGTAGTTGAAACTTGTCTTTATGTTCTTTAAGTAAAAAGACTTATCATTTCTCAACTCTCTGCAATTCAATAGCAGAAAAAGAGAAATTCACACTAGATTTTCGTTTACGGGGAGAGTCATGACGTACTACTCTTGCAGTATTATCACAGTATTAAACCCCGTTAACATGGACACTGAGGGTCTCCTAAGGTCTCCGTATTAACGTGATTTTCATGATAAACAGGTTGAATTTAGAGAAAATAGCGAGTGTTCGTAATGTGGGGTTGTACTGTATCTCCAAGATCTATTTTCATGATGGAAGGTAAATTTAATCCTGCGCTTACCCCTCTTTTTACTTTGGGTACCATTTCTCGATAGTCCTGGCAACGTTTTGGGCCCGGTAAGCTGACTTATGTTTGCCGGGTTTGGATTTTCAATAATCTTAAAAATGATGAAATAAAACTATACGTTTACTAAGGAAAATTTACTGGTTTGTGAGCTAGGAACTGTTATACTCTTGAAAAGGTTTAGTGTTCGCTCTAAACCCCCTGCGCTTCTGAAAAGCACTGTGTCAACAAGAAAATTACAATTACATTCGATGTTCAATTACGAGCACGTGGGAGCTGTTAGATGTTACGTGGTTAAATAAATTTGATTTATTAATTTGATTGATTTGATTTGATTTGATTGATTGATAAGATCTTTGATTACGTGCCAGAGGACAGATGACCTGCACACTTGTTTCTCAGTCCTTTCACAATGGGGCTCTTTCCACAAGCTAGAAAGTGGAAAAAAATGCACTACCATCTTGACCAATAAGTCATTTCAATAAATCGTGCATTTGTCGCTCTTCATACTAAATTGACACGTATAAGCGCTTCAAGTATAACCCATATGCATGCGTTTACCTGTAGATATAGATAAAGTTCCCTTTTTAAAGAGTCAGGCCCTGTCCACAGGTGTCCGGATCAGTGAATTTTACACTGTTTTTAAAACCATACGCGTCCACATTTAGCGTTTTTCAATCGTTTTCATCAGTAAAACGACGGAGTTTTTACGCACTTTTTAGGCTAATTGTATGTGGGGTAAACCGACGGTCTACATGTCACGAGGATCAGAGGGGACCCGTTTGTCCAAATTTGAGGTTGGAATGGCCAAAAACGCCGGTTTTGTGTGGATGGAAGACTGAAACGGAGGACAAAACGCCGTTTTCAGAAACATCCGGATACGAGTGGTTGGGGCCTGAATCGGAAAGCCGGGAGAGAAGCTATTGCTCCTTCAGTATCGTACCGAGCTTCCCCTCTTTCTCTTCCAATGACTTCTGTCGGCCTTTGTCGCCGAGTGATGGCCGCTTTCTACCATGTGTTTGTTTAGAAGTGTGCTCTTGGCGGCCCTAAAGGGGCATACGGGGCACCCTAGTGGCCTTGAGTGGACCATCATATGACGGTAAAGATGGTCCCAGGTCAAAACGCATGCCCCGCATACCTCTTTAGGGCAGATCCACTTCTTTTCCACGGGTCTTTCATTGTAGCGCACCCATCCAGGGTGCCTGTTCTCCAGTTGATCGCGTTTCATCGCCTCTCCATCGCCGGTGGAGAACCGGCAGCCACTGTAGGGACAAATTACAGCTTCCGTGAGGGGCTGCCCGTAATCCACTGGGGAAAACCTCCTCAGAGCTAGGTCGTTGTCTACTAGACATATTTCTCTCCAAATATTCTTGGATGCGCAAGGGATGTTTGAATGCCTGCAATAGGTGAAAGGTTAAATATTAGTGAATTTAAGATGTCACGACGGGCAAAAATTGTGAAATACCGCCTCGGTAAGAAAACACCCTTTTTTGTACATTCCTCTGTTGTAACTGCGCAACTTCGGACATAAGCAGGCGACAACCAATTTATCACAAAAGAATTCATGTCCAGGATAGTTTGTCTTCAGTCATCAAAGTATGGCAAATCGCGATTGCTTATCTGTCGTCATCTAGTCTTAGTAATTCTCAAACTCCCTGTTGTAAATTTGGGCGACCTTTACGTTTTAGCACATACAAGACTTTCCCCCATCAATAGGGACCTTAACATCCGAGGGAGGAAACGGCAGCGGTAACATCGCCTAAGAAGTGAATTTGCGTTCATTCAACCTTCGCCGCGACAGTTCCCACTAACTGACTTTGTCAAATTTTGAAGCGAACTCTCCTGGAGTTAAATTCCTAAAAACCATATCCAAGTTCAGAAAGAGAAAGAAAATTTCGTAGTAGCTTGTCTATCGTAAAATTAGGCATTTTCACGTCGTAGTCGTGCTGTGACGGCAAAGAAATGTACAAAACACGTGCAAAGTTGTTATTTTGCCTATCTTAGATCATCGCAACGTATTGCTTTTTTGATGTTCCCGTTGCCATCCCTGTCGTCGCATTTCAGGTCACCAATAGCAAATATATATTGTCAAAGAGTTATTTGAATGGACCCTCCAAAAAAGTTGAGAACTTGGATCTAGGGAACGTTATTTTCCCGAGTAAATATGCGGAATGTACTCCAAAATTATATCGGGCTCCTACCTCCTTGTTGGGGTTTAGTGCTTGGGGAAGTCCCCACCGCCTGTCGTGACGTTCATTGTTACGCGCAGTGGCAAACGAAGCCACTGCACGCAACTTTGCCGCTTTTAATCGGGTTTCCAATTTCTCCTGATTCAAACCTATGATCAAAAGATAAGAATTTATTGGGTCAATCGGATCTTATGTAATACGGCCAAAAGTGTTAAATATCTCGCCACATAGTCAAACCAATAGATCTTAAATGTTTATGTCCAACTATTCCTCATAACGTGTGAAAAGGAGGTGGAAACAGCTGAGAGAGTCATTAATTTATAAGGGCATTTGAACGTCAGGTAAGTAAGGTCACCATCCACACCTGTTTTTAGTAAAGTATGGTATCTCCGAAAAAAGGAAAGGGTAAATTGAGAAACAGCCGGAGTGATCGCATGAGTTAAACCGTATGAATCAGATTCAGACAAGCTTAATACATGAACTGACCGGCGATAGGTATATGCCGCGCTTACTATGCGTATGGCTCCAAGTACTTTCATGGGAAACAAATAAAAGTCATAGTTCAGGAATCTGATCTGAAAAAGGAAAAAGGAAACTGAGAAAGCACCTCAAAGGTGACCGCACTACCCTTAAAAATTTTAAGCCATTTAATGTAATCCTCATCTTTACCATTAAAAGTTTCCTCTGGATCGGTTGCACTCTTGAGGCGTTTTAGAGCTGTATGTGTAAAGAGAAAAGAGACTGTTATTCTAGTTTAGGATGTGAAAGACTCATGATCGCTCAATTTCTTGAACATGTCTTTTAAGAAATGGAATAATTTATTTACCTTCACTGGCCTCCCCTATCGTTGCCTTTAACACCTCGTCTTGAAAGCAATCCTCAAATTTGAGGAAGGATGAGGCGTCGTATTCAAGGCAGTCCTCTCTTGTAACCAAGTTTTTTTCTGGTTTTACAAGGCGGTAGTTGAAACTTGTTTTGATGGCCTTTAAATATGCTGTTTTCTCGGTTCTCAAGTCCCTGCGATAACAATAGCACAACAAGAGAAATTCAATTACACAATATTTTCGTTTCCGGGGAGAAATGACATGAGCCCCAGTCTCACAATCTTATCACATTGGGGCTATACTCAAACCACGTTATCATGGACACTGCGGGTCCACAGAAAGTGTCAGTATTAACGAGGCGTCCACATTACACAGAGGCTGAATCGAGTGAAAATGAACGAGTGTCTATAAACTGGGGTTTGATTTTATCTTCAAATCTATTTTCTCTATCTATTTCATTCTGCGTTAACCCCTCTTTTTACCAGTATGCTCAGTAATTTATGTTTGCCGGCTTTGGATTTTAAATAATCTTAAAAATGATGAGATGAAACTATAAGTTTACGAAGGCGGAGTTAGGAACTGTCGAAAAGGTTTAGTGATCACTCTAAAGCCTCAGCGCTTCAGAATAGTACCACAAGAAAATTACAGTTACATTCCATGTTCGATTACCAGCTTGTGGGAGCTCTAGGTGTTACGTGGTGATTGATTTGATTGATTAGATATTCGATGAAGTGCCAGAGGATAGATGACCTGAGCACTTTTTTGTCAGTCCCTTCACATTGCGGCTCTTTCCACCAGCAATAGGGGTCTCACTTTCACCAAGACAAGGAAGAAAGGGGAAAAAATGCACTACCACCTTTACCAATCAGCGCGCAAGACCCAGCCATTTCAATAAATCGTGCATTTGCCCTTCTCCCTACAAAATTGGCACGTATAAGCGATTCAAGTATACCCCATATGCATGCTTTTACCTGTAGATGTAGGCACTTGAGTCTAAGTGCCTCTCCATTACTTCTTTAATGTATAGGGCCCAAGTGCCCCCATTCTCGCTCCACCCTGCGAGGCGACACAGGGTGGAGACGGCTTCCCGCGGAAAGATCCCATTGTTTTCAACCATCTGGTTTATTATAAAGGTAGTGGCAAATCCCTGAAAAGAATAAAGGAAGATCATAACCAGTTTTTGAGAGGCAAGATTCCTTTTCCAGATAGTCGTGGGCGAGCACATCTTTCCTCCATCCATCAAAACATACCAGAGGCTCCTCTTCCACTAAAACTACTTTCCCTCGAATTGGTTCCGCATGCAGTTATGACTCTACGTTTTAGTAAAGAAAATGAACTTACCGACCTATTACAGTGGTGGGTAATCCGCCTCGGGTCAAACCCGGCTTTCACTACCACCCTCTTGAAGAGGCTGGTTAAATCATTGAGTGGGTTGTTGTTCTAAAATAAGAAAAAACACCGGAATAAGATTGCATTGTCTTAAGGTGGCTCGATACAGTTTTTCAGGGACAATACCTCCCAAGTTTGAGCATAAACTACGTCGCCATAAACAAAGTTTTGGAAAAATTGCCACCACAGTTGTATTAAATAAAGATGAAAAGTTGTTATGATCAGGGTTGCAAGTGCATCGGAGTTGTCATAGCAACGAAATGACGCTATTACCTATTTTACTTGCAGCAGTATATCTCGGCACTGGCAACTGTTCTTCCAAAATCGTTTACGGGAGCTTTTTTCTCCAATAGCGGCCTCGATGTTCGTGAAGTTTAAGCGAAATCTGTAAGAGCGTTATCGAGATATTTTGGGATGAAGTTTTTGTGGTTAGAAACACAGTACAAAAATGGACAATATTGTTGTTTGGCCGTTATCTGTAGAAAATGAAGCGCTTTTTACATGCAATTTCACCTCATAGTAGTTTCAATCTTTCTAAAAACGTGTGTGAAAGATCATGGAGATGGCTCCAGCCGATTGTTAGAAAGAAGGGTTTTATTAGCATATCGAAGCGCTCTTGTTAGTGGTTTTGTAAACATTTTGGTCTTCTTTAACAAATTAGCGAATAGTTTTTAAACCGCTCGATAGATTTTTTTAAAAATTTAAGATTCTTGAGATTAACCTTTCCTTTATATGACCTCTTAGTTTCAAGATTATTGATACATTGTAAGGCAGTAAAATAAGGGCTACAATTCGTTACTTTTTTATCGGAAGCTTCGTTATTACAAGTGAAAGCCTCTCATTATTCAAGGCTTTGTCTCCAAGTTTCATTTTCACGTGAACAACAGTAACTAACAATGCATTTGACATATGCAAAAATACTAGCTATTGTTATGCGCGAAAACATGAAACTTGGAGACAATACCCTGAATAATGAGAGGCTCACATTTGTAAACACAAAATTTCTGCCAAAATATTGGCGAATTGTTGCCCTTATTTTACAGCTTTACAATATCAATAATCTTGCAACTAAAAGGACATATAAAAAAATCTATCGAGCGGCTTAATAATTGTTCGCTAATTTGTTAAAGTAGACCAAAATGTTCAAAAACCGCTAACAAAAGCGCCTCGATACATACTAATCAAATCCTTCTTTCTAGCAATCGGCTGGAAGTATCTCCACGGTCTTTCCCACACGTTTTTAAAAAGATTGAAACTACTGTGAGGTGAAATTGCATGTCAAAAGCGCTTCATTTTCTACAGATAACAGCCGAACATCAAATTATCCATTTTTTACCGTATTTCTAACCACAAAATCTTTATCCCAAAATTTCTCGATAACGCTCTTACAGATTTCGCTTAAACTTCTCGAACATTGAGGCGACTATTGGAGGAAAAAGCTCCCGTGAATGCTGTTGGAAGAACAGTTCCCAGTGCCGAGAAATAATTCTTTAAGTAAAATAGGTAATAGCGTCATTCCGTTGCTATGACAACTCCGATGTCATTGCAACCCTGATCATAACAAATTTTCATCTTTGTCTAAAACAACTGCGGTGGCAATTTTTCTAAAACTTTGTCTATGGCGACGTAGTTTATGCTCAAACTTGGGAGGTATTGGCCTTGAAAAACTGTATCGAGCCACCTTAAGCGTTAGCGATAAATGGAAATTAATGTGAACAGCATCTGGGAATAAAAAAGTTGCAAGGATTTGTTATCATAAAATGTGAAGTTTTCGTTGCATAAAGTTTTTTTAGAAAACTTAGACGATAAACCAAAGTATATAAATGACATCCATATGGCATCATTGATAGGGATATGAATACTCTCATGTCAGCGGAATTCATGTTTACAGTAGAGGTGGCAAAAGTATTATTGATAATTATGCACTCAGACAAACAACTAAATCAAACCTCGTGCCTTGTAATGAATGGATGGAGCAGTAACTGAACCGAATTATCATTACATCCTTGAATGCATGTTTTTTTCATGCCTTTGACCTGTAAGTCATTGGCAGTTTAAACATGTTTGTGATGCCCTTACACCTCGGAACAATTTTCTACCCAGTTTTTCCACTGTTGTGTGTCCTGCATAGCAAGCACTTTTTAACCAAGCGGAAAAAAAGGAAACTCTATCGGAAAGAATGTGTGATTTAAGACTCACGTTTATCTTGCCACTAGAGTTATCTACGTGGCACAATTAACAGCGGCCAAGATTTAGCTTCCTCCCTCAGAGAGATATCTCCGCTTTCATAGGCATCTATCGGTGCGAGGGAAAATGCTCCTCGCACCGACAAGAAGAGGAATGCCAATACAGCGGCGTCGTAGGGCGATCCATTGCTCAGTGGAGTGAAATGGAATGGACGCCTGAAAATAGTACTAGTGTAAGTCAGTCATAAAGTCCTCAATATAGACCTATACATCTAAACTGGTTGTAATAATAATAATAATAATAATAATAATACTTATATAGCGCCGATATCAATATTGCTATTTTCATCAGCGCTTAAAAATAAAAATAGAAATAAAATAATAATAATAATAATAATAATAATAATAAGAAGAAGAAGAAGAAGAAGAAGAAGTGCATAAAGTTAATACATGCAAAAAGTGCGTGAACCTGCCAAAAAGGGTAAAACAAATGTGTCAACACTAAAACTATAAAGATTACCTAGACTACTTAAATCGTAAAAAAACTGCATAAAACCTACTAAAAACGAGATTAAAAAGCACATAAAATCACAAAAAAGCTTTCTGAAATAAACATGTCTTGAGTGTCTTTTTAAAAGATGCTACTGAGCGGCTACTCCTAATTGAATAGGGCAATGAATTCCATAGTTGAGGAGCAGCAGCAGCAAAAGATCGATCTCCTAACGTTGTTAAAGTCTTGAATTTCGCAGGGTTTGGTAGCAGGTTATCTTCTCAAGTCGTTATTACGGGATACGTGGATTCGTTGTTAAGCGAATGTTCAAAGAAGCATGCCAAATGTGATGGAAAACCTGATGCCGGTGGACCTGTACGATCTGTTTTCTTTGTAAATCCACGTTTGTGAAGGTAATAGCATGATTTGTAATGATATTTGGCATAAATACCACAAGGGATATTTCAAAACTGTTATACGTAATTTCACGAGCCATTAGCCAAGTAAAATTTGAGACAATTTTGAAATATCACGAGTGATATTTATGCCAAATATCACGTACAAATCATGCTATTATTTGTTTACACTACTACCCGCAAAAGGGTTGTAATTTTCACATGTAGGTATTTCAAATTAAGCTGAAATAACACTGCTCTAGGCCAATCAAATTGCAGAAATTTCTCATGTAATGGTATAAACAGCATAACCCTAGGTTCGTACTGCTGTCATGCCATTAAATTACCAAATATGCGGCTTACGGATGTTATCCTAGTTTATAGCATCTGTCAGTCTACAAAAAAAGGGAAGGGAAAATGGGAATACAGTTGTGACTTTTTTCCCGAATTTTAGCTGCGAAGGACGATACCATGAATCGAACTCTATTTTTGTAACACAGATATCTGAATTTCGATTTGATTCTAGATTTTTCTTATCCCATAGAAAAGGGGTTTCGCGCTTTCCCATCACTGTTATAACTGAGTACCCCCGCCTCAATAGAGTGTCCCCTCTGGGGGGACATTCTTTCAGTGTAGGTGATGACAACAACAAGGAATGAATAAAACTATCATTATTTAGCTGTTCCCGGCAGCTGGTAGGGAGAAACCTTTAGCTAAATGTATTACAATGTAACAGTTGTGAAGGATAATACGCGGCCAACGATGGATTTACCTGTAGCACCGGTTCCCCTGGTCTTGTTTCTCCTTCTTAAAATCTATTACAAGAGTCAGGCGATTGTTCTCGTCTTTCCTGTCAAAGAAAAATATACCACTAAAATCAAAAGGTCTTTTTTAAGCCAATTAGTATAAAGTATCACCAAAAAATCCATCGCGGCAACAACGGGTTGATGAAGAAGAAAAAGGCGGAAGGTTCCACACAACCACTCCCTCATTAATCGCACTTGTCAACAGTGGTTTGGCATTAAGTAAACGTAATTCTATGAAACAGGCTATTATATCTAACATTGGTCATTGACCTCATACAACTTGTATGAGGTCAAATACTCACTGAAATCTTAATTGATCCAATGTTACTGTCGAGGACATGTTCATCATCTCTGCTGGGTCGCCTCGATGGCCATTCATGCCAGTCAGGGAGCCCTGTCGGGCCCCTGAATGGAAAGAGGCGCTCAACATGAACACGGCTGAAATGAATAAATTTAAATTTCCTTTTTTTGATAATCCAGGAAGGCATTATCCTGGGTGCCACAGGGTTAGAAATCGTTAGAAAATACAGACCTTGGAAACGCAGACCTCAAAAATGCAGACCTTGAAAATGCACACCTTGAAAACGCAGACCTCGAAAATGCAGACCTTGGAAATGCAGACCTCAGATACGCAGCCCTCGCATTCAGCTTATTTAAGATCGATGTACACATTTCATGAAAGCAGTTTACACGTAGCGCTTGTTTCCCCTACAGTTTTTGGCTGATGGCATGCTATGCCAACTTTTTTTTCCGTGTTCGATATTTAACCATTGGTTTCGGGTTCGCCCTCTCAGTTTTTAAAAGCTAAAACCATGTGTTTTCTTTTGTGTAGTGTTTGTTCATTTTATTTTTGTTCACATTGAACCACCTGGCATTTTACGACCGAGTTAAACTTTTATTGATTGAAGCACTTAAGTATAATGGGCAAAGCATTCATTTAAAAAGACTGTGCAAACAAACTGCAATTTCCATGTTTTCATTGTTGTTGCTGAGAAGAAAAAAGCAAAGTCGGCATCCCAGAAGCCAAAAACTATGGGGAAAACAAGCGCCACTCTTAAACTGTTTTTATTGAATGTGTAGATCTTACATATGGCTTGTAATTTCGAGGTCTGTGTTTTCTAGACATTGTTACTCAAGACATGCTATTCACTTGGGTTATGGCCCGGGGGGGCACTTGGGTATTTTTTGGGTGGGTATGTGCCGCCCGGGACTCCAAATTGGCACCCCGTTCTAAAAAAATTTCCCCTAAAATTGATACCCCGTTCTAGAATGCGCCCTAAAACTGATACCCCGTTCTAGAAATGGGCCAATTTTTTATACTCCGTTCTAAGGTGCAAAGAGTACAACAGTTTGCTTGTTAACGCATTGAACCGTATTTTTAAAAGCAATCTGTCCTTGAATTATTTCAAATGGCTGCTTACAAAACTGGAGCTTTCGTGCGTTCGAAATATTATACCCCGTTCTAGAAAACGCCTCTGAAATGGATACCCCATTCTAAATCAGGAGCTTCAAAATCACGACCCCGTTGGGCGGCACATACCCGTATAGGTAATGTATGGGAGTACCCCCCCCCCCCCCTCCCAGGGGTTATGGTATATGGTGCAGCAGCCTAAAGTATGGGGTGGAGCGGAAATTTTTCTTCCAGCTTCCTTGCCTTGGAACCACTAGCTATCATCATATCTCACCTGTTTGTGGCACTTGCCGTATCATCGCATAACTGTGCAATAGCCATTTTCCAGCACAAGTATGCCTGCTTCCTAGATGATAATTGTCAAGAGTATCTCTGGCAAAGATTTTTAACAGAAAAAAATCATCACCTATTTTTCTACACCTCACTAGTAGATATTTAAGGTAAAAACGAGCGGTATACATGCTGTTTTCAAGGTTCTCTGTTTTTATACTGATATTCGGTCGGCCATCTTGGATTTTTGTGGAGGTTTCCGCTGACTACTCGTTCTCTCGCTCTGTTTTAGACGGAGACGATGCTCAATTCAGCTGTCAATTTTACGCAGTGATGTGTCGTGCCCTCGAAAAGCATGTTTATTTAAAAAAACAAACACAAAAATTAAGCGTAAATTTAAAAAATTAAGAAAACTGGACAAACACTATTAAAACCTGAATGAAACTGAAGCGCTTACTTTTCTTTCCAAAAAAGTGGGTTGAGTCAATGGCACGGCTCAAAGTTCACACACACAGCCCGCGTTTGAGGGTCGTGGTCAATTGAAGAAGGAAATTTAACAAGGATAAGCATTAGATACTGTAAAGGCAGTAAGTAAGTTTTCATTTGCACTGTTTTAAGTTGGATCACATTACCAGTTAGTCTCCTAACCCGATCTGACCAATGTGAGTGATTGCAAGGTGAAGAACACAGTTCCAATTTTTTTTTAAAAAGGAAGATGCGTACCATTCGCTCTCAACACAATAATATTTGCTTTCTTTTGCTCCCGAACCGATGTACGTAATTTTCCAGGAGAACAAACTTGGTACCAGTTGAGAAAAAAAAATAAACATTTTACATCAGCTAGCTATTCCTTTCGTCTCTGCTCGTTTTCATCTTACAATAAGAGAAATCCCACTAAACAAACAGGAAAGTGTCATGATTGTAGGTGTTCCGCGATTTTCATAAAATGATTACGCAAGTTTGCATTTCAATTAAGCTTACTATTTCATGATGAATGATAGCACTGAAAAATAGGCGTAAAATTGTTTTACAGTTAAATTACACTCCGTGATTTTTCTTTCTCTGAAACAAGAAATACGCTTATACACTCTTTATCCAACCTTAAAACACAAATTTCTATCTTTCCGAGACGGCGTAACGACAAGATCAAAGAGCAGGCTGCCCCGCGTGAAAAATGTCCATCACGAGTGCGTAAGAAATCTCTAAACTGCTAATTTTTGGTGCAATGCCGACAGAAAAAAAATTAACGGAAAAAGGACGTGAAAAGGAGACTAAACTTACCATTTCGTTTGGATAATTTTCAACCATTTTCTTTCTTCTTGTTCTCTGAATGCAACTGAACAGACTGCGCAAGACGAATGAACGGCTACCAAGAAAAATGGCGCGAAAATGAGAGCTGGCTTTGGCGGATTGGCGAATGCTTTAATGCTTTGGCTTGTCACCCTTTGACCCCAGTGTCTTTCCCAGTTCGAGCCGTACTATAATATTCCAGCTTGTGGCTCGAAAACTATATCAAAAAGAAAGCCGAAAAAGGTCGCCAGTTCGAGCCGTACTCATTCCAGCTTGTGGCTCGAAGAGTATCCACAAGGAGAAAGCCGAAAAAGGTCACCAGTTCGAGCCGTACTATAGTATTCCAGCTTGTGGCTCGAAGAGTATCACAAAAAGAAAGCCGAAAAAGGTCGCCAGTTCGAGCCGTACTATAGTATTCTAGCTTGTGGCTCGAAAAGTATCACAACAAGAAAGCCGAAAAAGGTCGCCAGTTCGAGCCGTACTATAGTATTCCAGCTTGTGGCTCGAAAAGTATCACAAAAAGAAAGCCGAAAAAGGTCGCCAGTTCGAGCCGTACTATAGTATTCTAGCTTGTGGTTCGAAAAGTATCACAAGGAGAAAGACGAAAAAGGTCGCCAGTTCGAGCCGTACTATAGTATTCCAGCTTGTGGCTCGAAAAGTATCACAAAAAGAAAGCCGAAAAAGGTCGCCAGTTCGAGCCGTACTATAGTATTCTAGCTTGTGGCTCGAAAAGTATCACAAGGAGAAGCCGAAAAAGGTCGCCAGTTCGAGCCGTACTATAGTATTCCAGCTTGTGGCTCGAAGAGTATCACAAGGAGAAAGCCGAAAAAGGTTGCCAGTTCGAGCCTTTAGTATTCCAGCTTGTGGCTCGAAAAGTATCACAAAAAGAAAGCCGAAAAAGGTCGCTAGTTCGAGCCGTACTATAGTATACCAGCTTGTGGCTCGAAAACTATTACAAAAAGAAAGCCGAAAAAGGTCGCCAGTTCGGGCCGTACTATAGTATTCCAGCTTGTGGCTCGAAAACTATTACAAAAAGAAAGCCGAAAAAGGTCGCCAGTTCGAGCCGTACTATAGTATTCCAGCTTGTGGCTCGAAAACTATTACAAAAAGAAAGCCGAAAAAAGGTCGCCAGTTCGGGCCGTACTATAGTATTCCAGCTTGTGGCTCGAAAACTATTACAAAAAGAAAGCCGAAAAAGGTCGCCAGTTCGGGCCGTACTATAGTATTCCAGCTTGTGGCTCGAAAAGTATCACGAAAAGAAAGCCGAAAAAGGTCGCCAGTTCGGGCCGTACTATAGTATTCCAGCTTGTGGCTCGAAAAGTATCACGAAAAGAAAGCCGAAAAAGGTCGCCAGTTCGGGCCGTACTATAGTATTCCAGCTTGTGGCTCGAAAAGTATCACAAAAAGAAAGCCGAAAAAGGTCGCCAGTTCGGGCCGTACTATAGTATTCCAGCTTGTGGCTCGAAAAGTATCACAAAAAGAAAGCCGAAAAAGGTCGCCAGTTCGAGCCGTACTATAGTATTCCAGCTTGTGGCTCGAAAACTATTACAAAAAGAAAGCCGAAAAAGGTCGCCAGTTCGAGCCGTACTATAGTATTCCAGCTTGTGGCTCGAAAACTATTACAAAAAGAAAGCCGAAAAAGGTCGCCAGTTCGGACCGTACTATAGTATTCCAGCTTGTGGCTCGAAAACTATTACAAAAAGAAAGCCGAAAAAAGGTCGCCAGTTCGAGCCGTACTATAGTATTCTAGCTTGTGGCTCGAAAACTATTACAAAAAGAAAGCCGAAAAAGGTCGCCAGTTCGAGCCGTACTATAGTATTCCAGCTTGTGGCTCGAAAAGTATCACAAAAAGAAAGCCGAAAAAGGTCGCCAGTTCGAGCCGTACTATAGTATTCTAGCTTGTGGATCGAAAAGTATCACAAGGAGAAAGCCGGACAAGGTCGCCAGTTCGAGCCATACTGTACTAGAATAGTATTCCAGCTTGCAGTTCGAAAAGTATCACAAGGAGAAAGCCGAAAAAGGTCACCAGGTGGAGCCGTACTATACCAGTTTGCGGCTCGAAAAGTATATCACGAAGAAAAACCGTAAAAGGTCACCAGTTCAAGCCGTACTATAGTATTCCAGCTTGTGGCTTGAAAAGTATCACGAAGAAAAAGCCGAAGAAAAAGATCGCCAGCTCGAGCATATTCCAGCTTGTGGCTTAAACTGTGTCGCGATGCGCAAAGTTTGGAATAAAAGGTTGGTTTGGTTTTGCTTTTCGCTCAAGTCTCTTCTGCGATTTGCGGGTGAAAAATTTACAATTTTGTCCCTTTGTCCGTCGTTGAAATACTGTCAATCGTCGAAAAAGTCTTTACTACAAATTTTGACCACTCATTGGCAACCTTCACCACCAACCTCCAAACGTCCGGTCTGAATTTTCGGCAGCTTCCAGTTGCCGGTGGAACAACATTTTCCAAAGCTAATTTCCAATAAACAGGACAACCTCGCGAGGATCCGGAAGTTTTCAGTACTATTCAACTTTGCTCCTGCTATTTACAGAATTTTCGGTTCGAGTGGATGGTTCGCATTTCGAAAATTCAACAGTTTCCGGAATTTTTGGGAACTTTTCAGGGAAATTTTTGTTCCATTTGCCACTGTTTTGGTTAAATAGAAAGCGCCCAAGGCTTCCGGTCCAAAAAGACACGCGCCATGTTCAAGACAAAAGAGTTGAAGTTTTCTCATAGTTTCGGACGGGCAAGGCGGTGGCCATCCTTCTTCAGGAACAACAGGATTTGGATGTCGTCATTTTTATAAAAAGTTTCCACTAAAAACCATACCCTGTTCGGCGACACTTCCGTTAATCCCAAATAAGGGATACCCCCCTCTCTGCCAAAGTCGCATATCAACTGATGTATTTACTTCTGTAAGGGGACAGCCCAGACAGGGGACAACCATTTTATTTCTTAGGTGGGGAGGGGTGTTGGGGGTCATTTGGTGAAGGCATAATTTTTTTTTCAACCCTTTCATTCACTATAAAGTTGGGATATGTGCTTGCCGGCGATGACATTTTATCTCTCTCCAACACTTTGTCTGATTTTTAGCGCGTCGGGTCAGTGGATGGAGTTGAAAAAGTACACTTTCCAAAGGATCTCTGAAATAATCTTTGAACAAGCATATTAATTGTTATCTAAGAGTTTTTGACTTAACTTGATGCCTTGATACAGTGACTGAGATGGGTACCTTGCCGAACTAGTGAAAAATGTCAGGCCTATCAAATACTGATACTCAAAAAATGAAAAATTTATTTATAATAAAGTTTACATCATGTTCCACCACAGCCTTTTCTGGTATCCTTAATTTAGAGTGCACGTAAAACATAATTTGTTCTTCAAATCCCAACACCAGCCAATGATTTTGAATTTGATAATGAAAACATGTAACATTCCCAGACTTGGTAACCGTCGGAGTTACCCATTGCCGGCTTGTAAGTGTATTTTATTAAAAAAGGAAAGCCATTTGAGGGGGACACATTATTATGCTACATGATAAAAAAAACAGTAAGGAAGAAAGGTTCAGTGTAAACCAAGCGTAAACCCAGCGAGCATCTTGCCAGAATTTTTTCTAGCCCTGACTTGTGCCGAGGATTTTTTTCTTACCGTACTATTGCGAATATCTTTTTCAAAATCACGCAGCCACGCCCCCTTCAGTTTTTGGTTGGCCCCTATTTTAAAACTATTTATTGCAGTTAAAAGTTTACATAACAGAAATGTAAACAAATTATATTTAATTTCTTAACAAACTGAAAATTTTTAAAAGTCCCCTTGATTTAAAACAGATTTTTCAGGAAAGGTCTCTAGGACCCTAAATAACTATTGGGTCTCTATGTTACCGGAACCTGTTTTTTTTTTTTTTTTTTCCTTCATTCTCCAAGGTAACATCAAGGAATATTTTTGACCAGAAGAAAAAGGAAAAAGATTTTTTGAAGTAATAGAAGAAAAAAAAAAGGCCTTGCTCCCGGCCAGGCTCGAACTGGCGACCTTCGCATATCATTAGCACCCTTGGCAAGATGCCAGTACTGCTTATAAGTACGACGCTCTAACCGACTGTGCTACGGGAGCTATGGCTGAGCGGAGAGCGAATCTTTTCATATATCACTCCAAAAATCACATGGGGCGCATAATCATTCATGCGTAGGACTGGTAACCAGTGTGGCACAAGGCAATATGGCAACTTCCGATAGCGAAAGAAGAACCCTTTGAAACACTATAAAATAGTCATATTAGAACTAAGAATGTCAGATTACCTTTGTTTATGGGCTGGTTTGGGTAGTGCTGCCGTTTCAGCTATTTTCTATGCAGTTTACAAGAACAGAGAAGGAACAATTCGGAGCTTGCAGGTACAGTAATAAACGGTGATTCTCAGTGCATGCAGTAAAACTCATCAGTAAATTTATTTGATCTTTTGTTCACCTACAATTTAGATTTCATTTTTGTTTGAACACTTATGCTTTTACAACTTGATGGCTCCATCCGTTTCAATAATGTCTTTTCAACGCGCAGCCAGCTCCTCTATTCCGCCAGCTGGCGTGATCATGCAACTTGGGTCAATCACATAAGAACTTTTAAAGCTCAATTTGAAAAAACCAATGGCACAATTTCCGTACAACCTCATAAATCCATGCAGCAATTTCAAACTATTCCATACAATAAAACCGGCTGTAGGGAAATCTTCAGTACCAGGGAAGTGGTAAGAATAGTCCAGATAAGGTGATCTAAGGTAAGGCCCGGTTCAGACCCCAAACATTTCATGAGCTGAACCTAATTCGAATTGAGGGCAACCCAAATTATTTTGACCGGCTGAATTGATTCAGATGCCGATCTTAATTGCAGCCAAACTAAATTCAAAAGGAGAAAATGCTCATTTCGGTCAAACTACTTTCAAAATACGTTATAATAATTTATGTATAAGGTTTGGTATATGAAAAGTTCGGCGTCTGAATCAAAGCCATTCCAAAGTCAATCCAAAGGCAAAATTCCCGACCGGGCAAGGCAAAAAGAACGACAGAGCCATTCCAGATTGAAACAGGCGTTCCAAATTTATTCAGACACCAAACTTTTCATTTACTTAATTCAATGTATTAGGTTTTACTCATGAAAAGTTCAGCGTCTGAACAGGGCCTAAGAGATACATGTATAATCAATTGAACATTAAGTTATCAAACTCAATCAAACTTGATCAAACTCAATCCATTGGGTTGAGTTCATTTGAGTTAAGTAAACAAACATAATTTAACTGGACAACACTATTGAATGGCTTGGTACAAGAGCAAGACCTGTATTTTTTTCTACATTTTTGAAAGTGTGTCAAAATTACTGAAGTTACCATAATCAGACAATGAGAACTTTTTCTGTGAGTTTGCTTATCAAACCAACTGAACTTAATCAAACTAATCAAACTTTATCAAACTGAATCCACTCAATTGAGTTTGAGTAAGTTCAAATTTGGTAAAAGGTAGGCAAAAAACAACAGGCCATGGCAATAGCAGCAGTTGTTTTTCCGGTGCTAATTGCTCAAAGTAGATTAAATCTGACTGATCTGATTGGTGCCTATGTAGTGGCTCAATTTTATCCTTGGTTAATGTTTTATTTTCTTTTGTTTTGGGGTATGGTAATGTACGATAATGAGTTTGAAACAAAAAGAGCAAATTTAAACCAAGGAAAAAATTGAATCACAATTCATAATGCCAAAAGTGCGAAATTTGAATTTGACAGTACACTGTAGATGCCTTGGAATCCACTAAGTCAATATATTATTGCGGGCGCAATCCTAATCTCCAGGTTTTTATGATGCATGTGTCGCATGTATGTAGCCAGTATTCGTGTGGACTTCCACTAAGAACTCATGTTGGTCACATGCATTTGGACCTTTGATCACTTGTAATCTGATCATCCATGTTTTGACGATCTGTCATGTGAAACTTATGCAAAGCACGGTGTTGGAGCAAAAACCTTCGATCATTGTCACCCGCACTTTTTAACCTTTGGTTATTACTAGTTTTAGGTATAGAATCATTCCACCCAAAAATATCTGGTATTCACTTCTGGAAAAATTTGTATGCACCATAAGGTGAGGGATTTGAAAGTAAGAAACTAACAATGTGACTGGCCAAGTTGTCTATCAATCAGCAATATCATTAAAGATGATCGATTTGGTTTCGAAAAAGAACCATCAGGCCTGATATGAAACAGTAGTCAAGCGGCACCCTTCCAAAGAAGAAATGTCAAAACCTTGATCCGAAACAGCAGTAATTCATAGTCGCCAACAATTCTGTCACATGGCCAATAATGTTGCTCATTTATATTTTGCCACCATACAAAACAACAACAAAACTGTTAATATCTAAATGTTCTGCTTTGGGAAACAAGACAATGTTGCCCATTATATAGAAAAAATTCCTGGATGCTCGGAGAATCAGTTTCCTGAAAAAGCTCTCCTACAGTTTATCTGTTTACAACGTTTTGGTATTTACAGTATAAAAATCCTTTGAACAATCTACTTTTTTCCTTGGAAGAAGTAAAGGAAAGCTACAGTCATGCTTGCTAGATTTTCTGTACCAAGAGAAACTCAAACACTAGTAAGAGCTAAGCAGCTACCATCTTTGAACTCAAGAGTAAAAAGTGTCACAAATTTCAACTCGTTCATTTTATTTTAAGATGTACAACGAATTTCCATTTAGCTTGATAAAGCAGTCTAAAAAAAAATAAAATGACAAATAGGCAAGAGTACACAGAAGACTGGGGTTTCAAAAAAGGCAAATGCAAACAAATAACACAGCCACATAATGTATGCGGAGGTGCAAAAATCTATCGAGGTCAGCTTAACTCAAGCTCAAGTGTTCTACATCTCTTTGAGAGATAAATTTTATCCTTGTAAAAGCAATGCAACTCTCGCTTTCTCTTTTTATGGCCAGTTGTACTCCACTTTCTAGTGCTACAATTATTCCGATCTCCTCCCGATCCAGATAACGAAAACAAGTACGTTGAGCCCAATTGTCCACATGGTAACATTGGATGTTGTTATATTCCTAGACTTTCACTCAACTAAACAGGGACAGCCATTGGCTGATTCTTGGTCACGTGGCCTTGACTTAAATCAAATGTATCTCGATCTTGATATGCATGGTGAAAAGTGGCGTGACAGAAGGCGGGAAAAACTCTGCCAGTTTTCTTTTTCGTGAATAAACACAACAACACAAACATGAAGCCATGATAACTGTTTCCCTCGGGATCTGACATTAAGTGTATATTGAGGACAGCAGACAATCACTTCGAAGATAAAAAATGATAAATTTGCTATAATTATTCAATAAAGAAAAAATGTAGATTTTTAATGAAGAAATTGACAAGACTTCTTTGGGTAAAAGACAAATTTCCTGACATCTCAAATATCACATCTAAAATGAGATCATAACAATGTAACATGTGTGTTGCATGTTTTCCGCTCCAACTTTAGATTGGCACTTAGAACAATGCTGAAACTTGGCCTTGAGGTATAAGACAGGGGAAGCTGTTTGAATGGCTCCCGTTGTATGTAAGTGATGGGTTGATGACCAGCTTTTGAACTATTCTTAGTCATTTAAACGTGCATTTTCCCATTAGAGATCACATGTCATTCTGGAGAAGTGTGTTAACCAACTTTATTATCATTAATGTTTTACTAGAAAATATACCACTCATAAAATTCATAAAAACTACATCCAGGACCAGAGTGGTTTATTTTCCATAATCTCACATGTAAGTTTATGGATGATGTAATTTTGGTAATAGTAGACGATGATGAGTTACTTCCTTCTGTTGAAGACACAGATGTCTGTTCCTAATTTATTCCCATGGTTGACTGGGAAGATCAGGTTGCATGATTGGCAGCACTGGCTGAGCTGGTGAGTGTTTGTTGTATAAGTGACAGTCTTTCACCATTTGTCTGATGTCATTGGAGATACCTGGCCAGAATACATACTACCTAGCCAGGAGAATGCACTTGGGTTTGCTTTATTGGCCTGAGTGGATGGTCTGTAAGACTTCATTTCGCATGTCCTTTGGCATGACTATCTATTATTTTTTCAATTACATGATCACGACGGCTTGAAGATACCATGATTTTTTTTTTCTTGTGGCAAAAACAATATTTTACTCACTTACGTGTTCATAAAATATTATTTTGCCACCGTGTAATATCCTCCCAAGCTTTACTATGAAAGAAATATTCATAATTGCAGTGTTTATTCAGATTCTTGAATTCTTGAAAAAATCTGCACATGTCTGGAAAATAAGATTAAGTCTGGAAAAATGGTAGGAAATCTTGCCTTTTTTTCAAGTTGTCCTGTCACAAGAAAGGACAGATAAATCATCTAATCAGCTTCTTGTTTAAAACACCATTGCATCACTAGCTGATTCTGGATGCTACATGAAAAGAACAGCTAAAGTTTAGTTCACAGCACTAGCCCCCTTGGTGAGCCCTTTAGCTTGTTAACAGCTACACCTAAGCAACTGACGAAGGATCCAATATTTTGGTTGCAAAACCGGTCTTGCAGACATAGCTAAGGAGAGTGTTATGTTTTTCTTAGAATTTAACCATGACACACTTACATTCTGGTACCAAATAGATCAGTTTCATTTTGCGCACACAGTGGAAAGCCTTGTTCTCTACTTAAATTAAAATGTGCAGTCTTTTGACCCAAACAAGCATATTCTCAACCAGCTACTGATTTCGGATTAATGGAAGAAAAGCTTTCCATAGGACTTTTAAGTCCCAGTTCGATATCCTTCAATGACAGTTCGCAGTCATAAGAAATTTCTGTCCTAAGAAATATCACTCTTTGGAGCTTTTCAAAGATTTGTCACCAACTTGAAGGGAATTTGCATATGATCATCTTTGATTATAGAACCACCCTCAACCTCTAGTCAAGCATATCATCAGTTCTGATTACACATTCTGAGCCAATAAACTAAACATTACTGATCATTTTCATGCCTTCCTGCCTGTGAAAGTTGATCTAAATCCTGCGAACGTTGAAGCTGAGGACTCGTAGCCTTAATTATAACCCTGATGTGGTGCAGGGAGTCTATCTTTGTTGAGAAAAGTACTATTGATTTCCCTATTTTCCTCCTATTTTTTAATACAAAGTTTCCTAGTTTTCCTATTTTCTCAATCCTGAGTTTCCTATTTTCCTATTACTTTGAGCAACCATTTTGCTGGACACCCTCAAAAAGTCTTAAATTTTGCATCCAAAATCTGTGTGAACCCGGAAAATGTTATTTTCCTCTTGTTGATAGATCACAGTAGCAGTAATACCAACATTTTTTTTTCCAAACAGGATGCAGTACAAATGGAAATTGGTCCAAAATTGATAGACACTTTGAGGAAGGCAGAGAATCATTCAATACCATATGGTGTTGTAAGAGGAGAAGCAATACCTTTAAAAAGAACAGAAGTCATAAGGAGTGCTCATGTGCAAGATGCTATTGGACTCATACAACGCATCAAAACACGGGAACACAAAAGTGAATGGAGTAAGACAACTAGACTGTGGTATGTAATTTCCTGTTTGCAATTCTTGCACTTGAATTTCCTTTCAATGAAGTGTGAGTTTAAACTTCACTCTTATTCACCAGTAAATTAAATTTATACATGTACATGCAATTTTTTTTAAGAATTCCCCCCTTCCCTCTTTTGGAAGTTTCAATACTGCAGTGGTGTTAAGAAGGTGTCTTTCTTCATTCTCACTAGTCAATGTATAAGGCAAAAGAGGCAAGGCAAATGTTGTACAAAGGGTCACCCAGATTACTGAGAACCTTAGCAAGATTCTTTTCCCCAACTGCTAACTTGCCTGTATAACAGATTTCCTCACACCAAAGGTGTTGTGGTTTGATCTAGTCTTGAGGTTCTCAATCAAAGCCATCTTATTATTATTATTATTATCATGCTTGTTATGATGATGATGATGATGATGATGATGATGATGATGATGATGATGATTACTATTATTATTATTATTAATTTCATATCTTTCAATTCTAGGCACGATGTTGAAAGGACCATAAGTTCTGCTGCTACTTCAGTCCCTTTTGCCTTATTACACAAGGGGATCCTTGTCAAAGTTATGGAACCAATGTCTGCAGAAAAACTTCAGCTAAAAGTTATACAAGATAGGTTTGAGCCAGTGTCCAGCTCTGTTGCTGACTCCTTGGTACAGTGGGCCACCGGTGATAAGACAAAGGGATTTCAAACAATTGAAGAAATGCTACCTGTTGGTACAGCACTAACAGGAATTGGAGAAATCAGTCTGGATGGTGATGGCATTAAGATAGGACCTCCAAAATCTGGTCTGACATATTATCTATCACAACTTACCTTAGATGCCATCATCCGACAGCTGCAATCAGGAAAGAAGATATGGAAAGTTCTGAGCGCAATCTTTGCTTGTGGTAGTGGAATTCTGTTCCTCGTTTCACTTTACTTGTATATCAAGAGACGACGTGACAGACAGATTGAAGATGATTTTATACGGAGGATGCAGCATGATGTGACTGTTGTAGGGGATGGTGAAGCCTTGGATCCCCAGGGAGCATGTGTTGTTTGCATGGACAGACCACGCAATGTTGTCATTTTAGACTGTGGCCACATCTGTTGTTGCTTAGAATGCGCACGGCAGGTGAACAACTGTCCTGTTTGTAGGCGTCCAATCGCTCGTCTTGTCCCCACTTATCATAGTTAAAAAAAATTACCAAAGCCACTCTTAGCCTCTGGAATTTACAAAATTCTTACTCGTATTTTGTTATATGTAGGTGGTGCGAAAGTGTTGACTTAATCAGAAATATCAGTATCTTTTTTGTTGTTGTTGGTATCCTTCTTGAATTTTGCAAGTTGTCAGTAATTCTGTGATCCAAGTACAGGCAGGCAACTATTTTTGCAACCTGCTTTATACAAAAATTGGTGGAATGTTATTTAATTGATGTGAAGTCAGGGAGCAAAGAACGTCAGTGTTATAGCTTGCCAAGATAGCATGTACAAGACCATGAGACTTTTTAACTTGCGTGAAAAAAATTCGGACGAGCCTAATTGATTACAGATCTTCTGTAATTTGAATTCCCCCAAGAAACTTCACATGCCCATCGGAGAAGTTAAGAACAGAATTCACTAGCCTGATAGAAAAGTCCACTAGCCTCAGTGCTATCGTACATGAGTCTATGACTTTCTCTGCACACTGGAAGTACGAACTTGGAACTTCTGGAAGGGATCAAAACTTCAAGGAATAACCAAGTCCTACAAAACTAGACTGTGCGCTATGACAAACCGATCTTGAGAAAAAAGCGACTGATTTGCAGTCTGTAACAAAACAGCCTTATCTTCAGGAAAAAAAATTAATCCCAGAAAGGGAAAAGGATTAAAAGACAGTAACTCACTTGAGGAAGACTTCAAAAATATAACCTGTGGGAAAACTTACACTGACGATATTACATACTGGTAAAACGGAATTCTGATGGTTAGTGTAATAGAGATGGCATTTCTAACACGCCCTTTTGTGCACGTCTCGTTTTTCAAGTCCTCTCAACTAAATAAATGCTACAAAATGTAAATTTCAAATTGCAGTTAACCTTTCTGGTTGCTGCGACTGATTTTTAAGGTGATGTTACACGAGACGATTTGCAACGACCATTTTTAGCGCGACACAGCGTTGCAACATTGTTCGAATGGTTACAACATCGTTCCAGCATTGCAAAGCAGTGTTGCGCTAAAAATCGTCATTGCGAATCGTCCCGCGTAACATCACCTTTAAGTGGCTATGTCACGAGGATATTGCTGTTTTAGGTCAATTCTGTGATGAAGTCAACTTAATGCCTCAACCCTTATGTAAAATGCCTGTGTAGAGTTATGAAGATGATACCAAGCAAATTTCATCAGGTGGCACTAATGATAATTATGTTCCTTTACATATTACGAGAGTTATTGATGTTGGTGGAGTCTCGCTTTGGGCGAGCTCTGTTCGCTGGGACACAAAATAATCACAAACCCATTATGGGATATGTTGGCCACGGGAGTGGCCGTTTATTAAATTAAAAGCATATAAAGCTGGGAAAACCACATACACAAGAACATTATCCCAGCAAAGGTGAGGGCACACTCGCCATTCCGTAGGGTAAAATAAAGCTAACGGGAGGGAAGGGAGGGAAAAATGTTTCTGACTGTCTTGTAATGCGAGGAAGGAGGCCCTGTGACTCTCGTCCGTGACTTACGTGACCCGTGACATAAATGACACTTTCGTGACAAATCACCTGGATGACAGGAAAACCCTCCTTTGCTGGTAGCTGGAGAAATACTATATTGATCAGTCACATTCAGCATAAAACCATTTATTTCTTTCAGAAATAAATCTCATTTTTGGTGATTTTTGAGTTTTTTTTTTTCTGTTGGCCCAACATTTTTGAGTTTAAATCCTTGTTCATCCTTGCCATGCATTGCAAAAGATAGCAAGAAAAAGTTTCAGTGCCTAAATGTAGTTTTAAATAGAACTGCATGGGCCGTTATTTTTGGAATTCGATTGATGTGACAAAAGATTTAGCTTTTAAGTGAAAAGATAGCAAATAGCGTTACATAGTCCCTTTAAACTTTGATTCTCCCTTTCAGGTTGTCTACCAGGGGCGTGACTCTTTCACTACAGTGAACTCGAATCACTAAGAATGGTCACAACGTACCGTAAACTATCCATCAGTTTGCGAACCAAAAGGAACCCAGTTGTCAAACGTGCGATATTGTTTTGGTACCATTCCGTAAGCGAGGCTTATACCGTGAAAGTTAAGTAAGAATCGTTTTAACGAAAAATTGGGTACACAAATATACTCGTTGCAAATATGGTCCAGAAAAGTGCAAACTAGGAGTAAATCAAAAGCAAAGATGGTAAATACCGCATTTGCTTGTCAGTTTACTTGGGGTTGTAAATTTGAAGGCAAATGCGGTATTTACCATCTTTGCCTTATATTTAGCCTAAGTTTGCACTTTTTTGCACCGAATTTGCACTAATAAGTAAATTTGATGTAAATCTGAATTTTTCGTGCAGTGTAAGGCGCGCTTAGCTGTCCCGAAAAGCGAGGATAACGACGCTAAAATGATCAATGCTCACGGGGATGCGGCTGAGAAGAGCATTCCTGAGAGGAAACGAGGGGGAAAAAAAACAAGCACTCTGGGAAAACGAACTTTTCTAGGAATTCGAAAGAATGAGATAGTTTAAACAATTATTGGATGAGGTTTTTAATTTGTCGCTGATATCCGGATTAAACAAGGTCGAGGTAGGTTCTGTCAGCCGAGCCGAAGACCCAGGCAGATAACACTCGCCGAGACCTTGATTGTTTGGGATATCACAAGAACAATTATACAATGTTTTGAGAAAAAGATCGACAAACACACCATCGCATTGAACACAGTGCCAAAACCTTGGAAATCATGCATTGCGCTCGCAACCTACAGATTAGTGAGTAATCTGCTAGCCGGACTATAATCTGTTAGCTTCTGTAGGTTGGAATGCTGAATTTCCAAAAGTAACTGTAGGCTTCTTTAGCCAATGAGAAGATGAGTACAATGTGTAAATAAAAGGTTTAGGAGAGCCTGTATGTAGCCTTCGAGCAGGCTCCGATGTGCGAGTTCGAGGGGAAAAATTTCGCCTTAAGCATGGCCTATATAAGGCTCGGAATAAGTGCCTACCGAATTCTGATAAAGCGAACTAAAACAAGCCGGCAAAGAAAGAAGTTATGAAACACCATAACAAGCGCAATATCTAGCCCAGGACTGATTAGCTTGCAAATCAAGCCATCTGATCTCTCCTCGCTCGAAACGTCCGCGTCCGTAGCGGCAAGGAGCGAGGAGTAAAGAGAGACTGCTGTATTCGTGGGCTAGTCGGCGTAGCTTGCGGTTTTTTGGTGTGTTTTTTATTTTGTGGTTCGCCAAGTAAGAGTTCATCTTGCGGCACGGCTGAAAATCTCACTTCGCGAACCACAAATGAAAAAAAAAATAAAAAAAACACCAAAAAACCGCCAGCACGCAGACTATTCGTAGGCTAGCCCAGAAATGCGCCGAGATTAACTAAGACGCTTGCCTTCCCTGCGAAATAAGACAAAAAAGAGATTGGGACGCCGTCAATAAGACTAACGCTGGGAAAGACAGGTCGTCTTGAAAGCGAAACTGCTGAAGAGAGGCTGGAGAAATGGAGAGATAATTTTGCCACACTCTAGTTGGGCCAGACAGCAACCAATCGAAAACAGAAACCCGGTTAGAAAAATAGAAAGATTGTACAGGGCACACTCCCGCTCTTGATTGGTCCGATTAGCACCGGTGCCTTAATTAACTTTCAAGCTTTTTCAATACGGTCAGGCCTTCTGAATGCGGACATTAGAGAGCTTAAGCAACGACAACGGTGACGGCAACGAGAACGTCAAAAAACCAATAAGTTTAAGGTGATGTTACACGAGACGATTCGCAACGACGATTTTTAGCGCAACACAGCGTTGCAACACTGTTGCGACATTGTTTCGAATGGTTACAACATTGTTCCAGCATCGCAACGCTGTGTTGCACTAAAAATCGTCGTTGCGCATCGTCCCGTGAAACATCACCTTTACATCGCAAAACAACAACTCTGCACGCTTTTTTTGTACATTTCTTTGCCGTCGTTGCACGTCTACGACGTGAAACTGCCTAATAGTTCACGTTTTGTGGAGGACAATAACAAGGCGCCTAGTGAAGATGAAAACCCAGCTGAGGTATAAAATCGTGGTGAGCTCAATTACTCTACGTGACCCTACTAAGGGCCTCTTCACATGAGCCCGGTTTCCGAGATCTCGCCTTACCTCTATCTTTTGTAAAATTTTTGATGTGTGTATGAGAGGGCGGCACCGCTGTCGAACGGCTGTCTCGGTTCCCGAGATTTCGGTAAGCGGGCTGGAAATTTTGCCATATCAACACTTCAGACCGGTTAACAGGATGAACGCAATAGCGGGATGCATTCTGGCGTTCCGGATCATGGGATGGCATCGTTGCGGCATCGTTACAGCATTGCCTGCTGTCATAAGCATCCCATTTAACTGCCGTGATACAGTTTTAAGAGTTGCCGAAGCTATGATAGGCGCGAAAGGTAAAATTTTTGTTATTTCGCCATGTTTGCTTTGTTTCTCGAATTTGGCGCCAGAACTCGTCTCCACGATTTTTGGCCTCAGTCTCATCTCGGAAACCGGGCTGAAATAATTTCTCGGTTCATGTGACATGTGTGAAGAGGCCCTAACTCTACTAGACGAGTGTGTAATATGATGCTTGAAAGTGGTGACAGACATGATAATCAACTTTTCAGCCTACATCTAACGAAAGCGGACTAGAGCGGGTAAAAGTAGTCTTAAAAGTAGAATTTTAGTAGCCTTGATTTGAAACCACTATTTTTTTGCGACGTTTAGTGCAAGCTACATGACGGGAGCGAACTTGGTCAGCGGAGTTATGCTCAAGGATGAATGTTTTTGACCACGCTCCGAGGCATTTCAAAAATTTTGAGCGTAATCATATAAGAAAAGGAAATGATGACAATGCTGTATCAGAAATAGATTTGCAATGTAGAATGCTAAGGATCTGGTTGTAGCATTTTTGGGTTGCAAAAATCTTTCCAGATGCTGCGTAATTATGCCGAAGACATACGATGTTCGTATCACAACTCTGGACGCGGAATTAGAGTTTTCAGTCGAGGTTAGTTCATAAACACAACTGCTGCTGTATGTTGTTTACATGGCATCTTTTAGCGTCCTTTTCACTGTAGATTCTTTATTTAAACGCGTTAATTTGATAAATTACGCCGTTTCGTCTCTCTTTCTCTTACAGAGAAATTGCACTGGAAAAGAGTTGTTCGATCTCGTCGTACGAACCCTGGGTGTTCGGGAAACATGGTATTTTGGCTTGCAATTTGTTGATCGGAAAAATGTTGTTACTTGGCTAAAATTTAATAAGAAGGTAAGGTTATGTAGGTAGACACAAGTTTATTTTGGCGTAAGTCATTTGAAAAATTAATGTCAATATCAAACGCTTAAACGCAGCATGTGAGCATGGTGGAACTTCAAGTAATCACTGCTCATCACAGAGTTCCTTACTTATGTCGGATCTCAATTCATTAGCGTACGTGCTATTAACTTAATAGTTTTCATTAAACTCATTTTTGTGGTATGTACATTATTTGTTGACGTTTTGATAAGCTAGCGATACAATTTTCTGTTTTCAGCGTAATTCCCACGACATATGTATTTTTCTTCATTTTTGGCTTATCTTGTAAATTTACTGTATTTAACTAATAATAAAATTTCCAACGCCACACTTACATGTATTTTAGCCTCGACAACCAAGGCTGAATTCAGTGAAGCCTTGATTTAAAATGTGGGAAAGTGCGGAGGGCAAATTAAAAAAGTCTGTCCATTTGATAAAAAACTATTTTTGCATCACAGCTCACTACGTGCTAAATAACCCAGAGCGAATCAAAACAATAGGGGCTAAAAGCCTCGTAAGGTTGCTTTTTGTTCGCACAATTGTCATTGTAAGCAGGTGGTTGTGCAGTCGTCATTTTATTGTTGATTTATCTTTTGCTTGAAGCATATTTACTTTGTGAGGTATGAGGTATCACACGCCCTTCTTTAATGGCTAGAAAATTAGATTGATCTAGTATCGGGTGGTTAATTAATCTGGTTGCATCAAATTTGTGAACGCAAAATGCCATGTGGCTTCAGGTAGAAAATTCATCAATGTTAATTGTTAAAGTCTTTTAGGGTGTTTATCATCCTTAACTGATTTTACATGATAAGGTGTCAAATATTTAATTGTTTTTCATTGAATTCACATCTTGTCCTTAAAAGACATTTTCTCCATTTAAGAATGTTTGTAAACAGTTTGAATTTTCATGGCTCTATGATGTCAGTAATTTTCTGGAGAACAAAAGTGTATCAAGAATAAAATTTATATTGGCAGTGATTTGATTATTAGTCTGATTTCTCTGAGAATCCAACGTTTACCTGAGTGTCAAATTTCAATAGTTATATTGTCCATTGTATGTATGTAATAATAACTATTTATTTTGTGTAAAATAATGAGAGTAATGTGATTAAGGTAACAATGTTCATTGATTATAAGCATGTTCTGAGACAAAAGGGGAAAAGTATTATTCATCTCGGCAGTCTTGACCTGCTCCCTGACAAAAGCTAGACAAAAGCTTTCAACACTTCTCTATGCAAAATAGGTTACTATCATATTTTTGGAAATTTAATTGGTTATTGCACAGCCAATTCATGCAGAGAACGAAAGATAATGCAAAAGAAAGATTTAAATGAATAAAACTCAAATAATTTGCATATTATATGGCTCAGTCTGTTTCTTCTGTGTGATTGGTCAATTTGTGGTCTGTAACTTGTTATACAGACCAAAATCTTAAGAGTAAATGCTCATGCATTTCACAGCTCTAAATCTCTTTATCTCAAAAAAAAAAAAGGGTTTAAAAAAAGTTATAAGACATCTTTCAACCTTGAGGACTTGGATGCTGACTTTGTCCTTCAACATTAAATTTTTGACCTGTGTTTACTTGTGAATAAAGGCGATGAAGAAACTGAATGATAATCCCATCAAAGAAGAGGATTTTAGTCAGTGTTATCGCAGTACACAGTTAAAAAGACGAAAATCGACTGGCAGAAAACAACCAATTTTTTTGACAAATATGATAACAAACATCGCTGCAAATACCTGCACCTGATCATCTTGACAAGCTTCTTTGCCATTTGCAATGTTTTTTTTTCAAAGACCAAAGAAAGAAAGATGGAAGCAACTTTGAGCCATTCACAATGTCAAGTTTTCCAAAGACTCCAGCATCATGTGCATTGGCGAGTGAATACTTACAGTGCTATTAGTTTTGAAGAAGTAAATTTCTTCACCATGGCACATTTACATTTTGATTATGGAAAGCCTTTGTAATGTCCTATAGACAATAGTTTCTGTGAGTCAATTAAAAATCACTTGTTTTGCACTTCTTTCTGGTCCCCCGAACATGAAGCCATGCTCATTTACAAATCAATTCATCCATCAGCTCGCTCCTAGGGGCCTTTCATTGTACATTTCTCTGCTGCCATTGCACAACTACAACATGAAAATGCTTAATTTCACATTCTGTGGAGCACATACAACTGTAAACAAGCAACAACAAATTTTTCATTCTCTTTCTAAACTCGAGTGCAGTTCCCAAGAAATCAACTCCTGAGGGAAATTTGCCCACATGAAACATTTTCATTGAAATGAAATAAATGCAACAAAGTTTTGAGACATGCAAATTTGTTTTAAAAATGATTTTTACTGCTGTTGCCAATTTGGATGCTAAAGCTCTCTAACAATTTGAAGATGATTTGACGATGGCTTATTCTGCATTTTACAGGTCTTGGATCAAGATATTCCAAAGGAGGATCCAGTGAGTCTAAATTTCCGAATCAAGTTTTATCCTGAGGATGTAGCTGAGGAACTCATGCAAGAAATAACACAGCACTTGTTTTTTCTGCAAGTAAAGGAAGCCATTTTGAACATGGACATCTTCTGTCCCCCAGAGGCATCTGTTCTCCTTGCTTCCTATGCTGTACAAGCTAAGGTAAAGATGCTCAGTACCCTAAATCCTCTCTTAAGCCCCCCCTCTCTAATAATCTTTATTCCCCTTTTCAGGGAAGAAAGTTAATTATAGTTTATTTATTGTGAATGTAAACAAAAAAAGCTTGAGCTATGTTAATAAGCCCCCCTCTCTATTAACCCCCCCCCCCCACACACACACACACACCTTCTCCACTCCCCTAAATTTTATTCCTCACTAATAAATGATAGACTGTTTTAATCAATCATGACTGTAAAACTTTGTGTGGACTGATCCAGGGTGGTTTATTTACCAAATGGAAGTTTGGGTTTGATTCTGATCCTCAGCAGCATGACCTCCAACCTTCTTGTACTTGAACGTTTCCACTTTGTATTCTAGTTCTTTATGGAGAACTGATGCCATTAAATTTTATCCCCCCCCCCCCCCCCCGATTCAACTGGGCTTGAATTAATAAATAAGCTCCCCCAGGGGGCTTAATAGCGAATTTATGGTAATTGAATTAGACACCTACCAAGTTACAACCACAGGTACAGTGGTAATAGCTCACAATAGATGATGTTTATTGCTAATTCTTGTATCTTATTGGTATGCAATTGTCGCTGAAGAGTGCTACCTTTTTTCAAATTTTGTTTGGTTTTATTTTAGTATGGGGACTATGACAAGGAATTTCATACTCCAGGATTTCTTGCAAATGATTTATTGCTTCCTCAAAGGGTCAGTATTTGGCAGTTAATGTGGGAGAACCATACCTGCATCAGTATGATTCAGAAATAGAGAAACAGGCGAGAAAGACAGGAAAATTGTTATAATGAACATTTTGTTCCACCACCCATCCATAGGATACTTCCTTGAAAGTTATATTTCATGATCTTCAGGGAAAATTTTCCCCCTGAAATGAAGCCTGGTAAATACTCAGCAAAAAAAAAACTAACAACATGGGGCAGAAAAGTGAAAAAAGTGGGAAGGGGAAGAAGCAAAAGGTAAAAATAGAAAAGGCAGTGTCTCTTTCAAACAAAACATCTTGAAATTTTGCCCCTTTTCCCCAAACTTCAGAAGCTGCAGTTTGGCACCATGAACAGACTGAAGCCAGAATAGTTTTCTAATAGTTTTTTTACTTTTGATTCTTTTGGCCAGGAAGTGACCAGAAAACAGCTCCATGATCCACCTGTGTAGTGTTTTAGTCCAAACAATATATTATTTTGACTAAAATTTCTAGGATCAAATGCATGGTTTAATGTCAAGGTACAGTCTAACCTCTCCTTACAGACACCTCTATAATACAGACACTTCTCTATTACGGACAGTTTGTTTGGTCCCAGAAATGCCAAAAATCATACGTTCCCTACCTCTATAATACAGACACTTCTATAAAGCGGACACTTGGTTCTGTCCCTTTGGTGTCAGTATTAAAGAAGTTTGACTGTATTTTTTTCACAAATTAAGCACTTAAAGATTACATATACAGCAACACCCGATGAGCACTGTTTTTGTAGCAGTTGTGCTTTCAGTAAAGAAAAAATGTTTAACAGTTAATTTATACTTCAGGTTATTGACCAGTACCAGATGACATCAGACATGTGGGAAGAGAGAATTGCCTCATGGTATGCTGAACACAAGGGAATGAGAAGGTGTAACTGTTTTTCTTTCTCTACTGTTAGTACAGAAAATGGCCATCTTGATTTATTGGGTTTCATGTGTCTCATGGTTGAGTTCTTTTGATAGTGCCAGGGGCTTTTAAAAGCAACTCTTGGAGTTGATCTTAGTGCAATGCAATTGGTGATTTATTTTGATTTGCAAAAGACAAATAGGGACATAGCCAAAAGTCAAACACCAGCTTAGGCAGAGCTTTTTTGCTATTGAAAAATAATTAAGATTAAAAATAAGTGGTGGTCGATCCTTACACGACAAACTACCCAAAATGCCAAGATCTGGTGGCATCACTCTATGGGAAGTGGTGCATGACTTTTATTATGATAGGTGATTCAATATGAGACATGGTTCCACATGAAGGTTTCACTGTTTTTTTTGTTTTTTATCCCTTACTTACCTCTGTTTATAATTCCTGGAGTCAACAAAATTGTCATCACGGAACTGGGGCGCCTTACCTAGCAAGTTATGCTATGCGATTAATATTGCCCATTTGTGTTTCAATTCTGTTCAGTGGACTCTCACTGTAGGGTTTTGGTCAAAGCAAATTTGTTTTGATTTGGCAATTGTTAACTCAATTAGCTGTTTTAACTATTATATCATTTACACCAGAGATGAAGCAGAAATGGAGTACTTGAAAATAGCACAAGATTTAGAAATGTATGGAGTGAGCTACTTTGAAATCAAGGTACTGTGACTACTAAGAACAGTCAGTCCTTCTGAAAGGGTTCTTTTGTTAAGACCAGTTGCTTTATTTATGCGCCCCAACATATAGTTACTACTATCTGTACTGAAAAGTTTAAATAGGCCTTAAAGCCCTGGCTAAATGATCAAACATTTTCATCCAGCATCGTGTTTGAAGAGCTTGTTTTTCTGATTAGCCGTCTCTCTTAATATTGCATTTAAATGGCTTTCAGCATCTAACATTTAGCATCACAAACAAACGTCAAATTGTTCAGTGGTGAATCCAGACCTTGAGGAAATGGGAGTGCTGCTCGTCCTTACCTTGTTTTCAGGGAAAGGGGTCTCATAATTTTTTTTTTTTTTATCTTGGGCCATCATTTTGGTTGAAAAACAATGACGGCTTGGGCCTCTCCCCTGGATCCACCACTGTGTTTAATAAACATTTGAATTGATGAGTGTTTACCTCAGTGCCAGTAATGGTATTAGTAATGGTAACAGGACTGAGTTGAGTCCAATTTGGTCTGTAATCATACGAGTGATTAACAAAATCGGACAACCGCGTAGCGGGAGTCTGATTTGTATAATCACGAGTATGATTACAGACCGAATTGGACGACACGAAGTTCTGTTACCAATTAATCATAACTTTAACAAAATTTGTGATGTAATAGGCTATTTTTTAAATCAAAACACAAGAAATTCGAAGTTTTGTTTTGCTAGCAGTGACAAAAAAAGCCATTTAAGTGCGCGTGATGGCGCGTACTGTCCAATTTCTTAGGCATGACGCGTACTGTCCTATTAAACAGTCCAATTAAGGCTGAAATCAGGGCAGTTGATAGCCAATCAGATTTGACAATTTTGTTATAGTTAAGATTATTGATTGTATTGTTTTCCTCTGTTTGCAACATTACATTATAACCGATATCACTTTACACTGTTTTCCTGTTATTTTGTAATTTGAAAGTTTGGTGTACAACTTTACTTTTAGCACAGCAAAGTTGACAGTGACCTCATACACAAAACCGTTTTTTACTGTATCTGTTCAAACAACTGAACAGCAAGTGAATGGATAGACAAGCCATTCAAAACAGATTTCATGAACAACTGCAGAAATAACTTTAGAACAGTTGTCAAGTCAAATGGCTGAAGGAAATTTTCTCTTTAACACTTAATGGTTACCCTTGTCATTTTGCAGAACAGAAAAGGGACAGATTTGTGGCTTGGGATTGATGCCCATGGTTTAAACATATACGAGAAAGACAACAAACTTAATCCAAAAATCTCCTTTCCTTGGAATGAGACAAAGAATATTTCTTTTCATGATAAACGGGTAAGTGTTCATAATAATCCTTTTCTCACTGTTAAATCTGGAGAACCACAATCACCTGAAATATCTCAGGATGGGTATTGTGTTGTTACCAATCACTTGAGGAAGCCACAACTGCAAAGTAATTTCAGTTGTTGCTAGCAGTTTCAGGGCTGTAACTAAGGGCTCAGGGGCTGGGGATTTCCATGGCTACTATGAGTGTGACCCCTGGCAACCTTCATTGGAGACACAAGGAAAATAGCATCAACAGAACTTTGGTTTTTTACCATTTACAAAAACTTTCCAGAAAATCCATTTCGAAAGTAAATGGAACAGGGCTTTTCAGGTCGTTTCAGTGGAACATATCCTGCAGGAGCAATGGAACGTCTGAAAAGGCAGCCTTCTTGTTTTACCGGTCATGATATCCAAACAGACATTTGTGTTCCATTTCTTCAAAGCAATCTTTGATACCAGTTTCAGCTTTCCACTGCCGTTTTTTGGCGTAACTGTAACTATTTAGTGCAAATGATGAAAGCGACTCTGGGATAAAATTTTGCTCATCATTCACCCACACCATGAACCTACCAGTTTGCTCATACAAAATGGTAGACCTCCTTTTTAACTGTTCAGGTCACTGTATACTTACAAACTTCATAAATTATACCCTGAAACTTGAAATCTTAGTAAAAGCCCTACAGAGTCTAGTTTTGACATCCTTGATGCCTGATTGGTTTTATTATCTACAACCTGGCAATAACACTACACAGTAATGAAGTCTTCTCGAGCTACACACCCATTTTTTCAATGAAGTCAAATCATATACACTAATTACTACACATGGCTTCTTCTACTTAGTTTCAGATCAAACCAGCAGAAAGATCATCCCCAGATTTTATATTTCATGCAGCAAAACTTAGAGTCAACAAAGTGGTGCGTATGCAAGCAAAATAACTGTTTTTTCAGTATTTTGTTGAATGTATAATCTGGTTGTGTGACACATACTAAAATGCCTTGAAATGATAATAATTTTAGCTTCATACTTTCCTTTCGTTTTTTTTCCTTAACAGATTCTTGATTTATGTATTGGTAACCATGAACTTTTCACACGGAGGAGAAAACCAGATACTATGGAAATGCAACAGATGAGATCTTTAGCCAGAGAAGAGAAAATGAGACGGCAGGTGAAGTCAAAAGATTTCTGTTTATGCTGACAGAAAAGTGGTTTTATGAGTCTTAGAAAATGTAAAAGTATAAAGGTACTTGAGATAATAATTAATTCAATTAATATATACCTTGAAATAACACTCAAAATACTTGCAACAGTAAACAACGTAAATATTTGCTTACTTTTTGGTGTTCAATTTAAAATTGTTTGTTGTAGATCGAAAGGGATAAGCTGTTGAAAGAACAGCAAGCACGTGAGGAAATAGCTCAACAAAAGGAAGAGCTTGAAAGAAGAATGATAGAGTACCAGGAAGAAGCCAGCAGAGCCAAGGAAGCATTGGTAAATAAATTTCCCAAGAGTGACCAACATCAATTTTCTCCTAACAGAGTCAATACACCATCAAGAGAAAAGGTTGTGAGAATTGGTAAAATGATCACCAAAGGAAAAATGCGTAGATCTTTTATCAAATTCTCTTAACTGGCTCTTCAAGGAAATGTATGGAGATCAGGCTGAAGAATTTGTATGTAGATATTTGGGCCTTAGGGGTTAAGCAAATGCCCAACTAACCAAACTGTATAATACCTTGGTGCATACTCTCAAATAGGACATGAGGTTTTAGTAGTGTTGAGGTTTCGAAGAACTTTTTTTTGCGGTATCTCGGCAGTAGTTACATCTGTTTCGGTTTTAAAAAATAAAACACTTTACTTGGACATATTAACTAAGAATAACTTTATGTTGTCTTTTCTAGATTAAATCTGAAGAGATGGGTGAATTGTTGGCCGAGAAGGCCAGAGTGGCTGAAGAAGAAGCAGCTTTGCTCGGGAAAAAAGCCTCTGATGCAGAAGAAGAAATTAAAAGACTCCGAATGAACGTCAGCAAGGTATGCATGCATATGTTGTACTTAATTTTTTTTCTCAGTTAATTTTTGTTTTTACATTGTTTTTGGGTATGGTAAGGTATGCTAATGAATTTGAAACAAAGGAAAAACTACAACACATACAAGTATATTTCACAGGGGAGAGTGTAGGATATATCGATACCACCACCCATGCATGAACATTCTTGACAAGAAACAGGCACCACAAACATGTCGAACACTAGGGGAAGCAGAGCTTATCATTTTAAATGATTATTCCTTGACCAATACTGTGTTTGTTTACTCGTTTTTTTTTACAGTCAGGAGACGAGCGAGTTGCTATGGAAAGAAGAGCTCGTGAAGCAGCAGAAGAAAGATTAAGAAGAGTCATGCAAGAGGCCGAAGCAAGGTAAAAAAAAATGTTCGCGACGTTTGGAACATACAACATCCCATTGCAAAATCATTGAGTGGCTGAAGCAGTTCAGTATTTAGTAAAAGTGATTATGAAAATAGTCAATTCCTGAATCAGGCCCCGGTTATTCAAACCGTGAATACCGCAATCCATCGGATGAATCACTATCCAGCGGATAAGTATTAGGAATTAAACCACTGGATAGAGATTTATCCACTGGATAGCGTTATCCACCTTTTAACAGCTGGGCCCAGAACGTTAATTTGGCTTTCTACCTTATCACGCGGCTATTCTGTTGTGGTGTGTTGGAGCCTTTCTGAAACGGTTGGCAGAAGATGAAAATTGTTGAACAAAACAGTCATGCCGCTAAGCGAGGTGACTATTAAGGCTGTACATCACAAGTGATATAAAATGTTCTTATCTGAATTTTATCAACATCGTAGAGCAAGGGAATCTTTACTGGTAAGAGAAGATTTGATGAAATCACGTCAGGCGGAGAGGCTAGCAAAGCAAAAGCTACTGGAATTTACGTCTTCCCCAGATCTATTCTCTGTAAGTAAAACTTGCCTCGTCTGAAACTTAACAGAGACTGGGCACTGACCTTTTGCCCTTGAATTTCTGGGATTGTTCAACTAGATGTCTAATTGTACATAATGTCAACATTAGCCAATCATAGCTCCTGTAAGAGAGGTGCATT
>OZ038002.1:10776287-10783787 GCA_964035705.1 Porites rus
GCTTCCCAGTTAAACGATCGAAGTCCGAGTCGAATCATCAAACAAGGTACCTAATGTTGTTTTTCGTTTTCTCGTTTTGCTTTTTGTTGATAACAAGTTTTCTTTAGTAGTCGTGCATTCACAAATTTTGCTTACTGTTTTCACTTGGTTGAACACTGCCCTCGAATAAACGCCGCAGGTGGAAGTAATTAACGCCGCCCTCGAATAAACGCCGCACCTAATCAGAAGAATACGGCGTTTATTTGAGGATAATAAGAAAAGTTATTATATACATGGCCGAATCTACGGGCAATTCCTGCATTCTGATTGGCTACCCGAGCGTACCTTGCCCGCTGGGGATTTCCGACGTTGGCCCCGCAATTAAAAGTTCTGTTTTTGGCCACGTAATAAATTCTTTATTAGGGAGCTTAAGCAACAACGACGGCGACGGCTACAAAAACGTCGCTTAAAAAGTGAATTTTCCCTGCCTCAAACTTTATCGCGCTTATTTCATCTCGTTTACTTCGTCAACTGTCGGCAAATGTTTTTGGAGTTGAATTCTAAAGGATTGTATCAAAGTTCAGGAAAAGGAAAGAAAGTTGTTGTCTTGTGTTCCCGTTCTCGACAAAACGTGAATTCAGGCACTTTCACGTTGTAGACGGGCAACGACGGCAAAGAAATGTACAAAAAAGCGTGATGCACGTACAAAGTTGTTGTTTTGCTAATCAAACCTATTCCTTTTTTTGCCGTTCTCGTTGCCGTCCGCGTCGTCGTTGCTTAAGCTCCCTATTGACAACGTTTGCTCCTTCAAGATGACTGAATATTGTCCTCCTTCTTTTTCGCGTTTTTACTGACCATATCCAGTCATCTTGACCTCACGCTTTGTCAATAACGCATATATATTTCATTTCTATTAAATTTTAGCTTAATGAAAAAACGTGTTTCTACGAATCGTCCTACTTATCCTGTATTCGTGTTAGCCGTCAAAAAAGCACATTTCTCCTCATCTTGATCAGTTTTTTTTTTTACACATGTTCTGGCGAAGATAAATCGTATATTTCATTCTCAAAAATAGCCTGTAATGCTAGGTTCAGGTGTCCCCTTGGTTTCCAACAACAACATTTCCGCTTCATATTCTAATTCATCGTCTGATTATTGTTATTTGATTTCAGATTCAGACGGGGACATCCACTGCTAGAATACAGTTTTTTGAAGAGTTATGAAAGACATTCTGTTATTGTGCTTAAGAATATATTAGAGATCACTTAATGTATTTAATTATTTTTACAACGGAGATATTTAATCCATAGATGATATTACTATTATTATTGTAATTAATTGTTGTTATTATTTCGTTCACTTGTTTTTGTTGTATTTGTTTCACTTGCTCTAAGACTCAGCTTATTCTAGTTAAGTTAGCTTGTTTAGGTTTTAAGCTATCTTTTAAATTTCGGGTGGACTTACCACCTAGTTCTGAGGTTTTCTTGCAGCACAGGCGTAAGAGAAAGTATTTTGGGCAAACTCTTTTCCAGGGTCTCTCCTTTCCGCAGGGGAAAGTCTGGGAACCCAAACCACACGGGAGGTAAATTTAAGGGCCTCCTCATGTTTTTTAAATTTATGTATGAAAAAACAAATATGGAATATCGGATGTTTATTAATTTATTATTTTAAACATTGTTGGAAGATTTTTATATTTACTTTTATCGCCCAAGAACGGTTCCGTCTAGTTAGCTTTTCAATAGGTAAACTGTTTCAAAAATAGGTAAACTGTTTCAAATGTCATTAGACAAATAGGTAGGTTTTATGAAGACAGCCAAAGCAAGTTGTTAATTTGAGTTTAATAATGTAGAGTCTAGTTTATATCAGTAAAAAATACTGTGACATTCCTCAGCCAGTATAGGATTAGTATCCCTTGGTGTTGCTAGCTTTTGCGTCCGTCAACGCAGCTTTCAAACTGTTCCATTTCCCTGATTCTTAAGTAGTTTGATAACCATAATTCAACATTTTCTTGTGTTATAGTTTTTATTGCTTATTTTGACGATTCGATCAAATAGACTTAGTGTTACTTCTGCTTTAAAGCGCAAAAAAATATATATAAGATTTGGTCGTGAACATAGGCTATTCTGTTTCTCAGAGCTTGGCGTTTCTTTTGGTCAAGTGGTCCTTTCTTATCTCGTTGGGAAAAAAGCTGGGGCTATTGGCGTCTGCGTTGTTCTATCACCATAGCATAGCTGCGCAAACAGTCGCCTCTCGGCACTAACTGTCATTTAGAAAAAACCGAACTTAAACGCCTGGCAGTGGGAATTGATGAGAGGCGAGTGTATTTGCAGGCTACAGGCAGTACTATGGCGGGAACAATAGGGCGCATGGCATCATGGGTAGGATGGGAGACATGACAACGCAGATACAGTACGTTCTCAAGAAATAATGTGCACCGCGTAAGAGAAAAAAACAGACACTTGTAGAGGGGGCGGATCATGGAATTAAAAGAATCCAGAATTAAATCAAATCACGTGTGCTTCGTATGGCAAACGATGCATCTTTTTGTGTTATCGTTGTAATTTAACTAGAACAATTGTAAGTGTTTTTGGTAAAATTTCATTCTTTCGCCATATCTTTCCTATCCCGATCTGCCTTTGAGTCTTATCTGTGCTGCGCAGATTCACAGTTGAGCAGTAGGCTTTACGTGTCAGCCCTCTGGATGCTCCTTAGGGAGGGTTGGGTCGAGTACCGTACACTGCTGCTTATAAATTTCCGTCGGGACGTAAATCAAACGCTTCAGCTCCAGTTCCACAGGTGAATACACTTCTTACTGACTGGTTTTGATCCTGTCTAACCAAAGCCGGCTTGCACGTACAGAACGTCTATATTGCAACACGCTGCAAAAGACCGGACCTCGTTTGTCCGCGTGAAGCCAGGAAACAAGGGGGCGAGGAAGTAGATCTCTGCGCTCGAGCTAACCACAAATTTCTATTCTATTATCCAAAATTTTTTCTTCCCGTCCCACTCGGTTTCACTGGTCAAGGTTGTTTGCCATTTACAAAAAGTTTAAGGAAAATCCGGTAGAAAAGTGAATAGGACACTGCTTTTCGTGTCTTTCCGGTGAAAAATGTACGGGAGCAACAGACCATCAGAAAAGTAGTCCTGTTTTTTCCAATCGGAATGTTCCAAACAGAAATCAGCGTTTTATTTGTTAAACCATTTTTAAAATACCAGTTTTAGGCTTTCGCTCGCGGATTACCGGCAATTGGTAAACACGATTCCAAAATAAAATCAGGAACCCATAAAATTTACCGTGCTGAATTTCTCTTATCATTTGCCCAAACTATAATCTAAAACTAGTTTAATTACACATGTAAATGGTACACAACTCAAGATGGTCGAAACGTAGATGGAGGACTTTGGTACAATTGAGAATTTTCTACAATTCTAAATTCCACTTGCCTGAAGATGAGCTTGCCTTTAAAGATGAACTGTTTTCCAAAAGCAAAGATTTTTCCTGAGATCTAATATTTTGAGACGAAGTAATATAAACACACTTTTTTATATATTACCATTCCATTCTTTATTATTAATACTATTTTCTAAATACAACTACACAAAAACGTTTATCCCAATAAATATTCATTCTGAAAAAGACCGTCAACTTTTTTTAAAGTACGATTCTTACACAACAAAACAATAATTCTAAGTCTCATATTTGTCCCTTCTTTGCATCGAAAACTTACAAAATAACAGTAGATGAAAGCATATGGTCTTTGAAAATTAACAATTGTTGTATAGAACTTTTACTGATGTTACAATAATAGTCACATAAATTTATCCCTCCTTCACAAAGACGACGAAATAACAATTTATACATCTCAGCAAATCTTAATAAAAGTGCATTTTGGCACAATTATTTTGATCCCTCTCTAACACTGAATATCACAAAATAACGATACAGATAAGATTTTTAAAGAAATTATTAGAAAGCTTGTAATCCCTCTCTTTCGTGGAAATATACCACAAAATATTACTGCCTGTTAGTTTTTTCGAGTAGATTTAAAATGAAAGTTGTATCGATCCCTTTCTTGCATCAGAACAGTACCTTCAAATTAATTTTTCAGTTCTATATAAATTATTATAGAAGATTTGTTAGATTATTTACCTTATATCTTGAATTGCAAAAGAAATTACATTCAAATTTTCTCATGAAATATTGTAGTAAAAGTTACATTAATGGAAAAAAAAAAGATTTGCATTTTTCCCCCTTTTAAGGATATACTTTCAAGAAAGATATATCCCTTTCTAAATCAGAATATCGCAAAAAAAGAAAGGACAGCGTAAAATTCTTTCGAAACAAATATAAATAGGAACTGTAGCCAACTGTAATAAGGATTGTAACAATGAACGGCAATTAAAAGTTAGCTCTGAGAAAATTATAAGAAAAAAGACAGAAGTTAAACCGAAACCAACACTTGATTTGCTACTTCCGTACTTCGAGTTCTGTTTGCATTGTCGGTTGTATGGTTGGTCTTGGTTTTTGACCGTCAAATACTCAAATAGCCAACAGCTTTATATTTGAAGTTATAAGCTGGATTCTATATAATCATCATGCAGGGATTGTCTTGATTGCTTTGATTTTCGGAGGTCCATCAAGACAAACCCGACCCGTTATACGGAACCAGCCTATAATTATGTACTGTATACATACTTCAGTTTTGATTAAGCCGTGCTGACTGAGATGGCCCCAATCGTCCAGATCCAACGTCCCGCGTCGCATCAGAAGTGTTCCGTCCCATGTGACCAGCTCGGCTGTCTGAACATATTCTGACAAGACGCGGGCGATCGAGACCATGGCGATTATGTCAAGCCAGGCTTAACTAAAAATAAATCAATTTCAATGGCTTTTATTTCCAGATTTCAATTTTACTTTTACGAAACGCGGTCCGGTTCTCAATCACTTAGAATGCAATTCTTTAGAAGCGACCCGTTAGATGTCATTGATCTTGCTCTCATGGCCTATAATGCTGGGGTAATTAATCATACACCGTTATATGATGGGAAAAACATTCTTGCCCAAACCGATACCCCCCAGCCCCCTCCCCCCCCCCCTCAATAGTCAAATGGTTAACCCCTAAATAATATGTCTAAAACGTTTACATCATAAGAAAAAAAAAAGGAAGGAAAGGGATATATCGACGATAAAAAACATAGAACGGATACTACAAGCTATACTATAACCACTAGTGTTATCAAATAAAAGGACGTAAATTTAAAGAAAACCAAAAAATGTTTAAAAGACCGCCGGATTTTAAGATTAAATATGGATGCAAGAAAGGGATAATTGAAATGGAAAGTAATAAGGGTTAAACAGAACCGATCTAGAATTGATAATAATAGAATAAAAGATTTGTCTATCAGAAATCCATAAAAGAGAAAAAAAAAACGATTATCCCACAGATGGTTAAGGCTGATGAAGAGATCGATACTAGCTAGGTAGAGAGGGATATTTCGAAGCAAAATAAAGAAGGATAAATTCAAAAAAATTATAGAACTATAAAAGAACTTTGCTCTTGACAAAAACTTTGAGAATTTATGAACATACCCATCCCATGAGAATGTTCTTTCTCTTTTTCTTGTTCTTGGTGGGTCGATGTTCGACCATGTGCTCGTTGCAGTGTTCTTGTTGTTGCTGCTGTTGTTCTTGATTGAAAGGTCCTTGCGCCTCTATTTCATTGAACTGATCTTTATTGCTTACATCTTCTGAATCCAATACATCTTCTTTCTCTACCTTTTCCACCACCGAACTTAAGCTACCCACTTTCTTTAAATCCAAATTGTGATTGTGCTCTTCCGCACCGAACAGAATACCCAAATCAGATTCTTCTGGATCACATTTTTGACCGACCTCTTCTCTGCAATGAAGCAACTGCAAGTTAGGAACATCCTCAGAATCAAATTTCCTTTCATTATAATCTTCCTCTTTCGCAAAGTACACTTCCTCTTCGTCGTCGATGATCTTATCGGAATGATGGTCTTGTTCTTCTTCCTCACTCTGCTCATCTGACCCATAATAAGATTCGCTTCCTCTATTTTCACTTTCGCTATATGGGGTGATCATCGGGAGATCATCATCAGACTGGTCATGTTCTTCTTCCTCATCGAGCTCATCCTCCTGATCTAATTCAGCTTTCGATGTGCTTTCATCACTGCAATCTGATTTCGAATCGGATTCACTTTCTTCATAATCACTTTCACTCAATGAAGAGATCTCATCCATAGAATGGTCTTGTTTTCCTCCCTCACTGTCCTCATCTTCTTCATCTGATTCACTATAAGATTCTCTTTCGTCATTGTCACTTTCGCTGATTAAGGTGATCAACCTCGGTAATTCATCATCAGAATGGTCATGTTCTTCTCCCTCATCAGTCTCAACCTCCTGATGTAATGCAGCATTAGATTTACTTTCATCACTGCAATCTGATTTCGAATCGGATTCGCTTTCTTCATCACCAGTGAAACTGAATGGGAAGATCTTATTGATAGAATGGTCATGTTCTTCTCTCTCACTGCGATCATCTTCGTCAGCGGATTCGCTTTCTTCATCACCACTGAAACTGAATGGGAAGATTTTATTGATAGAATGGTCTTGTTCTTCTCCCTCACCGCGATCGTCTTCGTCATCGGATTCGTTTTCTTCATCACCACTGAAACTGAATGGGAAGATCTTATTGATAGAATGGTCTTGTTCTTCTCCCTCACTGCGATCATCTTCGTCATCTGCCTCGCTTTCTTCATCTTCACTTTCGCTGAATGGGGAAATACTGGACACGCAGGTGTCGTAGTTATACTGTACTTTCGCCGCTGTGGGTTCGCCGATTGTCTCAAGCGCTCTGACAAATTTGTCAAAGTTGTACCTCACAAGAATCTTCAGCTGCTTCTTGTTGGAAAGAATGGCATTGTGATGCCAGCACTCTACCGCATTCTCATAGAATTTAAATTTGTAACCCACAGGGAGACGAAAGGGAGTGCCCGTGTATGTAGTATAAAACTCTATATCTCGTAGATAGAATTGAAAAGGTGGCACCAACTCTGCCAGCATAGATTCCTTGTAAGCGACGTAGGGTCCACAATAGCAGATATAAAGCGTCTTGGTGACTCGAACGCCCCATGTCATTTCTTGACGAATTTTTCTGATTTTGACATATTTTTCTGCTGTGCGCCTTCGCTCTGCAATCTGTACAATTTCTCCGTATTTCTCATTTTCTGTTTCGATAAGATTACCAAATTCACTCAATTCCCACTCGGACTTGTCGTACGCCATGTTTTGGATCTCTTTCTGAAATGGATGAACTTGTTTTCCTTTGTTGTGTCATTTCATTCGAAATGGCGTCAGAAAGACTCCACGATTGTTTTTAATGGAGGCACGCGCATAAATCCTTCCCAGTGTGTGCAAACAAATTCACCTTCTTGTTAAACTACAACAATTGACATAACTCTGGTATCATATGAAAAGTGAAATCCTGACTAAAATCT
>OZ038002.1:10788787-10808787 GCA_964035705.1 Porites rus
AGGATTAAACGAAATCTTTTTCTGTTAGGGGCAATTAACTGTTTATTTAAGTATTACCCTGCTTTAGTGGGGTCCTTCTTGCAAAAAAGTTATTTAGATGCCGCTTTTCTTGGATGACTCTATCACAGGAGAATAACGCTCAGCAAAGAGTCGTTTCTTCCGGATAACCCAACTTCATGGCTAAAATGTTAGGCAAGGTCCCATCAATAAACAGGCACTAGCATTTCCCGCGAAATTTCAACAAAGTAATTAATATTTCATTTCAGAGTGATATTTCTCAAAAACCGTGAGACTGGGAGTCTTGTCGTGAGGCCGTGAGAAAAGTTAAAAATCGTGAGACTAACAGCAGAATCATGAGAGTTGGCAGGTCTTTGCACTGCACATGTACACATACTTCAGCTAATACTTGAGGAATGTTTGGGTTGGGATGTGCTGCTGGGACTCTGGAACCCTTTATAACCTATACCAGACTTTCCTGATTTAGCTGAATTTTACTATTCTAAACTAGAGTAAACTCTTAAAATCTCTCCATATCCTATAGCCTGCGAAAACAACCGTTTCTCCTCGCTCTTCGCTGCTGGGGACATTTGGCATGGAGGAACGTCTGCGACTCAGCGACAGAAACTCCATACTGATGACGTAAACTCTGTCCGGAATCCGGTCAGAAGCGCTGATTGGCGGAGAAGTTACATTGTTTTATTTATTGTTTACGAATGACAGACAAAAGACAAAAGGCCACAAAGGTCAAATCTAAACGCAAAGAATCTCTAACAAAACAGTCAATATTTGTGGAATATAGTCTTCTCTAGAAGAGGCATTTGAGTTTTGCGGGAGCTCATTGGCAGATGAACACAACACTTTTCCAAAATTGACCATAAGACACGTAAAACTGGACAAATTTATATTTGGAACCCCATGACTATGGGATTTATTATGTAAACATTGATTTGCATCATCAGTATGGAGTTTCTGTCACTGAGTAGCAGACGTTCCTCCACGCGAAACGTCCCCAGCGGTGGAGAGCACTTTCTTTGCACTATTAAACTGACTCATTTTTTTTTCGTGTCAATCTCCGGTTTTCCCAGTCTAGACTAAAATTTCTCAACCAATTGATCAGTTTCCTGGAAAATGATACCGCATACAATAATTATTTTAGAACGAACTCTCTGGTTTATATACACTGTCCCAGACTAAGTTGCTTGAAAACCATTATACCCTTCATTTTGAAATATACCTATACAGCTATTACGAGAAAGATTGTGGGAAAATTTCACACGTCTAACCTGGAAGGTATTGTGGGTGGTTTTGAGTTCACTGTTCCTCATAGAAATTTGAAAGAATTGCACAAGAGGCCATGGACATATGTTTCCGAGAGCTAAAGCAATGCATCAAAAGTATCTTCGGCAGCTACAGTGTCAGGAACAGTGTATCAATCATATCCGATATTACCTTTCAGCATTGTGCACTTTTTTCTCACAACCTTTCTCGAAATAGCTGTATACTGTATCACACATAGGGTAGTACTTCTCCTAGCCAGGACTCAACCATCCTCCGCCCAAAGGCGCAGTTTCAAAAATAATGTTAATTCAAGTACTTTTTATTAATTGAAACATAGCAAATCACTGTTGACTCATTCAAAAATGCATTTAAATGTATAAATGCATTGTGACAATAGTCATGAATATAGATGAGCTATGTTTAATCAATTAATACATTGAAGAACTAAGAAGTTAAATCACTAAGTGGCTCTGGTCTAGTGTGTGTCAAGTTACGGGTTACTAGTCAATTGAGAAAGACCCCAGTGGGGCTCCCATATGCATGGGTTGGCTGGGATGCTCATCACCTCACTTAACCATGTTTTAAATTTCAGATGTTGGTCTCAGTAAGGTTGGGGTGCCATTATTTTCTCATACAGGTATCCCTTAGGTGTGCAAAAGAAAAAACAAAAACAAAACAGACAAGCAAACAAACAAACTTTATCATACTTTGCAATAGAAAGCACCATGGCTCTATCCCAGGGGAGTACTCTGGATTTCACATGATTGGGATGATCAAAGGACTTTTTTTGAAGACAAAGAATACATGGTTGTTAAAATAATTTCAGTGTTTTGGACTGCAGTGTACTTTTTTTGACTTGTCAGGCACTCAAAGCATGATTCAAGTTATCAAGGGTAAATTTACATGTATATAGAAATAATCTGAAGGGAAACAAAAATTACTTCAAGTAAGTGGGAGGATCGAGATGGAGTTACCGAGGGTTTAGTGGAACGTCAATTTAATGAAGTGCCAAGGGACTGGGGAAATTTGTTCTTTAAATTGAGGGCTTTTTATATTGAACTGCTCCATTTAACGAATTTTCGGGAAAACTATCAAAATGTTTGTTATATTGAGGTATAGTTAATAATTAATTTACAAAACCCAGCATTTCCGGATCTGTAAAATTACTGTAATAACATTTCAGTACTAAGCTTTAGTCACAGCTACGGCACTAGAAACTCAAGAACACGTCAACTATTTAAAACTACTGTACAGTCACATAAATTTTATCCTTGTTGGTCTGTTTGGCATTCATCTTTTATCACATGCTGACATTTATTTGTTATATCCAGGTAAATTTTACGTTTGTGCTTGTGGATTGTGCTCGTTATCACAAGGATTTTGTTAACTCAAGGTTCGTTATATCGAGAGATAAGATTGCTTTAGGAAACTGCTTGATATCTCATACAAAACACCACATCATAAACATGGCAGTGACATCGACAGAATCAGACAAGCCAATGGGCCCAGTATGAGTTAAGAACAGAATTCACTAGCCTGATAGCAAAATCCACTAGCCCTGGGCTATCAGACAACTACTCTCTTTGCACTCTGCAACTTGCCTCAGTGGTACCAATTTTTGATATATTTTTTAGGTAATGCATTCTGGCTATTTTTTGTGTCATTATTGTGGGGCTCCACAAATCCACTCATCAGAAAAGGAAGCAAGGGAATTGAGGAAATTCACAGATCAAGTCGTATCCAACAATTTTTCGCAGAAGTCATCTTCCTTGCATCTAACTGGAAGGTATTTTGTGTAAGAGTATGTGCTTTTGTTTGTCCTGGCCTGGCCAAGGGGCTCATTGTGCATAACAAGCCAGTGAATTTATCATTGGAAAACTTGATTCAGTTTATTTGTTGATTCAATAAACCACTGTGAAATTTAATAATGTAATAAAAAATTAATACTCAAATTCAATAATTAAACATTGGGTGCATTAATGCCAAGCCTTTACTGTATTTTCTGGCATACCAGTTATCTTTTGAAGTCTGGTATACTCATAATATGCCATGATGTGGGCCTGGCCACAAGGCAGTGTTCGCTTAGCATACGGTGTGTGAAGTCAAAACTATCTTTTTGTCTAAGCCTTTGATTATAAAATGACTTTGAACATTTTTGTATGGAGAGCAAATCGTTTAAAACTGTCTATGGCTGTAGATATGCAGTTTAAAATTAATTGATGACAACTTGCTCATTAATTTTTATTAATTTTTATGCTTGTGGATTAAAAGAGGCTGTAGGATGTTTGCGCAGTAGCCACTTTACTTAGTTTCAGTTCTTGTTCATAAAATGCGTACGTATCTTGTGATTTCTTATTTCTTTTCTAGTACATAGTCCCTTTCCTGTTGAACCAATGTGGGTCAGTTGTTTTCTACTTGACACTTGCATCAGTAGGTAAATAATTATGTTGAAACCCTTTTTCCCAGCTTTGATTAAAGATATTGTTACTTGTGGATGCAAAAACAACATTTCTTTTATTTGATATCCTTACAGACTTGTCTATTGCTGTCCCCATTACCAATTCTTTGACTATGCTCATTACTACACTGGCAGGAATGGCTCTAGGAGAAGGAAGAATTAATGCAGGTATTTATGGTTCTGCTTAAGTAATTACATATACCAGCCATTGGGGGGGGGCGGGGGGCGGGGGGTGTTGGGGCAAGGAGTATGGGTAATCTACATAAGCTATACATATGTGTTTGCATGTGCCATAAATCATTTTTGTAAAGGGTCCTGTTTTTGGAACAGATTTTTGTGGACAAGGTGTAGAAAATTGGGGAGTTAAACTATCTAAGTGGAAAGTGTAGACTGCAAACAGTCTCTTATTTGTCTTTTGACTTTTGAGACACAGGAGATTAAGAGCATGTGCAAGGTGTGAGTGGTGAATGGCAAAGCCATGAGGACTAAGGGAAGAAGCGGCCTTCAGCAGTGAAGAAAAAAGTTTTCCTCTCTCTGTCCCAATTCCTTCTCCTGTTTAAGGATGACCACCACAGTCTAGTGGAAAATGATAAGTCTAGAATACTACTTCAAACATAGGGTGGGCCTCTTTTGGCTTATATTGTAGAAATATTAAGTAAAATCCAGCTGTATTTTATAGAACACCGACTAGCAAACATTGTAAAGGGTAGCACTGACTGACTTATAAGATTTATGGAAAATAATTATGTGTTTTGAATCACAATAGGGACATTTCTTGGGATGATCCTAGTGATAGCTGGTGTCGCCATCTGTGTTGTGGATAAAGCTCCATGAGCGAGCTCTCCGGGGCAGACGCTGGCAAGCTACTCCATAAAACATTGATCAAGAAAGGAAAGAGGGAAGATCGAACCCTCTTCTGGCTGGGACACTGTCAAAAATGAAATAAATAAATGCCTTCAAAGTGGCTGGTAGGAGACCACCAAATGATGGAATTTAAAGTGTTTGTTTAAGGATACGTTGTCAGTATTCACTTCCTCAAGTTGTAGTTCTTAATGTCAAATGTCATCGACCGAATCGATTTGCTTTTGAGCACAATTACTCGATTCTCATTTTGTTGTTGTGGTATCATATATTAATAACGAAAGGTACGAACAAGGAATACTGTCGTCATTACTTGACATTCTTTCAGTTTTTCAAACTTTCTTCCATTTTAGTTAAATATTTTGAAAGAACGCTACATGCCACAATTCGGAATCATAATCAGAGGAGTATAAACAAGTGCATACGTGACCCTATCCCTTGAAGGCCAAACCAAGAAAAAATTCGCCTACCTGCAGGTGTTTCAAGGCGTCTGGGTTGGAAGTGCAGGCGGCTTGAGCTTATGGGAGAGAACACTTTGATACTACAGCACTCAAATGACACTTTCTTTTTATTAAAAATAAAAGCAATGGCATTTATTGAATCCGAGTTTAATGCATTCTATTGTTAACTTTTTGTTAGCTTTGACATTTGAGCGCTTACAGTGACGCCTAGCAGTATCGCGGTTATAAAAGTCACGGTAAAAAGTCAAAATATCAACAAACATCAAACGTATTGCTTTCTGAAAAATTCTCCTCATACCAAATGCATAGAGAATAAGGGTGTCGATATAAGGGCGTAAAGGCTTTACGTTACGAATATCCCGACTGCCATAGTGACTAAAATAAACAGCTTAGAGAAAACGCCATATTTCTTTATTTCTCGGTACGTCAACTCTGTCAACGACTTGTCCATGTCCATAAAGGAACTTTTTCCTTGAAGTCAGGCTTCAAGAGGCTGTAAAAGGTCAATAAAAGACAGATGTTAGTTGATAACTCTATTTAAAGGATTGAACGCTTTCTTAAATCTCCTTTCGCCAAATGAGTCCGATAGCTACGAGTCCTGGTCCTCAGCGATAATTTTCCCACCTGTTATAACTTTGTTAGAATTTCATAAAATCATAAATTGGCCGTTTAAGAGAGTTTGCTTAAGACAATGCCACTGGCATACAGCGTCGCCACCAACAATTTTACTCTATATACTCATGGGTTCGTACCGAGTCTTGAATTCTTGAAAAAGCCTTGAAATTTTCCCAGCAATTTTCCAGACCTGGAAAAAGTCTGGAAAAAAGAGATCAAGTCTGGAGAAATGGTAAAAAGGCTTTAAGTATTTTTTCAAAGCTACAACAAGTGCTTCATAAGTGATTTTTTTTTCATTTTGGTCAAATCTTATTCAATCTCGCCCGTGCGCTAGCAGTGCGTACATAGAGAAAAGCATCGGTACTGCTTTTTTTAAGGTCTGTATTGATCACCTATTTGATAACCTCGAGTCTGGAAAAAGAAATTATTGTTTTGGTAAAAAAAGTGTGGAAAAAGTCTTGAATTTTGGATTCAAAAATCTGCACGAACCCTGTTTACAGTTTCTAAATGTCCAGGATTGTCGATTGAAGCAAGTGTTGAAACCGTTGAAACTAGCCTGTGAAAACAGCTGACATTTCGCGACGCCAACGCTCAGTGGTTTCCCTGCAAAATGAAGTCTGAGGAACAAGCGCAGAAATTCCATACTGATGACGTGCAACTACTCAGTTCTGGGTTATTGCGGTAGTGCTGTACCATGAGGGAAATTTGCTTAAACTAATCAGAACTACTTTAAATCTAGGTAGTAATTCTGATTGGTTGAAAATTGCTCTAACCAATTAGAAGCACTATCTAGGTCTGGGTAGTTACACGTAATCTGACAGTATGGAAATTCTGCGCTCGTTCCCCAGACGTCATTTCGCTGGGAAACCACTGAGTGGTGACGTCCCGAAATGTCAGCTGTTTCCTAAGGCTATTGAAACGGCCCTAAAGGGTACTTTAAACTGAAACTCTACTGTTCGGACAGTTGAATGTCTAACCAATAAGTCTAAAGTCAACGATCAGAAACGCCTGCAAATATGCTTGCGTATAGGGTATCCAAACTGTACCGAACTTTCAATCCAACGTGAACGCGCGGCGTAATCTGTCAGACTAACCTGAGTACAAGGAAGGAGCTACACAGGTTTTTATGCAGCCGTTAAAACAGCACATTTTAGAGCTGTGACAGGACTCGTCCGAGGTGCATTCGTTCTTTTCTGTAGCAGAGCATGACAACTTCGGCGGTGAATACTTGCACGTGAGAGGTTTACCTAAAGGACAGGGCAGAATTTGAGTACATGTTTATGCCGTTAGCGGACCTTTTTTTGTCTTTTTTGAGTCCGCGGATTGGTAGAAATTTAAAAGGATGTTTAGTGCTATGGTAACTATTAGTGATATTAATCAAGTTTTGTAATCACTACCACCATAAGGCGATGTACTCCCTCTCTCAGACGGATACAGCCGTTAGACTTAAACGAAGCAGTAGATGATCCAAGGGGGAGGGTCGCAGGGTCCAGAAACAAAACAAAACATTAACACCGAAGATCGAACACTTACTTTCATTTCCTGGCTTAAACTTACATTGAAACTTGAGCTGCCTGTTGACTTTGAACCAAGTTCAAATCAGGAGCTGAGGAAATCTAAACAAAATTATTCTATTATCCAACACAAGAGACGAATGAAAACTGATGGACCGCGCGCGTCACCACTGCATGGGTCCTCTGCTGTGCGGTAATAGAAACTCATATGTAAGGTCGTGGAAGGATGAAAATTATTTGCTTGAACAATGCATGTGTTAGACCTTCTTTAAGTTATCAAACTCAAATTTCTCCTTGTAATATCTATGCTTTATAAAACAGACTGGTCATGAGAATTAAAGGCATGATCACAAAGGTATATTGATACTTTAACAAATTCTCCTCACTACTTCTACAAGAAACGCGTAGGGACAACAAAGGAGAATTTAAGTGAAGATATGACAGATATTATGGTTCAAATAAGGGTTAAAACAAACAGTATTTCTGCACCGCGCCTCCTGTTAAGTGTCCGTCGTAGAGAGATTCCCCGCCGTTTAGAGTAAACTGCAAAACAGTCTGATGTCTGTTTAGTGTAGCGTTTAAGTGTAACGTAAGAGTAGCGTAAGAGCCTCAGTCTCGCTCTCCGTTTTCAGCCTCGCTCCAGACCTTTTATTTGACTGTTCGCGCGTACTTGAATACACAGAAATGCGGACTATTTTGCAGTCTAAGTTTAGAGAGGCGAACAAATTACACTATTAAAGAACGGAAAGGATCAACTTTAAGTGCTCACAGAACGTTTGTGTTTTTTAGAATAAGATAAGTCAGTTATATAAAGAATACCAAACCGAGCCGCAGACCGAACGGTTTACAGACATGCGCGGAACTCTAATGCCTGAATCGAACTGCGGCCTTGCACAGTTGCGTCATTGAAAACGAGGAAGTTCTTCAATTTTAACAATTTTTTGGGCTAAGTATTTCAAATTTTGATGGTTCATTGATTTATTAACTAATATTAACAAAGTCGCGTTCGAAACGTAAACATTATACATTTTATCTCAACAATATACCAAGGAAAATATATGAAGAAAAACGCCCACGCCGATTGTCAGTCTCGTACCCAGAGCCCGCTCTCCTCTAGGCCGAATCTTGGCGTTTGTAACTCTCATCTTTCCCCCCAACCACCCCCACCAAAAATTGGCAAAATTGCCGTTTTGTTTTATTACAAAAGGCCGTGAAATCAGCGCAAAACCAATCGCTTTCTAGCGAAATTTGCCCAGAAAATTTCCGCGAAATTGGCTTTTTTTAACGATCGTTTTTCGGCGAAATTTGTTCCGAACTTTTCAGCGAAATTCCCGCGAAATCGGCCGTTTTTTCTGTTAACTTAGGGCGCTTTCCATTTGTCAGAACTGACCGGCCAGACCATTCCCGTCGTAATGACAATTTTACTTTTAATCAAAGCTATCCAGCCACATTAGTCAAATCCTAAATAGTATGCACGAAGGAGATGGATTTTCCGCAAAATCTCTTTGAAAAAGCTTATTGCTTTGTAAATATGACTGGTCCGGCCATCGTCCGGCCGGCCAGTTCTGACTTTTGGAAAGCGCCCTTAGTTAACTTGTGTTAGACTTTACCGCTGGCCACGTCGACCTTCTTACGTAAACTAACTGTGTATGTCACCCCTTACCACATGAATACAGGACTGTCAGTTTATAGCTGTCCGTACACAACTCTCCAATGGTCGTACTGCTTACTACAATGTCACATCGTCTGCGCCATCCACAAAGATTCTTTATCATGGATGTGACGTCCCCCGCACACTGAGGTTGGGTGACATTGTAAGGCAGGTTATGCCTGTTTTTGTTTCTAGGACAGGCATTTGAATCAAAGTTACTGTACACAGCCTTGAAAATGACCAGTGCCGTTTTCTCGTCTTTACAATCGAGAACTAATGATTCTCCTTGGCAAGTCCCGATGGTTTGGACTTGTCCGAGGCCTTCAACTCTTACCGCTGAAATAAGAGCAATACAAGTGTAAGCGCGCTGGACACTTTTAAAGCCATCTTGCACACTGATCAATCTGTGCTGCGTATCACAATTTATTAGAGGTTGCTGAATCTTAAGGTGGCTCGCCCCAGTATTTTTGTAGGTACAGCTTCCATCTTTGAGTCTCTTATGCTTAAATAAATTGATCAGCATCTTTATTTTTAAAACATTATCACTCTTACGCATAGACTTAACTTTATTATGATATTATTTTTTGGGCGATCGGAATAAATATCACGTGCCAATGACGTCACAATAGTTTTAGCTCTAAATCAAATTCCTGCCCCTATCGGCATTTTCTTTGGAAGGGTATAAATTATGCATGAACTGAAGGCTGGACCTAATACAGACAAATTTGCTACTTTTTGGATGCTTCTGAAAAGATGTTATCACTCATTCGTTTGCAAATAACCCTTATACACTCTACAACCAGCTAAACGCAAGTAGACATGAAGCATGAAATGAAAACATGAGAATCAGTAAAACGCAATGCTGAGCTCTTGTTATAATTTATAAGACTACTTTGACAAAAACAGCGATTGGACCAAAATTCGTTGTCAAATTTTCTTTAAAAAATTTCAGTGCTGTAATTGATCAGTGTACTATAAAATCCCCGAATTTCCTCTTTATTGTTTTCTCCCATTCTACAGCATTAACATATTTCGGAAAGATTTCAGCGAGCAACCAAGCGCGGTAATTCTCGCGTGCTGCATGATGATTTTCTGGTTGCCTGCTATGTTTTGACGACAGGCCCTAAAGCCAATCGAGATCGCTCATTTACATGAGGTAGTCATCTACGAGTAACAGCCAATTAAATCGTTTTCCACACATTCCGGGAAAATCATGTGGCCTTCATACACGATTAGCGAAGGTAAATCACAGACGCCCCTTCTCCGATTTTTACTGAGGGGAAGGCAGCTTGATACTCTTCACCTGGTCTCCGCTTAATTCACGTGATCGCGTCATCGGTAAATAACGTTACAATACGTTTGTTGTGACGTTAAGCTGTTAGGCGCGTATGCCTTTCACGCATCCTCTAATACTTATTAAATTAAAGCTGTTCTTAAAATAAAGAGTTGAAAAATACCTCGGCAGGATTTGCCATCGCTATCAAGGAAATATCCCGGGCGGCAGCGACATATGTAGGAGCCTTTGGTGTTGCTACACATGTGATCACATCCATGAGTGCCTGTACTACATTCGTCAATATCTATAAAACGTAAAGTTTCTTCCCGCTCAGTTAAATCTCGATCCGATCAAGACCTGTTCTGTGTGTCCTTGAGATAATTTACTGTCGTAATGATTATAAGAGACCAGAATGATAGACTGAAGTGATTGGGCTTAGGTAGGACGCTGTGGTACCGAGGTAGTTGCGGATCAAAGAGAAAGTCAGTGAGTGAGTGAAACTGAGTTTAGACACATTCTATAAATTTGATTTTGATTAATTACATGCGTCCTCCGACGCAGTATTTCTAAGCACGACTAACCGAAGCAGCATGCGGAAGTACATCAGATACATGAACTTGGCGTTACTTATCTACGCGTTCTGAACACTTGCGTCTGCCATTATAGCTTCAAGAAACAGGAAGGGAAGAAAGAAGCGCGTTTCTCTTTGATTTATGGTTGAATGAACTTACCTTGACAAGCGGAATTAATTAGCTGGTGCCCAGGCGCGCACTGACAGACGTAGCTTCCAGGGGTGTTCAGGCAGGTGGCCTCCCCGCAATCTGGCGCTCTGTAATCTTTACATTCATCAATATCTGCAAAGAGCAACAGCGAGGGCCGTCAAATGGACTTTTCGCCCAAAACGTTGTCCAGTTTAACTGCTTTAAAAATTAATGCATCAATGGAAGGATATAACTCAAACAAAATGTATGTGCATCACGTACCGGTACATGTCGATCCACTATGTCGATATCCTCTTGGACAACGACAACTAAACCAGCCTCTGTAGTTCCTGCAGGTTCCCACTCCACATCTACCTGGCTTCTCCTTACACTCATCAATATCTTAAATAAACAGAGTAAAACAGTGTTAGTACAAGACCGTTTCCACCTTTCAAAGTCAGTTACACTAGGGATGAGTGATAAGTCGATAGCCGTTTAACAATCTATTAAATCTTTGACATACCCCTCAATGCTATTTTCGACTCGTTTATTCTCCCTTCACTGATTGGTTAATCTTCCAAAACGAACACTTTTTCCCTCGGAGTGCTAAACGCCAATAGGAATTTTTCGCTCTCTGAAAGTTTCTGTTCGCCAGTTGGACCGATGTTTCCTCTCTTCCGCGCGCATCGCTTATCTCGCGCCCCATATAGACTAATACTTTTTTCGTGCCAAACAGTCGCAGGCTAGGCCCTGGTGCTTACCTTGACATTTGCCATTTTGCTCTTTGTAACCACGCCAACACTCGCACCTAGTCTTCCCGTCGGGGAGGTCTTTACAAGTACTACTGGAGCTATACGGGCACTTAGAGTATCCCACGAAGTAGCAACTCTTTGCGCCTATAACAAAAATTCGGCGTATATTGAAGTTACAGGTTTAATACATGTAGGCAGCCATAGACCTAGAGAAGATGTGCAGTGCCGAACAACTTAGTAAACGTTGCAGGTAAGTACAAGCGTTCTCAGACTCAGCTGCTGGACAAGTGTAGTTTCAGCCACGCGAGAATACCGCTCTTGTTTGGCATGTGTTTGACTGTAGGGTTTTGGCCGAAGGAGTTTGTAAGCACGAACACCCAAAGATCTCCCTAAATCCGCCTCTGTTGACACCACTGCGGCCCGTTTCTCGAAATTCCAATAATTAACGAGCCCGGAAAACTGTTGTTGTTGTTTATATTCGAGATCGAGGTTTCAGTAGTTTGGCAGTTAACATAAAACTATCACAGTAACAAAACAAAATTGACTGGTTTGTTAGCTAAGGTCCGTAATTTAATTCTTAAGATTTTAACATGAATATTTGATTTTGGGCCTGAAAAGTCTCTGGGACTTTTGAGTAAAAGGGCCCCTGGGAACTGCTTGTCACTCCAGGAAGAATGGGAACAATCTTTCGGGGCAAGGATTTCTGTGGTCCTTTAGTCGACGATGTAAGCAATGATCGAACACTGTTTGTCACAGGATACCGTCCATCAATTATAATAAAAAATTGGCGAGTTACCCTCGCGATAGCGAAACTTTGGCGAGCGGAGTTTTTTTCATTACCAAGTCCCCAAGCTCCCTCCCCAAAACTCCAATAGCACAAAAGAACAACATATCCCTCCCTCTCTACACAAAGGCATAAGTCTTTTTGATACTAACCTTGACAGGTTCGCCCATCATACTTCAGTTTATAGTCACTGGGACACGAACAAATCCGCTTCCCCTTAACCAAGTCACAAAAATGGGAGCAACCACCATTTTTCTCCAAGCAAGGATCGATATCTGCAATGAAAGTTTTTCTTTGATGTTTTTATGTACCATGAACTAAGCCGAGACAAATGGATGGTCATGTGGGAAAGAAAAGAATAGATAGTTAGCGGTATTAGCTGTATTTAAATCTTTCCATTGTAGGTGGATTGCTTCAAATAGATGTTTCTTTCCATCCTGCACATCATGTTTTCTTAACACTGTTCGCAGCAAAGAACGCTTAGACACCACAACAATAGAATTAAGGGACAAACTGGAAATTACTTAGAACGTGTCTTTAAATAAGTGGCCCTAAAACTTTTCTTAGCCAAATGTTGAGTCCTGAGTCTCTTTGGCTCAATTTTACTAACACCACACATGACTTAATCATTTGCTTTGCGTTAGTTTGTTAGTAAATTTTGGAGACTTTCCTTCAAAAATAGTATTGATATTTTTAGTCCGTGGAAATGAGTCAGTGAGGATTCTGTATACTGTTTTTGCACATGAAAGGGCAGAAATTCCCCGTTTTTTTAAGGAAGTTTTTCTGCAGGCTATTCACTGATAAGAAACTTCGAGCTTTGCGTAAACCCTCTTTGATAGAGTCAATACATATGCTACCTTATTGACCAAACACGAGGTCTAAATGACTGAATATTGGCCAAGTTCTTTTTTGCATATTTATAGCCGAGGTCAATAGACCTCCAGCCACCTTGACCGATCAAGCTTAGGCAATCAAGGATTTATTATATAGCCAAAAAGGGAACTTTTTCTCGCGGGACCAAAGTTGGAAATCCCGAGCGGGCAAGATGGACTCGTCTTGCCCGCTTAGGTAGCCAATCAGAACACAGGATACGCTTCATCTATTCTTGCCCGCTCGCGGGTTCGCAGCCATAGTTATAATAGATACTGTTATCAAATGCAAGGTAAGCGATTTTATGTTTAAATTTTCATTTTGTGAAAGGTTTGGACCCAGGAGTCATTTCATAAGACGGTTGAGTATGGTCGTCCGGGTGAACGTAGTCCTGAATAGGACTGTTGTTGTTGACAGTAACTGGCGTTTCGACAACCTGTACGGTAGTCATCTTCAGAGTCAAAGTGTATTGTAAAATTTTCATTTTCTTACCGTTAGCAACTGTTAAGAATTCTTTCGCAGCTGCAATTTTGCAGTATGTTATTAAGGAAAACAAAAACGAAAATCTTTTGGTTAAGGTATCTTAAGTTCATGGTGTTAACGCTGTTGCTTTGGTGGGTCGAGATCCGCGAGGTTGTCATCATCACATGCTAACGCTGCCGCGGTATATTTTACTTCATATATAATACTTAATATACCAACCATAAGCCCGGTAGCTGATCTTGAAGCCTCTTTCAGCAAAAGAGGTATCACTGTGAAAAATCATTTTAACTTCTGTTCCATCTATCTTTAAACTGACTTGGCGAGAGGGTTCCTGTCCACACAAAGTCACGTGTTGCCTGTTGTATCCGACTTTAAATTCGATTTTAAGGAAATCAAACTTTTGGCAAGTTTGAGAATCCTCAAGCTGTAAGGAAAAGAGTCAAATTTTTAAATAGATTTCCAGTTAAGTTATAGCAGTATTGATTCTTGTACCCTTATTCATTCGAACAAGCACCGCAGCGCTTGCGAAAATTTTCACGGGTCAAATGCGGCGCTTATTCAAGGGCGGCTCTTTGAGGGCGGCGTTTATTTGAAATTTGGACGCGACAAAGATTTTTTAAGTGCAGCATTATCATTTTTCCGTATTAAACTAACATAATTAACGTCTTTTGATCTTTATTATATCGCGGGTGCGGCGCTTATTAACTTTTTTGTCCATTAATGTGGCGCTTTTTCGAGGCAGGGGCTTCGCTTATTCGAGTAAATACGGTATTTGAGTGGAAAAGACACATTGTGAGTTGCATATGAGTTGTTTGTCTCTTTGGCCTGTTCCAGATGTTTAAAATAGTGTTGGTGGCTAAAACGATAATGCTCAGATATAATGATCACCTTCAATGCTATATTGTTTCGTTTGTTTCTTTACCATTGCCTTTGTTTTCTCTACCCGCGCTTTGCCTGACTTAAAGTTATCGTCCCCGTGAAGCCTGGGTTTCTATTCAGTGATAAAATCAAACAAGGTAAAGTCCACCCTCGTTTTCTGAGTCTCTCTTTTTTTAAGTGAGGACAAAAGAGACCTTGGGAACAAGTTTAAGAAAGCTAGACATGCATTTTTACGGTAGCATGTCAAGCTACCACCTAGCATAACCCTTCGATTCAAGGGACGCAGCTGATAAAGTAATGTACAATAAAACGTCGTGGCTATTTGATGCAACCACCCCAAAACCACGGAAAACAAGTCGAATAAACAATGTTTTTATGGCTGAATTCTTTTACGTTGTGGCCTAAAAGAAGAGACGTGGCTATAACACAGAGTTTTTCTAGGCCTCTACATAACGGTAGCTTGTTTACAAAGTTCTCTGTTGACTACTCACCATAAAGTCCTCGATGGTTAGGTTCAAATGTGTTTTTCCGGGAGAGATCTGCCAAGTACAGGTGATGTTATTTGGGTAGTCGTTTGGATAATTCGGAGTCGTGATTAAACCAGACGGGTTGGTTAGCACGCCACCACAGCTTGGATCTAACATAAAAGGTAAAGAAAAAACAGTCTATGTATGCCGTGGCTACGGCTTTATTTTATTGCACTTCATTTTGATACCCTGTGTAGGACAAGAGACCTCATTTCATGACTCCGATTCATTTCGTTTCGTATACAGAGAGGAGCATTTTTTTACTACGATTATGAAAATAGCTTTTTTTAGAAAGCAATTGTTGGTATCGCAAATGTAGACCGCTCATCGCCAACCTTCTCACTCTTTAAAAGGTCACCGATCTAACAAGACACCCTCTAAAAGACGCGCGCTAAACAGTTATACTGTGTACCCTGTTTAAGACCTCAAGAACCTGAAAACCATACCATGTTTAGCGGCACATACCCGATTACGCTAAACGAGGAAGTGTCCCTGGGGATATGGTTTCAACCGGACTCTAGACTAATCTAATAGGGAGCATAAGCAACCATCACCACCACGACAACGAGAACGGTGAAACAGAATTGGTTTTATAAGCAAAACAACAGCTGTGCACGCGCATTACGTTTTTTAGTACATTTCTTTGAGGTCCAGTGCACGATTACGGCGTTTATGGAGGACGTGAACATATAACGACCACGAATTTTCTCCTCTCTTTTGTACGTCTAAACAAGGTCCTTCAAAATTCAACTCCACGAAAAGTCGCTTACATTTGACAAATTGAGCGGGTCCAAAAAGACGCGATAAAATTTAAAAGACAGCAAATTAAATTTTCTAGCGACGTTTTCATTGCCGTCTTTGTTAAAAAAAAAAATGTGCGTGGGGAACGGCACCATCCTCCTCCCATCGCTATAAGCCCCCAACACCTGTCCCCTCGTTACATATGAAACCAAAGATCCCGACGATCTCTATGAAAAGTATTGGACTGTGACTTTAACTTTGACTGTTTTAACCAGGGGCTTTTGTACTCCCGATCGAGAGAGAAATTTCCATATTCCAAACGTTTCCAAGAAGAGGGTGTAATTAACATTACGCTACAACGTTTAGAAAGTAAAATCCTTCTTAAACGGGGTTCAATAAGAACTGCCTTCCCACTTTTAATCTCATTACTAAAACGTCCTGCAGGCCTAATGCTCTTGTCTCGCATTAAACTGTTGATCTATTTACCCAGGGCGGAGGGCGGGGAGTGCTCGACGGTGCAATATTTGGGTATAGGTGGACCACCGAGAGTGCGAAATCCTCACCCTGTTTAGGACAAAAAATTCCTAAAATACATACTCTGCTTAGGATAACATCCTCCGATTTATTACCCTGATTAGGACGAAGGACAAAATGTACTCCCGTCTACGTTTAAAGCCATTTGTTGGTAATTGCAATAGAGCAAATTCATGTTATAGTCTTTTATTCTGTTTACCTGGAGTACAAGCAAATTTCATCTAGTAAATCAAATCAATCTTGCAGGTAAATACCCTGTTCATAATTGAGACAGACTCGAACGAAATTATAAACCCTGTTTAAGGACAGACTCGTGCAAAATTATATACCCTGTCTAGGACAGAGAGGTAAAAAATTAACCATACCCTGTCTAGCAGCACTGATCCCCGTATAGACCACATAAGGGAGTACACTCCCCGGGATCTGTTATAGAAGTCGCTACCAGGCAAAACCATGCATTGATGATGGAATAAACGTCAATTGAGAATGTAGTATCGAAGAATAACAAAGTGACTAAGCAAGTAGTACCAGCTGTAGTATTGCTTAAATTAAAATTACACCATGGAAATAATTTCAAATTGATTGTACAATGTTACCCAAATGTTACTTTCTTTACGTAGTAATTTATCAGATTCACTAAATCATGATATAAAGATGACATGTCTCATGCAAGTATAGATTTAAGTAACCCTTCTCCAATACTGTTAAGTAAAGCATGATGGCATCCAGCCATATTGTGAGCTGCGAATAACATTGATCCACAAACGCTTCCCCTAACAACACTTCACGTTGAAATAAAAGGCATTTAAGATGTCTTGTTCTAACGACACTTACCAGCGACGGTCAAGGAGCATCCTAGAAAACACAGCAACAAAAAGGGACGAACAAGGTTGGCCATGGTGAAGCTCAGTATCGTACCACGGACTGCACGTACTCGTTCGAAAGGATGAAGTACTTCGTGTGTTCTAAACAAGAAATCCGTCAGGATGAAATGAATAGTCGCGAGATCACATTACTGCCCACGCGCCAATGTCATCTGACCCGCTGTCACAACACAGTGTGCCTTCAGCCTGCAGGCCTGCAATGACACCAATTTTTAAAGGACAGTAATATCTTTATTTTAATTCTTAGATATACTATAAAGCTGGAAAAGAAAAAACATCATGAGTTTTTGTGTCTGTGAGTGGTGAAACGCAGGGATTTCGTGTCACCAAATTATACCCTTTACACTTACAGTCCCGGGGGGGGGGGGTACTGACATATATGGGCTATATAGGTATGTGCCGCTGTGAAGGGTATGGTTTTCAAGCAGTTTACTCTAGGATAGGGTATATAAATCAGAGCGTTTGGGTCTAGAATAGGGTATCATTTTTCGGGAAACTGATCAGTTGGTTGAAGATTTTATCTAGACTAGGGAACAGCTACTCTAGGATAGGGGGATTTGGGGAGTTTACTCTAGTATAGGGTAGCAAAATTCAGCTGAACTAGCTCTGGTATAGGTTAAGGGTTCCAGGGTCCCAGCGGCACATCCCCAACCAGAAATTCCTAGAGTACCCCCCCCCCCTCCCCCGGGCTTACAGTAAGGGCGCATCTGGAAAGTACTGCTTACTACGTGACGGAGTTATAATGACAGGGGTGACCCCTCGTTTCGGTCAGCGTCATGGGAAGGATTTCCGCGCGAAAATGACAGGCACTTTTCAGCTTTAAACGTTTTTTACAGCAAAGAGCTTTGCTTACGCGGCGAAGCTTGTTGCGCAGGCTTATCTCGGGCGAAGCTAGTTAAAAGTGGTCTTGGCCTTGGCCTGGCTATTTTGGTATACTACTTTAAAGGCCGACGAAAAAACACAATGAAGCATAGTTCACCCTACAGGGCAACCCAACGAGAATATAGTTCAAAACCAGTTAAACATAGCATTGTTAAACGTAGATATAGGCATATTTTTATCCCCTAAAATTTTTTCATCTGGTCGGATTTCCTAGCTGAAAGTCTAGTGATCCGAAAATTATAGGGATCAAAACTTACCTTTTCGAAAATTTAAGCCAGAATAAAGGCTCCCGAAAAATTCTAGGTTACCTTTTTAGGATAAAAATCCGTCAAAAATCGGCAATTATACCATTTTTTAGATGTTCTAAAATCCAAAGAGAGGCAGGCGAGCAAGAAATTTTACAACAAATGTTCCGAAAATTCTAGATCTCAAATTGTCTTCCGAACAGATATTTTCCGAAAATTGACATTGGGTGCCCTTGACCGTAGTAAGGGATGGTCGTTTCAAGTGGCGGAAATACGTATACACGGACAATATTAATTTTTATCCCTAGTATATGCAGGCTGAATTCGCAAAGGGACAAGATGAACATGATGAAGGAATCCTGTGCTCTTGGCTACCCGAGTAGGCGAGAGTGTAGCCTGCGAATACACCCGTTTCTCTCTCTCAATCTCTCTGTTTTTTTATCGACAGGCGGGTTACCTCACCAACCCGGAGTCCCCCATCTCCATGCAAGCACAAGCACTAAGTCGAAAACGATATATGTTTCCTATAGTCCATGGTCCCCAGGGCGTTTCCCGCTGGAATTAAGGGCGCCATTTAACATTTGAATGAGAAGGTTGTCAAAAAAACTGGCTTTTAATGAACTAAGCGGTTAAATCACTTCGTAAAGACATGTGTACTGCTAAATTATCACTTAAAATGCTATAATCGTAAAAATGCAAATTAATATTTATTCAGTAGAAACGCGCAGTTATTGCCCCCAAAAGGTTATGTTCCGCTGGTTAAAGGCGACTACAAATGCCATTCGTCACTCGCAACCAAAATCATCATAAAAATTCTAACGGCTTACATTTAAACGAATAACTCTAATGTACATAGCGTTTTTCTCGTAGTTCCTTGTAGTTTATCATATACACACTGAGATTTACTCACTAAAAGCTATGTCAGACTCAAATGAGTTCTGGCCAATCAGAGGAGCGAACGGATGTCACATGTGAGAAATGAATGAATCCAGAGTGGTGTGAAGGGAAAAAAGTGCCTTGTACTGTATTTACGCACTCTTTTTTGTATCAGAAATCTCACTCGTTCGCTGCAATTCGTGATGCCGCACAAACTGGTATAACCTTTCGAGCTTTTTATTTATAGCGGTTCCCTAGCCTTTTCAGTCCTTAACACAACGTTTATAAACGACCCTATAATCCATGTGGTCAGCCCAGGGGTCATCCTTACTTAGTAAACAATCTCTTGTACGATGCATGTCCTTGAAACAGATTGGTTCTTTGAATCATCGTGTTAAATTAAGAAGCTCTTGTACCAAGTCCTGGAAGCACGTTGAGTCTCCCGCTGTGTCGTATATTTTAAGGTAATGTAATTCACTGCTTGTCAAGGCGTCCTCCACGTAACACCGCAGACGCTTTCCACCATTTAACTGATTATCAAAATCAAACATTGAGTAGATTTTTTGGCCATGGCAGTGAAGGCCGGGTGTGATCCTGTTTTGACACATTTCGTTGCGTCTTTCTTGTACAATAACATCTAAAAGAAGAGGGAAAAAGTTGATAATAGGGACCTTAAGCAAAGACGACGACAACAACAACAACAAAGTCAAAAAACAATTGGTTTTATG
>OZ038002.1:10813787-10816287 GCA_964035705.1 Porites rus
ATTCTTCCTTTTGCCATGTACACAACCTTGTTAGCAGATCCAGAGAAAGTCTGAAAATGACTATAACCAGTAGCAATTGAATTTCAACCATAAACGACTGAAAAAGTGTTCGAACACGAACGTGGAGTCGTTCAAAAAGGTTCTTTAAAGATCCAGTTGGGCTTAATCATGAATTATCCTGTGCGATGAGAAGAGTTACTTGTATTTTACAAACTAATATAAGGAAGGTAATGTTGTATTGGATGATTTGAAAGTCTTTTACCTGGGATTCCAAGAATTGATATTCATCAGAATGGTTGTCCCGTTAATAATAGACCACTGAATAGCTGACAAATGCTGACTAGTTGCATACGACAAAAGGGTCATTTCATTAGCGGCAGATGTTGTCTTAAACCAGGCACATGCGCTGAGAGAAGTAATTACATACGCGTAGTCGTAATTATACTTAACGTAGGCTGAGTTGTTTGAGAATCCGGGAAAGCGAAGAGTGTAATCACTTTCCCTGGCTGCAACAAAAATAGGAATACAGTCAATCCATTTAATCAATAAATTGTCCACCACACAGTAACTTAGGAGAGCTGCTACATGACCGCTCTCTCATCCAACGTTTTGCTCAGTAAGGAAGACTTTGAGTGGTGGTAGCCTTGGGCTAGGGGAAGGACGCGTAGACGGGAATCTTATAGTCCCTTCATTACTGAGAGTCATTTAATTAATTCATATTTGAATCATACCTCTTGAAAATATGAACGATTTGACCAGAAAAGAAAAGCCAAACAAGCTTCAGTCACTTTCTAGATCAGCCTACCACACAAAGCCGCAGACCTACCCAGCCCAGCCCACAAGAGAATCTCTATTGCCCAAGCCCAAGCGGCTATTTCGCCAAATAAGAAAAGAGGAGAAACTGGGTAAAGATAACTTTTACAAAGAATTCTGGGACTATTACTGGGGACAGGGAAAAGAAATTGGCCAATAGCTGAATAGTGCGTCCCCAGATCGTTCCCAGAAGTCTTTGCAAAATCTAACTTGGCCCAGGTTCCCTCTCGTTCTAAAGTGGCGAAAACATTTGCTGCGGCTGGTTGAAGCAAAGTTGGAGTTGAATTGTTTTGATACAGCCTTCCTACTTTATTACGTAAATCATGTCGTGATTCTATAAAAAGAGCAAGGAGGTTTGTATCAAGAGATGGTTTACTGGCTCAGCCTCAGGTTTCAATCAAAGACTAGGGTATATTTTTGTACTAAGCACACATTTGACGAATGGCTAGCGCTCGAAAGGTCAGCTTCATAATCCTCCCACGGTGGCTAATCCACTTTCCCAGGGTCCACTTTATCCACTCATGCAGTAAATAACACCAAATTTTAGACCAATTTGTAGGTCCAGATCAAAAACGACGAACAGACCAGTAGATAAAACTTTCTCTGTCAGTTACTGATGGTGCGAAGTACCGTATTTCACAAAGTAACTATTCTATTTCAAATAGATTACGATTTCATTCTTCATATTATTCAGAAATTTACATCATTCTTTACTGATTACTACCTGATTTAGTTTAATATTCACTCGAAAAATTTTCTCCATTTTTAAACGTTGTCTTAAGTCTTTTGGCTTCAATTTGGAGGATTTACGTCTGCAATCTTTCAAACAGCGAAAACTGATTATAATTGACGATTAATGTTGCACAACGTCAAAGGTGCCATTGGTTGATCTGCTCTTTTGATAATCACCAACCTTGACAAGAACACCACCATTTCCAGGCCTAGCATAGCCTCCCACGCAGGCGTTTTTAGGGGAGCTCGTATTTCGAGCTCCCCTAAAAAACGCCTGCTTGGAAGGCTAGACCTAGCACATATACCTGTCATTTCAAGGGTATAGTCGTCGTATATCTGCACATCTCCTGTTATACCCCGTCTAAACATGCTCCATGAAAGCGCATCTCCTTTCTCTGTACCAGGCTCTTCCGCTAACGCTGCTACTGTCCTCGAGGAGAGCCTCGTCGTCCAGATATTGAGTCCAGTTATCCAGCCTTGGTAAGCTTTAGCTACTTTGTATGCTCCGTTTTGCACAAACTGTCCAAGGTGAAACGTCCCTCCCCCTTGTACTATGTAGCCACTTAAATGTCCTTTCGTTTGAGAAATTTGGTGCACTCCATCAAGATAAAGGCTCCACTTTGTCGTGTCTGTATCCCACGTCGCACATAAGTGATGCCAGTAATCATCGCCGATGAATGGTGCTTCATACGAAAGTCTGGAACAAAATACAAACTGAGTGCACATTGGCTATACAGTTGAAACTCTCTATACAACGGCCACCTTGGGGACAGAAGAAACTGGCCGTTGTAGAGGGGTGACGGTTAGCTGATGTTCGACGGTAGTTAGGTAGTTTAGAAATTAAACTTTCACTGTGCACTACTCTGAATACTTCCGCTGTCGTTTTCGCTTCAGGATAATTAAGTATACTTAAGACTGGTTTAAATGAGGCTGCACGATCTTGGAACTTTACTAT
>OZ038002.1:10821287-10876325 GCA_964035705.1 Porites rus
GGGCACTAGAATTCTTCTGTTCTTGACCCAGTACCAGCCTTCCTCCTCCGCTTATTGCCTGTCCAGTTCCTACATAGCTTCCATAGGCTCTTCGTGCGCCGTCGAGGTATAAGGTCCAGTTCCCTGCACGATTTCCCCAAGTCAGGCAAACACAACGCCATTTCCCATCATTTATAGATATCAGGCTAACTTTTCTGTTGAGAAGAGGATATTATTTTTAAATAACTATAAAGATGAAGTAACATTCAAAAAAGGCTCTAGAGAGTTCCGTACCAGTTTTAAAAAATTACGCACTTTAGAGTGGTTTAGGCTATATTCACACTACACCATGGCGCCACAAAAAGCCGTCCGGTACAGAATAAACAGCAACAACCTGGGGCTGTACAAGTCGTTCACACATCAAACATCGTGCTGACGCGGTTGGCTGAGAGGGTTTGGTACACTAAATCTTCAATATTAATTTATTTCCTTCTAAGTGGATTCCAGTCCTTGCTACTGCTTATTAACTTCTGTGACAGGCTGAATAAGTGTTCACACGTAGAACACCAAAGTATGGCAAAAACTCCTATCCAATATGTGACGCTCCACTTTTGTGATTGGCGAGGTGCACCTTCGCTCCAGTCACAGAAATCGGGCCACCACAACTGTCTTGTGTGTGAACAGAAGCCCAATCTGGAGGCGCAAAAGTTATCCGATAAAGTGTGAACACAGTTTTAGAAAGAACATAATGTTTTTTCCTTTGGTATCATGAATAATTTCTCTCCTGTAAAGGTCCACATATTTCCAAAACAGCCACTGCATAACATGCTGGATTTTAAACTGACTGGGTTAAATGTAGGGCATGTGTATGCTACAAAAAGATGCTGTATGTCTCTGCAAATGCGTCAAAGATGTGGCTGTGAATTTTGCCAGTACATGTGCAACACAGACTTGGATAGGCGTGGTTGATCATCGCATGGATGGCGGGGCTGTGCACCTGTACTAATGCAAGGGACAGCTGTGCTTTTGAGTGGGAACTGACTGGACAATACATCTGTGCCTATGCATATGCAAAAGCATACGAGACGGGGCAATGTCAGGTGCTTGAATATGGAAGACTGTGCTAATGCTAAAATACAGTGCTTTGAATTTGTGCTAATACACAGAGAATGGGTCTGTTCATCGGTGCTAATTGGTTGGAAAACGGGGCTATGGATCTGTGTTTGTACTCAAAGTCAGGGCTTTGTTACTGTGCTTGATTTGGGACACAGAGCTGTCTATGTGGACCGGTGTACTGGGGGATGATATGTGCTTCACTAACCTGGATTCACGAAGCAATACCAATTCACAATCTTCACTACTTTCACATCCTAAAGACAGTTCTCTAGTCCCATCAAACGTCATGTAGGAAAAGAGATGAAAAGGCCCCAGATCAATTGTTTGAAGCCACATGCACAACGTCATAGTATACATTTCAATTTTACTGTCCAAGGTGATTGCTGCAAAACTGGCACCATGTTTACTCGGGAAAACCATGTCGTAATGAAACAAATCAGCTGGAATGAAAACGGAAGAGAAATACGACAAGGACATTCCTGAGCAGTAAAATGTTGAGTTATTCATCCCCCGATGCATAAAAAATCAAGGAAAATAATGATTAGAATTGGAATTCTTTAATGTTGTAGCTTAGCTTGGGTGATGGTGGATATGACTTTGGGCCGTGCTTATTTGTACTCACAATCAAACCATGCAGATGTTGCAAGCTTTAGAAACACCAACAGCTAGTGGGTCTAGGGGAGCATAAATACCACAATAGAGAGCCTAAGGCTTATATGAGGCACTTGCCGTGTTCTTAAAGGGAAAAACTATGCACTATATGACTTGCATTTCTTATAGCAGTATTTTTACCTATTTTGATTCCCTATTTCCATTATGTTCAGTTATGTGTGGTGCAAATTTAAGAAAGAGGGCAATTTAAACTAAGACAATTTTATTAATATACTTAAGACTTGATTTAAAAAATTTGCCTGCAGAGATTAATCTTTTATAACTGTGTCTAGTTGTATGTGTCCAGTTTTCAAATTTCCATAACTGAAATCATCAAGTGCCCACCCCATTGTTAATTTCTTTGCCCTTCTTAATTATGCCGTTTTCGAGAGTACAACAGTATGATATGTTCTTGCTGACCTTATGTCTACTATTACCTTTGTATGATTGACACCTGTCACCAGTAATTCCCAACCTGCATAGGCAGGTGATCTGAGAGCCAATCAGACAGTTGTCCGCACATGTGCCACCATTCAAGCAAGGAGAAGACAGGCATTTGGAGGTAGCCTGGGTACCAAAAGAGAAATTCACACTTTAGGGACCAGTCATCGCCTGGGAAGGGGCAGAGGATTTGGGGCTAAACAAGGTGAAATTTAGCCGATCCCCCCTTTGAATGTTACTTCACTGAAGTGATCCCCCCTCATAACATTTGATCACTTTTGCGATCCTCCCACTAATGTCTTCATTTTCCAAGCAAATTTGAGTGGTCCCCCCTCTGAGTTCTTCCAAAGTTTTTGGTTATCCCCCCTTTTGGGTTCTCAGTTATACTGATCCCCCTTTTGTTCTCCTGAAAATCAAGTGATCTCACCAACCCCCCCCCCCCCCCCCTCCCCCAGGCGATAAATAATGACGGGTCCCCTAGAAACGAGAAAGGAATTGGTGCCCAAATGCCTGCTGGCTGCAGTTGTTTCCGGGATCGTTGCTGGGGACTTGCCGGTCAGCTACTGGGCATTTTTTCCCTGTTCCTAGTAATAGTCCCCACCACCCCCCCCCCCCCCCATTTTTAAGGTGGCGAATTTGTCATTGAGCTATCTATGCACATTAGGAACATCAATCTTATTACCTTAAGCACCGCCGGGCTGGTTGGAGTCTGTTAAGAATAAGCTGTACAAATAATGGGAATGAAGTAACTGATGTCTCTTCCGAGGAGAGCGTTTTCTGATAAGGTGTTTGACAATTGTTGATCGGAAGTGAACACATATTATTTTAAAATTTTTGTATTAACAGACTTGGAAGGTGCTATTTAAGTGATACTGAGAAGGAATTACAATGTTTTCATTCTCGAATAGCCTGCGTAGCAAGCGTTTCCGCGCGAGTTCATCGAGAACACATGATCGGGACGAGAGCAAACCCACCTTTTTTTTTTTTCGCTTCCGCTCTAACTTTCGCGCAATAACTCGACTGGAAACGCTTGCTACGCAGGCTAATTCTCGAAAAAAAATGTTGTTCCACTGCCCCCCCCCCCCCAAAAAAAAAAAATGTAATAAAATGTAACAAATTAAGAAGGTTTGACTGTGCTTTGTTCTGTTGTGAAGAACAAGAAGCGGCTGGAACACGAAAGAAGTAGCTTGTCAGGGTATATGATGACTACAAGATGAGATGTGAGGGCGTGCCTTCATCCCCATTGTCTCTCTTTTTCCCCATGATCTTTTTTTTTTTCGAAATAGATGTTTGTTCTCGATCTCTTCACTCATAACACAATTACCTAGTACTCAACATTTCATCAAACCTTTTGTGTATCATAGTATTTGTAACCAGGCCTGCCATAGAACGCATTTGGACTGGTCACCATAGTTGCATTATTAAGCTCACAGATGTTTCTCAAGCTGTTACGTTCATCTCTGAAGTTATACGATAAACACTGCTCAATCTTCAGGCACTCAAACGAGCAAGACATCACATCCGGGACAGTCAAATTGGAAATCACATGACCTAACAAGCTGGAGTCTAAAGGAAAAGAACAACTTTCCTCAGAGACTATTATTTTCTTACTTTAATCTTGAACTTCGAAGAAGAAAAAAACTTTATCCTCTGCCTAACTCAACCATAGCTTTGTGCCTTCTTCAACATTTTCAGTAATTTTTTTACTGCACAGCTTGCTCTAGTGAGAGGGTCTCGACGGGGTAGTGACTTTGATGGTTAAAGTTTAATTGTTTTCCAATTTTGATGGCTAAATTTTAGAGTTTTTGACGGTTGACGGTTATCAGATGGAAATTTAGTCCAAGAGTTTGGATGAGGTAATGATGATGCCTTTCACTTATATAAAATTTCGAAATATTTTCAAAAATAAGCAATTTGTAATTCTAGTAAGACTTGTATTGCCTAGAAAGATTCCTTTTGAGAACATGGGAACTAGTTTTTTCTAGTTTAGAGATTCTTCAGGGGGCAGTAGTCCGTTATTATCAGTTGAAATAGTGAGATTTGAAATACCTTGAAAATTTTACGGTTAATGTTATTCTGCATTTTTGACGGTGGACGTTAAAAATAACCCTTTTCGACGGCTGACGGTCAACCCCATTGAGAACCTCTAGTGAGTCTAAGTTATTTAAAAATCAGTGTACTACATAGTAATTGCTGTCGTACCAAGTCTTTTTACTCGTGTACTCAAAAGCTCCTGTTAGAACGTTAAGTCCCATATTCTATATGCTGAAGACACTGCTTTGTATCACTAACGCGCAAAAATAGACCCTTTCACGGTTTTTTCAACTTTTGACATGGTAGGGAAAATCCTTCGAAACCACTGGAAAGAGAACCTCGGAATTAGGAAAACTGTCAAATTTGAAAGTGAACGTTTTCAGCGGGCGATGATATAGCTCCGAAAAGTTGCGAAAATTTCCTGGGGGGCGGGGGGTACTTCCTTAAAGAGGCTAATGGGGATGTGCCACTGGATGGGGTTGCACTTTCACGACTGAACTGACGATAATGGGGTCGCATTTTCAATAGAGTTACTAGAATGGGGCTCGCACATTTTCGGATTTTTGGGGTATGAAAGTTCTTCATATGTACGGTTAACAAACGTACCGGGATGTTTTTACTGTGGGTGAAAAGTAAAGTGACCTTCTTTCAATTAAACCTGAATGTGTCAATTCATTTTAGGATGATCTATTTAAAGGACTGATAAAGTAGATACATAAATAGAAAGTCACTAAGTTGGGATCGCGAAAATTACGTATTTGCCCAAAAGTGACTTAGACGGGGTCTATAATTGGCCACAGAATAGACTATAATGGGGTAAGGGCTATGAGAGGCCAGCGACACATACCCAGCAAAGTCTAACCCATGTACCCTCCCCCCCCCCCAACCCGGGGAGAAATTTACAGACTTTTGTACGGTGGGGGCAAGTCTGTGCCCCCCACCGTACAAACGTCTGTAAATTTTCGCGACTTTTTAGAGCTGTATCTTCCTTAGTTTTTAACAAATCACTTTCAAACTTAGTCTCCCTCGCAGCCGTTTTTAGTTTCGTCACGCAACGCTCCTCCCCACAAAGAGGAGGAGGAGCGTTGGGTGACGATACTAAAAACGGCTGCGAGGGAGACTATTTCAAACTTGGCAATTTTACTAATTTTGACGCGCTCTTTCCAATGGTCACGACGGATTTTCCCTAGCTGGTCCATGTTAAAAATTGAAACAACTGTGAGAGGGTCTATTCCAACCTGCAACCACGGCATGTCAATCCTCCCACCCCCCACCTCAGGGAATATGCCTCGGGTAACCGCTAATACGTTAACGTCACCTGCAGCTAATTTACCGATTCTCGACAATTTTACAGAACAAAATACCCCACTGAAGAGGGTAGTAGTTAGCCTTAATTTCATCCGATTACTTCGAGTCGTTATTACTCCCTGAGAGGAGAAAACGACTCGAAGCAATCGGATGAATTTCAGGCTAGGTAGTCGTTAGATGTTTTAATCATCTCGATTTTTGTTTTCACGTACGATCGAATTTTTCTAAGGATTCAAATGGATGTGCATAATTCAATTTTGTCAGAAACCGACAAATTTACTAAGTATGTTGTTTTGTGTTAATATCAATACATCCATCTAGCGTTCTCCATTTTAATTTTTTTTTGCTGATAATTGCAATATGAAAACACATCGACAAGGTGGCAAAACAATGAGATCCCAAGGAAGGACTTTGTCCCCACCAAGTTTTTTTTTACTTTCTTAGTTTTCTTTCCTTTCTTCTTCTTTCTTCCTTTATTTGTTTGTTCGTTTTTTCTCGTTTTTGGCGTGCCCGACATGAATTGTTTGTTGTCTTAATGTAACAGAAATGTCTGAAAAGGTCTATGCGTGAGACGAGGTTTTTGTTATAAATTCTTGAAACGAGGAGCCATGAAGGTGTCAAAGAGTGTCTAGTGTGTTCATTTCTCATTCAGAGGAAAAAAATCTTCAACTTGAGTTTTGCTAATTAAGTGACGGAATCGTAACGTGGGGAAACTTCTCAGATGTTTAACTAACAGTAAACTCGTAAAATAGCTCAAATATATGGGAGGTTTAAAATAAATAAGTTAAAAGCTGTTTAATTTTATAGTTGGGAGTGATAGAGAGAAATGAATAAATTCAAACATTTCTACATGAATAAAAAAAGCGAAGTATCTCAGATGTAGGCCTGATTTATACCAGTAACAACTGTTCAGTTCAATGAAAACTGTGTTTCTTGCAAATGTGATGAAGATGGCTCAATTCTTCTGAGCTCAACATCTGTTTTAGGCAAAAGTTGAGTACGGCGTATATCAGTGCAAAGACAGTTTTTAACACAGCCATTCTTTTAGCGGTTATGTATCCGTGCTTTCACTAGAATTCAAAAGACGTGTAATCGCGCTAGTACATAGGATACAGAGCTAATACTTTCTTTTGAGAAGAGAAAGATTAAATATACTTTTTCCCTCGATGACATGAATAAATTCAAGAAAAATAAGAGTATTACCTGTATAAGGCCCTTTAAAATCTCCTACCCTTTTACAGTAGCTTCTTGAAATCGTGGACGGGCTGACATATACTCGAAGCGAACTCAAAAACAGAGGTAAAACAAACAAATTAAAGTTGTCCATCTCAGCGGTCCTTAAAAAGCGGAATGCATGTACACCTATAATTACTGACTTTAAAAAAGACGAACACAAGCTTAATTGCCTTTTCTACGAGGTGTTTTTTAAATTAACTATCTGCAACGCAGCTGGACTTTAATAAGCTGCTTTCAAAAGACAAAACACAAATTTTGCTGTAGATACTTTTTTTATAAGAAGGATTTTTATAAACAAACTGTTTATCTTAAAGGCCTACAATTATAAGTTTAATAGATAGGTCTTATTAAAACGGCGAGTAAACATCGTTGAAAACAACACTTAACACTAACAAAAAAAGAAAACAAAAAGGAAAACACACAATTCAATTATCAAAAAAGGTAAATTGACATGTTCAGTAATCAGCACCGTCCAAAAGAAAATGGAATTCAAGAAGATCATCGCTGTTGATGATCTTCTTTCACATAATTCTTCACCCCGAAGGTCTTATATATGATTTATAACTTTATAAAACATTTTATCTCGATCTTAAAACAACCCTACCACCCCGGATTATCTAGAGGTCAAGAGTAACAATGGGGGTTTGCGATTTTAATCTACTCTTTAAATTAAATGATTACTCAGACAGTTCTTTTCCTACCCTCAGTTTTGTTGTATAGATGCATGTTATACTACGGCTTTTGGAATGGACTGGACTGGACTGGAATGGAATGGATTGCTTTGTCGAGTCCCAATTATTCGCTGTCAGTCTGACGGTAGGGATCAGTTGAAATGATTAGCTAACCATAAAAAAACCCTTCCTTAACCCACCTTATATTTAAAAAGCATTTTTTGGGGACATGTACATGTCTCCGTGGGAGAAAGATGAGTCACACAAGGGACAAGCCAGGAATGTTTAAAACTACATTAATATTAAACAGATCTGTTTCACTGTGAAAGGTTTGAACCCAGGAGTCATTTCAAAAGGTTGAGTTTGATCGTCCGGGTGAACGTAGTCCTGAATAGGACTGTTGTTGTTGACAGTGACTGACGTTTCGACAACCTGTGCGGTAGTCATCTTCAGAATCAAAGTGAGTTGTATCACGTCAGTTGATGGTATTATACTCTGGTTATTGATCTGATTGGTCAATTATGTCGCGATGTTATTGGTCGTCTGTCAGTTAAGCCGCGATGTTATTGGCTATGAAGACTCGTAATCAGTGATTGGTGCGTTTCGATCCGTCTATTGTCACAGTTCAACAGTCGTCTATTGTTAGTCAAATTGTCAGTTCTCCAGTTGTTCTCTCGTAGTTAGTTTTGCTTGATCTCGTCAATAAGTCGTTTGTACGGCGCTGGTAACTGTTGGCTACGATTCAGTGGCGTTTGTTCTAGGTTAGTAAACCAGCTTTCTAAAGTAAGACGTTGATAGTAGTCTGTAGAATACGTTATACATGTCGCAGAGTCCCAGTCAAATTGATGTTTCGTCTTTAAATGGTGCTCAGCAATGTGATTGTTGACGTCACCATTCCTCGTCGCGCGTTTGTGTTTGGTCAGTCGCGTGCTTAGGTTTCTGCCGCTTTCACCAATGTAAGAAGCATGTTTCAGCAAGTCTCAATTCAGCCCTGCAGAGCCCACGCAGAATCATTTCAGCCCTAGCTAATTGGACTACAGTATATTGGCCCTGAGTAAGGGAGCCACATTAGGGTCACATTAGACCCAAAAATAGGACTGTATTTTAATCACCGGAAGGGTCCCACTTTTAGGGCTAAAACAGATCTTTCTGGTTTACAGTGTATGTGAGCAGTACTGCAAAAGGATCCGATAGGCCGGCACTACATCATGGTGTCCATCGGTTGCCTCTCCCTATTTCCCCACCTTTCATCAACTCGATCCCAACCATTTAAAAAAGGGATACAGGTGAGGTAAGTAGGAAAGGGAAATGTTCACCATTTCACAATGAAACTTATGAGAAAGGGGCACCATTGTCTGTGAAAAATTGTATAGAAAAGTCTAATGGAGTGAACCTCGGAGCTGAGCTTAGCCAGTATAAAACTTTGTTGAGTAACCCTCTTTCCCGGCCCAAATGGGCCCTGTGCTCGTTAGTGAAGTCAAAGGATCCGCTTTCTTCTTGTTTACTGTCATTTTACTGTACAATCATCTTTTTGGGCTGAACTGAAACAGATGTGTTTTTTGTGTAACAATATACACTGACACAACAACAACAACAGACAGCTCAGAGGAAAAAAACTTTTATTTGGGCTAATCTTGCTCCTTACTCAGGGCCGTGCTCTAGCAGAGCCCGGTGGCCCCTGGTACCTAACTTTTGATCTCGGGTGCCTAGGAAATCTTAGTGTTTTCATACAAATCATATGCTGGGCACCGTCGGTTTTACAGGTTCAGAGCGCCGGGCTTCCTTCAATTTTCCTTAGAGCACAGCCTAATGCTTACTTCAATTTACGCTTAACAATAAATTAAAGTTGAGATTAAACTGGTTGCCTGTGCCTTCCATAAAACTAGTGGAAGAAGGCAATTCAGACTGAGTAATAAAATTTATTCAAAAAGTTACTAGTGACCAAGATGATACAAAATTATACGAATGCCAGTTATACACAGTAGCCAAAATATGGAAGGAAACTAATAAAGACTACTTCACTATAAAAGAACATGAATATGACTTATATAATGTAGGAAATAACAACGTATAAAAGTTCTTTCAGTAAAACTAACCTGTTGACAACCATAGTGAATGTAAAAGCAGTGTTAAAGTACAAGCTACAAAAATTACAACCATGAAAGTATAGTAAAATGGAGTCAACCGTAAGCGCCAGGAATCCGCTTTCAGTTTGTCACTTATTGCTCTCCAACGAGCCCGCCTGAGAAAACAGCCGACATTTAACGACACCACCACTGGTTTGCCCACGAAATGACGTCTGAGAAAAGAGCGCAGAAATTCCATACTGATGACGCATCACTACCCCAGACCTGAGTGGTGCTTGTGAATGGTTGTGCGCGTGGGCAATCAGAGGCACTACCAAGATCTGGGTGGTGACGCGTCATCTATATGGAATTTCTGCACCCGTCTCTATGACGTAGTTTCGCTGGGAAACTAGTGGTGATGTCGCGAAATGTCGGCGGTTGATTTTTTTCTTTTGTCAACTTTTGTTTGTAAAAAATATAATTTGAAAATAGCGTTACATTTGAATCTTACATTGTTTTAACTTTTTCTATTTGCCGAGTTGCGTAGGAAAAAAACTAAACTTTTAATTGTGTATTACCTCAGTATTTATAGCAGATACGAAGGAGTAACGACACCGCCCCCCTCCGCCCCGTCAGTATATTTATCCTGTTTCAAGCTGTTGCCTTTTTTAGGTTACAACTGACACCGAGTAGGTTTTGTGTCGAATTGGACTGTGGGACTTGTTTTGGGGGACGAATCTGGAGCAAGTTTCTCGCGCAATGTCTTTATAGACCGATAGGGACTTTACGATCCGACGACGCGATGGCATCGAAAACGTTGCATAAAAAGTGAATTTACGTTCTTCCAGTCTTTATCGCGATTATTCCTACCCATTTACTTTATCAAAAGGTGGCTCTACTTGCTGAAAGTGATCACGTTCGAATTACTGACGAGAACGTCAAACAGTCTCTCCCAAAAGTCACTGAGACTGGCATCGCGGGAAACTTAACCAATCAAAGTTAACGTCCGGCATATTTCGACCGGTCGTCATAAGTGGAAAGCGAGAGTGACACGGGAAACATCGTCGAATCAGACCTGGCGGTATTTCAGAATTCAACAAGAAACGGTTTTATCTCCATTGCCTGGAGAGAAGCTTCCTCGTAACAAAATTTGAAAGTTATCATTAATTACTTGTATAATTGCATTAGAGGACTGCAAGCCCTCGTGTTTGTGAACATTGTCTGGAAGTCTGTCTGTTCACCGACATAAAACTGCTGCCGGGATAGCCTTTGCGAATCCATGTTATGCTTGTCAGCGGCATCCACACTCTTCAACAACCATCCCTTGAAAGGACCTGATAGTTATTGCACCAGGCGATTTTTCCACAAACACACTTAGGCCTCTAAGTTTCACTGGCACACAGCACGGTTCACCAGCGCCCTGATCCAGTCCAGATGAATATAGTATCGTCCTTATTACAGCATGTCCAGTCGGGTGGACCTGGGCCGAGAAAATCAGTGGCAGTCATTTTAAGCTAATACGGTAGAACCCTGCTTTACGGACATCCGCCTAATAAGGGAGAGTTTATTGTCACGAACAGAGCGCGTAGGTCAAGAACTCGGGATCGGACAAACAAAAAGTCCTCCGGACTTTGAAGTTTAGTTTGTTTACCAGTCACAACCTACCTTTCCAGTTCACTTGGTGATCGTGTTGTCTATTCCTATTGTCTTTTAAACTGCAAAACAGTCGTTTGGTTTTTCACAAAATCGATTTTAATGAAAATCAAACGACCGTTCAGTGCAGTATAAAAGATCGTAGAGTAGACAAAACCATCACAAAGTAACACGAGAAAATGAAAGGAAATGTTTGGAGATCACCGTGGAAAATACGTAGGACGATAATAGATTAATCTCAATACAACTTCCAACTCCGAATAGACATCGGATCTTACAGAGAACAAAACTGAAAACATCCCTTAGACAACAATAACAATTATTTGTGGTGAAATAGACTAAAGTAAGAAAGAATTGACTAAAGGTATAAGGGGCGACAGGACACATGCACGGATGCGATAAAAAAAGGTAATAAAAAACCTTTCTTGAAAAATTGTGTCCCGCCCTAACAAACGACAGATTCAAACAAAAGCCGGATCTACTAGGAAGCGCTTGCAATAAAAATACCGTAACATGATTATAACTGCTCTCGCCTTTGGTCTGTCTAATTTACCCCGATCCTTAGTCTTTGTAAAGGTGAGTTTTCATTTTTTTTCCTGATGCTCGCTTTGCGATCGTATTGAAGGCCCTCTTCGCTCATATTTCCTCATTGAAACTCGCTAAGCTCGCTTTTAACCTGACTTAGAGGTCGACCTTGTAGCAAGTCTACCCGATCTTAAAAAACAAAGAGATACTGATTATCTGTATTAAATTTCACGAAAATGAAATCTAAAAATGGGAACTTACGCTTTTGTCCAATGGAAATGTGCATTCTCCTCCACACCGGAAGGACTCAAAGGTACGAGGAATGAGAACATCGTTCATGTTAAGATGTTTTCTGACGTGCACTTTCATGGGACGTTTAGAACAGGGACCGTCATCACGAACAATTGCACGGGGACGTCTAGATATGCGGCTTGTCATCTTCTTTGTTTCACTATACAATCAAAGAATCAAAGAAATTCTTCCATAAAAAAAAAAAAAAAAAAAAAAAAACAGAATAGCAACATCTTGAAACATATTGCTACAACTTTTAAACGTGAACTTAACAATTGTATGTTCCTGAGTCTCATTGGATCTCTAGGGTTCGTCTGTAACGTATGAATCAGATGCCTGTAAGGGCGTTCGCTGTGTCGCCAAGAACAGTTGATATCATCTTTGGAGCCCCTGAGGCAGCTACTCCAGACAAAATATTCACTGAGGAAAACATTGTATGCAGACAAAATTTTACATATCCCAAGAACTAGACTGATCGTTTTCCCTACTGTTCCATTATTCTCTCTTGTCTAGAACTGGTTCGTTGAAACTACAGGTGCCCACCGGGAACTCTCATCTCTAGTCTGCGAAAACAGACGTTTCTCCTCGTTCGTCACCGTTGGGGGACGTTTCGTGGGGAGGAACAGAAATTCCATACTGATGACGTAAAACTTTCCGGAATCCGGTCAGAAGCGCTGATTGGTCGACGGAGAAGTTACATTGTTTTAGGTATTGTTTGCGAATGACAGACAAAAGGCCACAAAGGTCAAATGTAAACGCGAAAACTTTAACAAAACAGTCAATATTTGTGGAATATAGGCTTCTCTAGAAGAAACATTTGAGTTTTGAGCTGGAGCTCGTTCGCAGATGAACACAACATTTTACCAATCGATCAGGAGAAACGCAAAATTGAACACATTTGTATTTGGAACCCCATGGCTACCGAATTTATTACGTAAACGTTGATTTACGTCATCAGTATGAAATTTCTGCCGTTAAGACGCAAACGTTCCTCCTCGCGAAACGTCCCCAGCAGCGATGAGGGAAAACGGCTGTCTTCGCAGGCTAGAGAGAAATGGGCTGTTTTCTTTCGCAGGCTAATTTCTCTCTTTCTTGTTGTAAACTCGCTTTTACTGCAGGCAACTGCGCATGCCTGTTAGTGCGGTATCTTGTTGCAGCAAGCTTCCTGTCGGGTCTCCAAGAATAGTGTTTGCCCCAATAATCCTACCAAGCATTCTTATCAAGAGCTTTATCTCAAGATTTTTGTTTTTAAAATTATCCAGATATTACCGTCGGCACGTTATTAATTTTGACTCGGTTCGCCTTGAATTTTTTAGGATGTGGTTATTGTTTTTTTTTTTTAATTTGAGCTAGAAAATGAAGTCATAACGACCCTGAAACCGCGGGTCCCTCGATTTTACCGTTGATTTTTTTCTTGCTAGTGGTAAGGGGGCATGTTTAGATATAGCAGTATTGCGTTTTCCCTGCAAAAAGACGGCTCAGCGTTGCCATTCCATACCGTCACTGCCCAGATCTGACCCTTTTTGGAAAAATGAATTTTAGCGGAGGGTGCGCTGTTTAGCTACATGGGCACGCGAGAATTTTAAAATTACAGGAGAAGTGCTTGCCGTCCTGCCCTTTTTGAGTTCTCTTGAACCTCCTATGAAATGCGCGCACTACAACGTAATTATTGTGAAGGACGGCGCAAAGAGACTCGGTGAGCAGTAAAAACAACGAGGGGTGGTGTAGGTTCCCTCTCTCTTTCTCTTTTTCCCGCTTTCTGACTTCGCGCAGCAGTCCACCATGTATCTGAACGCTGGAAATAGGCTACAGAACCTGTGTTAATACATCGGGTTTGCTCTCTGCCGTACCCTTCGTTGTTCTTGAAACATTACTCGTAGTACGTAATCTGATTCTGACGGTGCTAATTTTAGATTAAGCAACAAATGTGCTTGGAGTTTGCCAATTTTTTCCATAAAAGGTGCTAAACTGAGTAGCTACAGTTTGATAAGAATTAAAGTATTTTCGTTCCTACAAGGGCTCCCTTTTTACCTCATCAAGGATGTTATGTCTTTTATTCCTTGCACTTTTGTGTTATCAGTTTCCACAATCAGTAGCGGCCTCTTATTTCTTGGTGCTTTTACGTTCACGTCAACTAACAGAGACTGTTTCACACGCGGGACATGCGATTTCACCTTGAGGTATACACCATGATTTAGATGAGGCGAGAATATCCACCTTTTTACCAAAGCACGAGCGGGAAACACGTACCACCTGGTACCACCCCCCTGGAATGCTTTGGAATAAACGGCTGTACGAGAAAGCCCGTCATACAGAACAAGTCGTCCACGCTGAGGGAGGGGTGAATCGGGAACAGTAGTTTTAATAAGTGCACGGATCTGAGCTGAAACGATCCTCTCCTCAGTTCCAGTGTCGGAAGCGCTGAGATTGAAGAAGACAGTATTGAGTTTTGTAGTGGCTGTAAAAGAAAAAAACTCTATTGTAAAAATATATACATAACAAGTATTTCTTTATTTCATAGACTCTTGATGATCCATGTCAAATCGTGACAATGGAGAATAGTAGAGCTTTTGTGGGTGTTTGTCTGCTGGAGAAATCTGACACTGCTCCGAGTTCGAGTTTTGTGAAGCTTACACTTGCACTCTGGCCTATTTGAAAGGGAACCTGTTGTAGCAGGTTATAGCTGTTGTAGCCTGATAAGTCCGACATTTTTTTCATATTGACTTTTTTTCTTAGTGCATGCTTGTCTTGGTAGTTTTAGACCACTAGCTGCATTTTACAAATAGCCCTGGCACTGCTTATTTGCTCTTCTGTTGAAGATTATATTATATTATAATTACAGGTTTGGATCAGTAATATTTTATTTATTCTCGGTTTTCACATGACCGTTCACCAAAATTCAAATTTCCAAAGAAGTAGCAACTCGTCTGAGTATTTACTTTCGTGAGGTTACAGCAGCTAAACACGTTTAATTCATGGTACAAATTTTTGGTTCCAAAGAGTTCCAACCTTTTGCGTGCCGAGGCATGCATTTCAGTGCGGCGGCCAAGAAAGCTCTCATGTAGGTTAGAAATGTTACCGAACTTTTGAGATTTTGCTATCTGAACAGTCTTTGTCTCAGAATAACCTTACTCTTCATAACATTGCTTTAATACAAAGCGATGATCCACGATCTTGTAGCAAAACTAAAAAACAGATGCTCCTGTAGGTTTCCGGCCGCCATGTTTGTGCTCCTCAAAGCTCTACACAATCAGCTTTTAAAATTTGGGTAAAACACTTTTCTCGCATATGAAAAATCGCACAGACCTGATTATTGGGGGGTATTTTAGCATATTTGTCTTCTTTCATTTCCTAGACTCTACCCTGATTTTACCCTAATTAAGGGTTTTGATTTTTATTCTTGATAGGCGTAACAGTGAAAACCACCGATACATTGTTTCTCGTTGTTTATACAGTATTTGAAAGGAGAGGTTGTTACTTTTCACCTAATAACAGTTGTTGTAGCCTCTAAGTAAATTACATCGGTTTCATCCGAGGCCTATCCGAGACGCCCGAAGCAAGCGTGTTTGAGCGAGCTACCGATGCAAATCGGAAGAACTTTTGTCAATGAGTTTTACAACCCCTACCTCATAAAAAATTCAAAACATCATTCTTAGTCATTGTTTTAACTTGAGAGATCAGGTATTATGCCGGAAACGGAACCATGTCTCTCCATGTTTTTGTCCAGGCGGGGTCAATTATTGCGGCGTGCTATGGGTTTCAAGAGTATTTCTAACCCTCCACTCTGAGGACGAAACCCTTCCACATGACCATTTAAATAAAATCTTTTTTTCGGGAAGTACTTCGCATGATGCCGTTTGCTTTTCCATAGCGTGAGATTTGCCCTGAACTTTATTGCCGTGATGAGCAAGTAATAGTTTCCTTAAACAGGAAGTTCTACGGGATTGTTTGGGTTTTTTGAGATTTAGAGATCGTAAAGATGGTGACACGGGGCACGAAAACCTTTAAGGTGCTATTTTAAGAATTTTAACGTTTTTTTATATATGTCTATTTCATAGAATAGAAATACATATTCTCTGTTGCAAAAACTATTAAGAAAAGAGCCAAATGTTACAAATATATGATGTAGGTAAAACGACAAGATAAAAAATAAATAGCTGAGAAATAAGGAATATTGTATTAAAAAAACAATGTACAAATGGTAAAAGGACATGGCTAAGTTATAATTAAATATTAAACGATTCATAAAAGTGTGTAAAAAACTTTTGGGTGTTAATTTTCGGCCTACTACGACGCAGGTGGTAGTTAGTCTCCTTTGCTTTGGGAAGGATATGATAGACAGGATGGCCTTCCGACTTAATTAGATATTTTGCAAGCCGGTCCCTCCACTAAGAAAAAAACATGTTAAAAAATCATGATGCCCTTAGTATTAAGTGCTCTTCAACTTGATTTTCACACAGTTATTATTAAAATACAGATGGCGGAAAGCAAAAACTGGCTTTCGAAACAGGGGGGCACTCACTTCCCCAAGAAGGGGTCAATTTCGATGTCTACCATTAACTAGTTTGAATGCGGACCTCATCACAGAACAGCGCTGTTTAGTCGTAGTCAAAGTTACTAATTTTTTTCTGATTTCAATTATCACTGTTAAAAAAACTCTAATTACCTAAAAATGAATCCTAAAGATAATACGTGGTGGCGCGGAACGTTTTGAGCGCGAAAGAGGTGAAGGAGGGGGGTATTGGAGGGGTGGGGAGGGCGCTCATCCTACATCGTGCGAAGGTCATACTTCTATGTAAGTTTCCCAAAACTTCGTTTGCGTGGCTCATTGGTACTGGCCGGCAAACCTCTTTCAGCTGACATAATCGATTAGGTACCATACAAAGACCATTTCTGTTTCCTTGTACGGTCTTAGTGGAAACATTTAGCTGCTGTTTGGCTTTTCGAAAACAGGCCAGAGTTGTCCAACAACATATTATTTCGCTACGCGCTGACCTCATTAATGAAAACCATTAGTGAAAGCATCACGAGCCTGAATATGTACTAAACAGAACTGTTACGTTGTTCTTGCAATATTTTCGGCACCGAAAAATGGAAGAGGTGAGCTGAATCCCCACAAATTTTTGTCCCCCTCTCCTAATCCGCCCCCCCCCCCCCCCCCGACCCCGTCTAGCTGCTGAACCAGAAGATATTACATAAAGAAACGCCGGAGCCGTAGGGAAGGAAAGGCGAGCATTCTTTGTATGTATACGTATCTTGGGGGAAGCTGATGCAAACTTCAATACGAGTGCTGAATTTTTTTTTTCACATAGTGTATTTATACTAACAAAGGGTGTTCTTCCTCTTTTTAGACCACCTTAAACCCTTTAACTTATTTCGGCAAAGACAGAAAAACAAACAAGGTTCGATGCACTATATGTACATAGCAACTGTACATAGCAGTTCCTAACTAGTCCCTAAGTGCTCTTCAAAAGCGCAGTGAAGGGGATGTGAGTATATCTCATTTCTAAACCAAATTAACTACATTTTAACTGGAAGGGGTAAAATTTGTTCGTTTTGCAACTTCCCACAAACCTGGTGGTTTGTTTTATGCTTAAAGCTATACGTATAACTTTGCTTAATTACCTTGTCCAATAAAACAGTGAACCACTGGAGGGTTCCTTTCTGAGTTTCCCCTAACAATTCCATTGTTAATCTTCTGATTGACTTCGTACATCTTTACGAGATATTCAGGAATGTTGTGAACGTCTGCGAGATTTAAAACGCCTCCGGCCTTGTTCACCAAAGAGAGGTTATCCGTAACGTTGCCATTTTTTAACGGAACTAGCGCTAAACTTTCCAAGCTAAAAACTGCCACCAAAATTAAGTTGTAGTAACGTACCATCTTGGAAATGGGTTTTCGTTATCTGAAGCGCGGAGTTATATAACTTCACTTGTGAGTTGATTGTTTATTGCGTAGCCAAAAAAAAAACCCTCCAGGGGGAATTATGTGCTTGTCTATAACATGTCACTCTCAATGGTTGTTTTTTTACAACAGAGATGCGTATTAAGCTGTGCTTTTAGACGTAAAGTCAGATTCTTCAAAAGATAAAAATACGTATCTTATGTTACAAGTAGATATTCATAAAAAAGAACATTATTTACATTAAGCGCGATGTCCCCATGTATTTACTTTGTCTTGTATCTAAGTGCTAAAATAAGACTCATGAAAAAGTCAGTTTTTAAGATGCATAACATCCATCTTTGACCGGTGACTGGGTCTTTTTCCTAAGAAGATATAAATGGAACGAAATTTCGTTTTACGTGACGTTGGCGAAACCCTCAGGGTCAGTTATTTAACCAAGGGTCTAACTTAGGCCGCGGTTTAAGAAATCACTGAACCTCCAGATCTCTTTCTTAGTGGGTTAATTTAAGAAAATAAGTGCTTTTCCAGTCTACGCTGTATGCTTTATTGAAATTGTTCAGTAAATGGTGTTTAGATGAAAGCGTTGAGCGAACTGAAAATGGCTTAGAAAGCGGTTTTGTTAAACAAGGGCTATCAAACAGTGCTGTAGTAAACTCCGTTTAAATAACTGGACATCAATGGTTGCGATCATCATTTTCAACAGACATCAGCTATGGCTTAAGTAAAAGGGGTTATTCTGTGTTTGAATGTGAAACTTCCTGAAGACGTTTATGTAAGCTAGAGATTAAACGCGTAGGAAAATAAGTACTAAAGTTTTAAAGTGTCAGTTTTATTTCAAGGTAGTTGAAGTGAACTCGGTCGCGTACGTCAAGGGTTATTTTCATCCAAGTATTACTTTCATTGGTCATGTTTACTATGCTGATGAATGATCATAGGTATGTATTCCGACCAAAAGATAAATTAATTTTAAACCCAAGATAAGCAGGAACCTTTAACACGTGTTGCACGTCAGAATGATCGCGGGAGGGTGAGTAAAAATACAATCAACAAGAAAACACGAAAATGCATACAGAAGAGAAACAAAATCAGCAACATTAGTAATTGACTCAGGTGTATCTGGATGTGTACAGGTGTAAATATGCTTCCAACATATGGCAGCATGGACAAAAATACTAGTAACAATAACAATTAAGCGCTTGTCTGATGTAAATACCTGACTTAGTCAAAGTTGTTGAGAAGAGTTTAACAGACTGTTTACATGGAGGGAGGAGGATTCTAGTACCAGGAAGATCCTAGGAGGCGGATCATCCTGACGCCATACATTTTCCTATATTCTGTTTACATCCTAATCGGCGCTAGGATCTTCCAAGTAGAGTCACAACCTCATTATTACGGACTTTAGACCGACAGTTTACTTTGTCCCTGGGAAAGGAAAGCCCTTACTTTTTTTCTCGATTCAACCGGCTTAATACGGACATTCCGCTAGTACACTTTCTGTGGCCCTCTCGGTGTCTGTGTTAACGAAGTTTGACTGTACTAGGACCTCTATATTTACATTTTGCAAGCCCCCGCCTAAATGAAAAACGTTTAAACTTAATTTCCCTAGACAAAGCTTGATAACCGAGATAAAACAAATTCATGATCCTTCATTGCCATTATTTTGAAAAAGATCCGGAATCAAACCTCGATTTTATCATGGGAATCCGAAACTTAATCTTGTTTTTATATCAGACATGTCCTGCTTGAAATCGATCCCGTTAACTAACGTGTGCGTGTTGGGTTGGCATATTTGAACCGATATTCATACAATGCAGCAACGGCTTCTTTCGGTGTTCATCTTTTGTCTTACTTATTTTTACATAGATGCACATTTTAAACTAAATTCTGAAAAAAGAAAAAAAACAATGGCGTTAAAGGATAAAATAATAAGGGGGCGCTTTCCATTCAACAAAAATTCCGGTTTGAACTGATTTCGGAAACTTCACGTGCTCAATGGAACGGTACATTCCGGTTGCACAGACCCGACCCAAGCCACCGCGCGTTCTGTTATTGTGGCCTCGCAGCAGACTGTGGGCGCGATCCATTCAACCAAAATTTCCGGAAATTTCGTTCCAAAACTCAATGGATCGGTTCGGTCCAACCGGAAAAGTTTCGAAAAAACAGGTCCACCTTTTGAGGTGGTCCTCTTTTCCCGGTCGGACCGGTCTGAATTTTGGTTGAATGGATCGCGCCCAAAATTACACTCTAAAAGAGAAGAGTAAATACTGTTTATAACCTAAAGAACACTCGACTGTCGAAAAGGTGCGGTGGAAAACTAAAGGCGGAGGGGGGGAATCCTATTTCGCGTAGAGAGCCTATGAAAGCAAGTGAAGGCAAAAAATTCTCGTGAATTGAAACGATACGTTTCTCAGAATATTCGAACGATTCGAAGCAATTCTTGGAACTGTACGGTAAATAAATTCGGTGTTTTGGCCAAATTTTTATTCAGTCAGGCTTTTGTTGTATTCATTTTAGCTTAATTGATAAATTGCTTTAGTTAAATATCGTGGACAGGTTTCAGACAAATAATACGCTGATTCGCACGGACTTATACACATACTTTTTTCACCTACGTGTCGTGTTGTGTCAGTTATTTGACACTGTTAATGGCAAATATCAAAAATCGAAAAAAATTGCAACTGATTCAAACTATTTGAGATGTCATGGCTTTACTCACAGTACTTGAATTTCCATTAGAAACTACTTGTTCTTGTAAGCAGGATACAAAAGAGCGGTACTGGGGACAACAATTTCGGCAAATGGAAAGGCACATTTCTGTCCGACCGACCGAAATGACCAGACCGGTCACTGTGGATCACCTTCAAAGCTGGTCTCGAATATTCCGGTCGGACCAAACCGAAATGGTCCGTTCCATTTGATGAACCAACCGAAATTTCCGGAATTTTGGGTTGAACGGAAACCGCCCCAGATCTTTGCCGCATATTAGGCATTTGTATTTATTGTTCTGTTTTCTCTATATCTGATTGTAACCGTTACTTTGGCAGTTGCCTGATGATTGATTCACAAGAAGTTATGAAACTCTGAGTAGCAATAAATGTTCAAGACCACTTCAGTAATCCAGCTCCATCAGTCTTCTTATTTTTCATGTATATATAATGTATTTTACGAGTTTTATTTTTCAAGTCGTTATTATGCCTTTATGAAAGGCAGCAAATTCTAAAGTCATCTGATCATCATAGGGATGAATTTGATAAGAAATGGAATGATAGTTTCTTCCTTTCTTGACAAGCAGGGAGGAAAGTGACCGTTTCCGCTCCTTCACCAGCCGCCCGACCTGGCCGGGGGCGGGTTCATCAAAACATTTTTGGTCCTAAGAGTGATTCCTAAGATAAATAAAATCATGTTATAAAAATCAACCACCAAAGGCTGCCGTAAGGCCGCACCAACACACATATTAGACTTAGCTGTCGACAACCAGTAGTGATCCATAGCAGTTCGTCACAAACTAGGCAATAAAGTTATCGATAACTTTGTCTTTTGTTTAGAGTATTGTTCAGTAGTGTTACCGGCGCATGTCAATGTATCAAGCGTGCTCGTATGGGAAATTCCTTACAGGGAACGCTAATTACAGGGAGCTTAAGCAACGACAATCATGGGCAACGGCAGCGAAGAAAAGTCAGATTCAAACTTTCAAACTTTTTCCGTCTCGTTCAATTTTACAAATGCAGAGGATCTAAGTTCAGAAAAAGAAGGATAATATCTAGGAGGAGAAACTACTGGGGGGCCCCCGCAGCCCCAACCTTTGAACAAGTATTGATAAACCGATGGTCATAACTGAGCCCACTGTAACAAGCACACGCCTTTTAGGACTGGGTTTGAGACTGTATCTAAGTAACATCAGCGCATGCTCACCAAAGTCTTTCTCGGGTCCGCCTTTGGCTCCGCCAATCTAGTCTGCTACACAGCCGTTTTTAGTGTCGTCACGCAACGCTACTCCCCACTATAAACGGCTGCTGAAAATCGGCCCACATTCCTTTCCCTTTGTGTTTGTGGTCTAAGGAACAAACCAATCAAGTGTAAGAAACTTGACAATACGTGAGCCGCAGGGCGCAAGGAGCGTTGCGTGATGACACTAAAAACGGCTGTGTAGATCGAGCACGCAAAAGAAAGGCTCTGCTGGCGGGATCATGTCAAATTAGTAATCAGCAGGCCCCGGCTGTTCAAACATTGGATAGCGCTATCCAGTAGATAAATATCTATCCAGTGGATAGTGCAATCGGTTTTCTTAATACTTATCCGTAGGTTAGTGATTTATCCGATGGGTAGCGCTATCCAACGTTTGAACAACCGGGGCCAGGAGCCTAAGTAATCAGGCAGTGACGACGATGTGTGCTGCAACTGCAGCGTTAAGTTATCCGTTGCCGTCTGCCGGCGTTGTTTAAGCTCCCTGAAAGCGTTTTTACGGTGGTCGATAGGAACAAAACAGAATCACCCCCCCCCCCCCCCTCTTTGACTAAAGTAAATGGGCTGCTTTGTGTAGTTCCGGTCAGAAATTTCCATACCCTCCTCACGGAGGACAACAAAAATTCCGAAGAGTGTAGGTCCAAAGGAAGGCAATTTACTAGGGGGTGAGGGTGGCTTTGCAAATAAGATTGGCCAGTTATTATTTGTTCTTTGCAGTGACTCACCGTTAATTATTTGCTAAGAAAATAATCTACAATACAAAAGTGAGTTTATTAGACCATGTATTAACATGAATACGAAATTTTTTTCTCACTTTAAAGAAACGATGACATTTCGCATTCAGCTTTTTTGACAGAAAAAAATCTTTCCAGGGGCTTCCCAACCGAGACGGAGAATCACGGAGATTCCAGGGTGGTATAGTAGTTTTAAGGGGGTCGGGTCAACGCATTTTAACAATTTCTCCTGAATTTTCTGAGCTATTGTACATGTAGATAAGGAAAAACAACTATTATGATAATACACCGATAGAGAAACAGTGCAATTATGCAAAAGAAAATGCTTGCATTGCTTTTTGATTAAATTTTTTCGTTGGAAGATGTATCAAACCGGACTGGGGGAGGCGACGAAGTGCATGTTTTGAAAGACACCATGTACATGCTGTACGTTTTCACCTGTTGTAGGGTTGACACACTCGTAAGCGTAGGCTGATCCGTCTTGAGTAGTCCGAGGGGCGGATGGGATCAAACAATTTTTGCAAGGAAATCGGATGCAGAGGGTGCCTGGGACTCTAGGGTCAACGTATTACAACAATTTCTCCTGGATTTTCTGAAATACATAAGGTAAAACAACTATTAAGAAAATACACCGAGAGAAAAATTAAACGATGCATGCAAAAGAAAATGTTTGTCGCATTGCTTTTTGATTAAATTTCTTCGTTGGAAGATGTATCAACCGGACAGGGGAAAGCGAAGAAGTGCTTAATTTTTTGAAATACATGCTGTACATTTCGTAAGCGTTGGCTGATCCGTCTTGGGAAGAGCGAGGGGCGGGTGGGGGTGGGGATTATTGTTAAACAAAGAAATCGGATGCAGAGGGCGCCTAGCACTCTAAGTGACTTTACTCTGCAGGAAGGGGTCATGAAACTTGCGTTTTCATAATTTATTTTTGCTGGAGATAGAACTTCAACATGAGACTACTCGGTAAGTTGGGTCGTAATCTCTACGGCGAGTAGGATAGAAGAAAGATAAAATAAAGCACATTTCAGATTACATGTGTCATTACTATTTTTATATACACGGTCTGAGATTCATCATCATTATATCCAAGGTCATCAGTATCTGTAGCCCTCTGACACCGTTCGTCTCCCTTACACGATAAATTGTTTGGTGTGCGGATCCCACGTTATTTACGTCATTGACTGATGAAAACGTCGAAATTTTTTATGGGAAGCATTTAATTTAACCAGCGTTTCCAGAAAAAACAAATCAAAACCTGAGGCATCTTGTCATGGAAAGATAACCCATTAATAAACAGCCTGGTCCATTTAATTCATAGCGTAACGTTCGCCGTATTTCGTGAGCTGCTCTGTCGTTATTTCTCCTTCGAAGATTATATTTAATGTTAATCAGGTATTTTAGTTGTCTTACGGTTGTATGAATGCCGTGGTAAAGGGACAAAAACGTAACGATGCTAGCGTACTTGTAAGTTGTAACCAATGAACCAATATGAGCATATGCAATCTTCCAGCGGAACAAAATTACTCACAACCGGACAGGCGGGAAGATCGTTAATGAAAACAAATTGATATAATAGAAATGCGAAAACAGTGGGGAAAAAGGAAAGTCTTTTACCAAAGAAGCCATGTTCTACACTGAGCATGAGGTTTAACCTTGGTGATTACACGTGTCTGTCTTAGTAACCTGGCTAATCCACTGTTTTTTATCACTGTTTTTTTTTTTCTGTTATCTATTTTGTAATTCCGTTTTTGGTTTTGTGTTTCCGTTTTGGTTTTGTGTTTCCGTTTTGAGTTTTGTGTTTCTGTTTTGGGTTTTGTTTTGGGTTTTGTGATTCTGTTTTGAGTTTTGTGTTTCTGTATTGGGTTTTGTGATTCTGTTTCGAGTTTTGTGTTTCTGTTTTGAATTTGTGATTCTGTTTTGTTCAGTATCGGCCACCGCACATTTTAATATAGTTACATGTTGTCTTGTTATACTCTAAGAAGCGTAGTGCATACACTGAACAGAGACCACATCATGCGTTAGAAGATCGCTTACAAGAGGTTAACAACGATTCGAAACAATGACAACATTGGAAAATACTAAAACCGTCAGGCCATAGTAACCGAAATGTCACCCAGCTGTCCCCAAATCAGCCTCGCCTTTAATTTAAAGTTGTATCAAGTAAGAACACTATGATTCTCCAGTTTCAATCAGTGCATGCAGTTGTTGAAGACTTCAGTCTTAAACAGCATAGTAAATTTTCTAAACGATTTAGCTGCGCTTGTTGTTTGCACGACCTGTTTGCACCAAATATTAAACTTAATTGTTAGTTGTTGACAACAACGCACTTTATTTTAAGATTTTCATCTGTTTTGGGAGAGCACTTAATCAATGAGCAAATTGCCCCTTCGACGTACCCGGAAGTACAGGAACGCCAGATGTCAAGTTCACCCGTTTGTGCGGGAAAAATTCTACCGGACGTACCAAAGGACCATGGGGAAGAGTTACTGACCGTTACTTTTTACGTCAGGTGAAGTGACGAGAAAACTACTACTAAGTGAAAGTACCGGTTGAACCCGGGGGGGGGGGGGGGGGCTGGGTACTCCGGATTTCAAGTCACGGGAATGATCGAATGAGGGCAAAACTCGAAACACAAAAAAAATCCCTTAGGCTTCAACAGGAGTGGCTTCAAGCAAAACCCAAAAAATTCCCTGACGAATTTCCGGAGAGCCGGAAAGGATATAACACGAAAAACCCAAAGGCAGCCAGGATACGCGGGTACTACCACGATACCACGAATCTTCAGATTGTTTGAATATCCAAAGAAATCCCCACTTAAATCAAGCCACCCAAAAAAATACTTGCCAAATTTTCCTACCCAAAACAAAATCGCGGAATCGAAAATTTCAAACCTCCCTTAAAAATCGTTCGATCATCCCCGTCACTTGAACTCCGTAGTACCACCCCCCCCCCCCTAGCATATTGGGGGTTGAACAAACCCTGTTCAAAGGACATTTTACTTAGAAAGACTCACAAGCCAAACAACTACACAGGCAAGTGAATTTTTAAGATGTTTTACAGCCCCTTTCGTAGTTTTGAACAGCTGTTAACATCAATATGGGTACCACGATCCTGGCCCCTTTTCAAGTTCCAAAAATATTGTCAAAAAAAACATCACTAAACCGATTTTGAGAAAAAACCGACCGTTTTGCAGTTTACACGTCCAGTAGTTATTGGAGCTGTTTACCAGTAGTTATTGCACCTATCGGAAAACACTCCTATGTAGAGACCTAAAACAGTTATTTTTAGTTTTTCAAAAAAGAAGTCAACGAAAACTGACACTGCGCACGTCACTGCAATGAGCATGGCACCAAAACTGTGAAAAGAGGATCTTCGGGAATCAATAAACAGGAAATTCTGACAAATGTGGTTTTATACTGTTTTTAACGCTGGAGCTGACGCTATGTAAGTTTAAATCAATTTTTTTTTTCGAGTTTTTAAGTCATCAGTAATACTATTGTTACACTATGAGAAAAGTTTGTAGATTTTTGACAGGGCGTATTATAAGTTGTCCAATTTATATTGTTATAGGCAAATTTACGTTTTGGAAACACAGTTCTTTTAGGAAGTGCCTACATATAATATTTTTCATATTTGTCATTTTTGATATTCCCTCTTATACGAGTTCCTTAAAGAATAAATTATACAAATCACCACTTGATTCGGCAGGTATCACCTGGTATAAAATAATCTGGTCTTTTAATAGCATCTGTTTCAACTTTACTTTTTACTTAAATGTGTTACATGATTGGATTTCTTGCAATAAACAGATAATTTTCAATATTTACAATGTACATATATAATTTTCTGATGAATAAATATATTAACTTCTATCTTTACAAAACAAGTGAAATTCAGAGGAAAGATACATATTTTCATGTTAACTTCACTACAATGCAGGAAATGAGGGGAAACAAGCCGCTACTGCTATATATGATGTTTACTTTTTTCTTTTTTCACTTCAAGATTTCTTCTCTTTTCAATTTCTTTTAAACCAAACTTGAAGATCTGCTCATTTAACAGGTTTGGAGTGATAGGGAGCTTGGTGTAAAAAATTAGTTTAAAAAATTTTCATAATGACTACAGCTGAATTGCGATTCCTCCAATCTCCCGAGTAAAAGAAGTTGATTCGAAAATTCGGGGATAAAATTACAGGGTGGAAGGGGGAAGGGATGCAAGTTAGTATTAGTCTGAATTATCGAGAGTTTTGAGAAATCGGGATTCCTCTGTGGTGTAAGAGGCAATTGTATTTTGCTTCAGCTATCTATTCCATACGAATCTCTTCGCGTTAATTAGTTCGCAATAGAGTCCATTTTTTCTGTTTCCTTTGATTACTGTAAAACGTCATATGAATATGACGCAGAAACTTCTTCAATATTCGGGTTCTTCGTCCACATCCGGGTACGTCGGAGGGGCTATTTGTTCATTGGTTAAGTGCTCTCCTTCTCAGTACACACTCAGCTATGGTGTCCCGGATAAGCTGTTCGTTTAGAGCGGTGTTGAACTCGACTAAGCCACTAAGCCGATCGAAGATCTCATGAGTATATTTTAAGTTGAATGTGCTGTAACGTTTATCAGGATCATTGAAAATTGGAAAATTGCCATCTTTCTTCTCTTCTTTTGACAATCTTGGGATTCCTTTAAAAAGGAAAGAGAAAATAAACTTTAAGCAAGAAGTTCGTATTAGTTCTAAAGAACATACCCGTCTACGTTGTGGAGCTTTGTGGTATTAAGGTACATTACATCATTTTCCTACTACATTTTGACTTAAGAATGTAAAAATGAACGGTTGCATAGGGTTTTGATTTGATGCTGTACGATCCGAGACGACTAACATCACGTGACCGATTCAAAAAAAAGGGTGACCGAGGCTAGAAAACTTTGTTTCCAAGAAATTAGGCAAGATCAGGTTTAGACGCCATACATTTCTTAACGGTTAATTTTGTATAACGTTACAGAATTGTCGTAGAAAGGTTACAGTCATGATCATTCACAGTGGTGAAGTCTAATAATAATGAAGTATTATTGTTTTTCTCTCCATGTTTTCACTTGTGATGTATCGCGACATATCGACTGCCTACTGCTAGTATATTCATTAGTCGCGGCTGAGGTCCTCTGATAGCCTTACTATGCTCTGAATGGTTGGCTTCCAACAGCTGTCTGTGATTGGCGCATTTGGAGGGGCTTTTTCAATACATTTACACCGGAAGAATAATCGTGTAAAGGTCTCACCTGGTCGAATGTAATCTCTGTAGGTCTTGTTGACCAGAACAAAGTGAAGCACTATGGGACATTCAGGGTTAGTCGGATGTTTGAATACATAACACTCTTTCCAGCCCTCTCGATCAAACTGCTCGTCCGCATCAATTGGCGGGAAAAGAAGACCGTTTCTCTTGGCCCATGCTTCAGCTAATTTAATGTTCTATAAAAGAAGAAAATGCGCAGTGATTTAGAACAAAATTTCAAATTAAACATAACCTGCTAAACTTTTTGTCGGCTTCTCTTCTACGACTAAAATGCTTTAATGACTTTAGAGAAGTGACGCACGAATTAACAAGATTTTTGTCGAAATCTCTTAGTTCTTATTCGAATAACGTTGTTATAAGAGAAGAGAAGCTCGTGTTGTGTGCAAATTAAATGAACCAGTTTTACAGAGTTTAGTCATTACAAACAGAGAAGTCTCAGGACGTCACGTGCTCCATTTTACCTTAAAAGGTCTTTCCTCGTCCGCCTCGCGGGCGCTGAAGTCAAATGACAAGATAACATCAACAGTTCTCTCTTTTCGGAGGAGGGGTGGATAGGGAGAATTGAACATAAGTCCCGCATCTATAAGCTCCATTCGCTTTCTTTTTGTATTGTCTACTTCCAAGCATTCGCTGCATTGTGGAGGAGTGCCATCCGTGGTCACTGCAAAGAAATTGAAATCTAGGTTAGTAAGGTGCTCGAGTAAATGACATTGAATTAATAATGTATTACGCGCGAGACTGAATCTTATACAAGCGCTAGAGAATCCTGTATTGGGCGCCAGGAGTCCTGAATCAAGCGCTAGTGAATCTTTTACTAAGCGCCAGAGAATCTTGTATCAAGCGCCAGTGAATCCTGTATTAAGCGCCAGTGAATCCTGTATCAAGCTCCAGTGTATCCAGTATTAAGCGTCGGTGAATCCTCTATATAGTGCCAGTGCATCCTGTATTAAGCGCCTCAGTATAAATCCAGTAAAACGCGCCAGTGATATGTGTTACGCTCATGCGGGCGTCAGTAAATTCCAAGTGTTTCCTCGCACATTTCGTGTAAAATGAACTGTATTAAGAGGGCATCTCCTAATGAACACATGAAAGGGGAATATAGTAAGGGCTGGACATTTTATGGAGGATCATGGATAGGGACAAATACCTTGTGGTGAACTGAGTCTCAGGCCTCGAAGAAAATTATGAACCAGCCCAGCTCTCTTCGATCGACTCTCCAGGCCTGGCAGCTTTTCCAGCACATAGTCCAGGACTTTCTTGCGAAATTCCTTTTTCTCTGATTTCTGATTTTTTGTTGCTTTACCATCCAGCTGCGTCTCTTCATCCGTTGTCATAGCAGTTGTAAGTTTCTCCATGAGAACACTTTCCACGTCTTCTTTCTTTTTCGTTTTTTGGAGCTCTATGACGTCATCGTCATCGTCAACATAATTGTCCGTTTGGTCGTTGTCTTTTGCGAGAAACTGTTTTTCTGTAAAAGAAAAGAAGGGAAAATTAATTAGAGACAACTTCTAATCACAAAATGCCTCATAGTGGCTATTTTGAGCAGATTATGTGTAAGGAAATTCCGGTAGAAACAGTTTGGGCAATCTTTTTCTCACACTACTATTAAGAGTTTGTAAATAGAGCTTGGCTCAGTTGGTTAGTAGGGAATCTTGCCAGTAGCAAGGGGTATGAATGATAGATCAATTCTGGTCCAAGGCATCAAAATGTTTTCAGGTTTACTAGAACTGCGACTTCAATGTGTTTCTCTGCACTGAGTAGGCCGGCATTTCTTCATTTGAACTGGAATGATGTTTATTACTGTACCTAACAGTTGCTGTTCGTCGTCACTTTCTTTTATCGCCTTCAACTTTCCTTCTTCTTTCAAGACTCGCTGCAACAGTATGGCGTAAAAACTACCCCAGATTCCTGAATTAAAGAGTGAACAGTGGATGTCAAATTAGTTGCAAGAAAATAACTGAAAGTAAAAGGATTTTTGTAAGTTACTTAAGAACACATTTATAACAAACCTTGAAGGTAATACAGCGGAAATTCAGGAAATTTCTCAACAAGTTTTCCGCAAAAGAATTTGCTTCCAAACAATTCTGTCTTCATGAATGTGCCATACTTGTCCATACCGATCTCATAAGGAGTAAATTCAACCCATTCTGAAGCACAATAAAGCAGAAACTGTTAAACAAACGTAATATGGTTTGATGTATATTGGTAAATATATCTTGTATTTCCTGTAAAATACAATTTACCTGCAAACCACTGTGCTGACACATCTCGCCTGGAGTTGATTGCGGTGTATATCGGCATAGGAACCGCGCCTTCACCCACTTTCTCCTGTTGTTGGCTTAACTTTACTTTGTCCTTTTTCTGTGGAACAAAACCTCACATTATTAATATTTTGTTTTAACCCCTTCAGCCCTAGACCAAGTTGTGGCAACATTATTTGTTAGTCTAGCTTTCGAATCTGTGGAAGAAACCCTAAGGTGTTGCTATGAAGTGAAACTTGGTTAGAACGTTTGAAAAGTACAGCTTATTTCATAAGTTACGAAATGAAATGTGTGCTTCTTCGCTCAATTTTTTAGCTTTGCGCACTTCTAAGAGTGAAAGGGTTAAAAGCTCATATCATGAACTGGTTTCTATCGAAGGTGGCTTTAAAGGGTTACAAAGACGGCTTGGTATAGCAGAAGGCGGCTAGCTTTTCCGAGTAGTAACGTGATATCGCAGTAAAAGACTTAGAACATGCTTCTTTTTCGCGTGTTCTTTATGTTTCAGTATGCCCTATAAACACTCATGTTTCTTATGGTGGAAACTCGAGAGCTGATGGAGGTTTTACAGAAATTTGAGGCAAGACTCACCGGGCCCAGTAGGCTCTCTCCAACGCAGTGGCCATAAAAGTCCGTCAGACTTACGGGCTGTCCTTTCTTCCATTTCTCAGTGATGTCCTTCACGTAATGCATCACTCTCCTGGGGGTAAGAAGCCACAAAGGCCCCCACTGAAGCTGTTCCCTGATGTTCTTTTGGGTCTCCTTAGGGTCGATTTTGTCGCCGGCAGTTTGCGAGTATAATAGAGAAAGTCCCCTAAGGAATTAAAAGAAATTCCTTTAGTTACGGTAGCATGAAAGGATGCGAAAGACCATCATATAGCAGGTACAGCAGGGTTGAGGATGTGGTATTCCCTTTTTCTGTCTTAATGATATTTTGTCGCTTTACTATCCAACTGATGTGTCCCTTTTTCATTAGTTGTTTTGGAAGTTTTTACTTTCTTAATAAGCGAACTTTTCAACAAGTCTTCTGTTAGGTGCTGTACTCATGAGACCGAACTTTCTTGGGTTACCTGTGACCATACTTGATACCAACAGCATACACTCTTTTGCGATAGGCTTGGTTTTGCACCATCTCGGGACATGTTTTTTGGACAGATGCGATTTTGTTCAGTTTTGTTTCTCCTGTTAGTCAAATACCCTGTTTTAGCGGTTTTCTATCTCCATTCTCTCTATTTTTCGTCTACTTTCTATCTCGGCTCGTCAGGGAACCTATGAGGTTGACGAGCGCATGCTTCTAAGAGAATCACTTACCAGGCAGAACCAGATAACCCAGTGAGGTACGTCACACAATCTAAAAGGCCCAATTCTTCCAGGGCCCTGCAGGCGGCACTGAAGCCTGTGGTAGCTCGGTAACCTCCCCCAGATCCAAGAACTGCGATCGTTGGAACCTGAGTACAACAAAACAACGCGCTAATGACACCACTGCAGTTTTCACAAAACCCCTTCGCCACCACACTCCTCATTAGTGCTAGTACTGATCAAAACTTTCTGGAAAAAAATATATAAGTAAACTTGGTAAACTGATGTTTGAGTATTATATAGATCATCAACTGCAATTCTCTGGTTGTGAACCCGTTCAACGAGCCTGAAAACCGAGCTATAATCTTGGCGGATCGGTTAAGACTAAATTGCTCAAATACTCCTACTACCTCGTCCATGTTTTGAGGGCCATGTTCCCCTAGGAGCTTTTTCATCGCTTCAAAAACAATAGCTTTTCTCTTTTCCCGAAATCCTTTCTCTTCATCGCAGAGCTCCGAGCTGTGCCGAAGGTCTGACTGCTTCTCAGGACTGAAAAATTAAATATTAAAAAGCTAATATAACAAAGGAAGCAAGAAAATTTTTAATCCATTCACAAAAAAATATTGAGAAATGTCCCAAACTTACACGTCAGAAGCTTCCAGGATAATGTCTACCTCTGAATGCTAAAACATATATAAGAAAGACTTATTTTGTAAGTAGGTAGTTGTGGGATACAGCAACAACAACAACGTTTATTTCGCACTGCATGTAGTACAAAATGTACCAGGAAAACTTTCCTGGATGATTATTTAGTAGTTAGGTTAGACAACGAGATCGAGTGCTTGGTTGTTAACAGCACTTGACCAGAGCAATACGATTATTGATCGAGGATAAATTAAGAACATCACACGTAGTTTGAATTTTCTCAATCTTATTTTACTTATGAGTTATTAACCTTCTCCGCAGAGGGACGTCGAGTTGTTTTACTTACCTCTCCAAATTTAAGGGTTCTGTGCTCTGGTTTATTGAGTTGCATGTTTTTCAAAGGCAAACAAACTGCTACTCCAATTTGATCATCATCGTTGTAGTCTTCATCCCACAAAGTTAATTCTACAACAAAACAAGAAAAATGGCTCGACATGTCTTCTCCTGATAACGATTGAAAGAACTGGAACTTTTTTCGACAGAAGGGTGTGGCAAGAAAAAAAAACGTTTCTCATCACGTCTGATTCCAAGACTGGATTGTCCGGCGAATTTTTCTTTGTCTTTTCTTTCTTTTATGTTATTATATGTTATTATTGTATGATAGAAAGTTAGAGCTAGTAAGTGGTTATTTTAACAAACCTAAGACGTTGTTTTCTTCAGGATCAATGTGGAATACAAAAGGTTCTTCGTGCCATTCAGGATTCTTGTTGTTTGACACACATTTGGTTCTTTTAACAATTTCAGCAGATGTAGGAATCTGCATCTTCAAATATGGATCTGGGGTGTCGACTGAAAAAGCACACAAAATTGAGTTTTGAATATGTAGGAATTGATTAACCAAGGAATGATGATTTAACGTCATACATTAGTACCGTAAAAAAGAGAGGCGAATGAATAGATTTAAACAGCCTCGTTCTTAGTCTCTTCCAAACCTCTCGAGGGAGAATGAACCGGCAACAGATGAGAGGGGATACTCGGTGGGCGAGCAGAGGTTTCTTTCTGTTATGGCTTTTAGCATTTGTAAAGTCGTTCTCTTTGGTGTGTCAGTCACGCCTAGTTGGTTTGTTTACGCCAGCTACGCGAATGACACGCCATGCGAACGACTTTACAAATGCTAAAAGCTATGCCAGATTAGGAAATCTCTCTTCGCAGGGTAGACACGGGAACACTGAGAAGAGAGAACCAAGGAAAGCATTTGAGTTTATAAGTTGAATGTAACGGCGGTAGAATTATGAGGAAAAATTGAAATCCGGCGGTAAGAGAGAGCTTTCTGTTGGTTGTCTAAACCCCGGGGGGGCACTTTAGGAATTTATGGGTGGGGATGTGCCGCTGGGAGCCTGGAACCCTTAACCTTTACCAGAGCTAGTTCAGCTGAATTTTGCTACCCTTTACTAGAGTAAACTCCCCAAATCCCCCTATCCTAGAGTAGCTGTGTACCTAGTCTAGATAAAATCTTCAACCAACTGATCAGTTTCCTGAAAAATGATACCCTATTCTAGAGTAAACTCCCCAAATCCCCCTATCCTAGAGTAGCTTTGTACCTAGTCTAGATCAAAATCTTCAACCAACTGATCAGTTTCCTGAAAAATGATACCCTTTTCTAGAGCCAAACGCTCTGATTTATATACCCTATCCTAGAGTAAACTGCTTGAAAACCATACCCTTCACAGCGGCACATACCTATATAGCCCATATATGGCAGTACCCCCCCCGGGGTCTAAACTGACTCAGTTACCAAAACTTCAGCGCCGAAAATCTAGTAAATACCTCGAAGCGAAGTGGCTCTCTTAGTATTGACTGTATTGACTAGTTGTAAGCCTGTTTTCAAGAAGATATTGGCGTTGTTTGGTTTTATAGAAAAAAAAATGTGTACCTGGTTACACAGTAAAAAACAAATCTAGTTCGACTTACTCCAATCGTACCACCCTTGCGTGACATTCCTGGCCCTCAAAACTTTAATTTTCAGAGCTATGCATGGTCTTGGAGTGGCCTAAGAATGAAATGAAATACTTCTCATAAATTATCATCTGATATATTTTAAGCTGCCCAAGCCAGGGTGGATAAGAAATCCTCCTACTCGCTTGTTTCAAGGATCCGAGCAAAGTTTCTTCAGTACCGGTAATATCTCCCCTGAGTCTTACTTTACTCTATGTTTTCTTAATACATTTTTTGCAGCCTAAAAAGAAAAACGTACTAACACATGTACAAATAGAGTGGCGTTGATTTTTGTTGAGCAATACAAAAACATATTGATATGGTCAGCATATTGCAAATTGTAAAGTGATGTTGTGAAGGCATTCAATGAAAAGACTTAACGTCTACCCGGCTTATATTACAGACAAATCGGCTTTTCTTACTTGTAAAAACTGCGCAATCTCCCCTGTTTGTTGGATTGTTTTTGTCTGTGCTTCGTTCTTTAGAATCATTCTTCTTTCTGCAAGAAAAAGACCTGCTTAGTTAGAACTGCTATACGTCCCAAGGTATGGACACGTAAACACACGGCACGTGTAATCCACCCACGTACGCCATTTCGCCCACGCAGTACGTGAGGCGACCCATGACAAGCGTTTCTGACTCATGAAATCACCGCTTGTTTGATGGCAGCTTCCTCAGTTCTATTGCTTGTTTCTCTTAGTTACAAAATGATAATTGAAAATGGATTTTTTGGCAGTTCTTCGTACGGAACTTCAGCCACTGCGAGATTGAAATCATTTGATGTTTGGAGGGGGAAGGCGGTTCCTCAAGGTCTTAAAATGTTAAGAAATGGTGTGTTGATTTTTCGTTGAATTCTCATACGCCTTACATTATTAAGACCATTTTCTTCCCGATTTTTTAAAGTAAAGTTCATGATCAGGTCATTATATAACCGTTATTAGGCAAAACGATGACAATTTTCTTCTTCTCCACTTACCGTCGCAACTGTCCTTTTTGTTTCCTGTGACTTATTCCAAAATGCTTAGAGTAACTGCAGCCGTTAACGTGTGCAAACAACACAGCAGAGAAAGACTAAGATAGCTGTGTACGTGTAACGGCGCCGTCTTTTATAATGCACTCTCTAAAAAATGAGCACTGAACCGTGATAGCAAATTGATCTCTTTGACGTACTTGTACGTCATCAGAAATAGTAACCGGAAATTTCGTGATTCGTCCCACTGGATTTTAGCTAAAGCAGTTTACTTGGTAACACTTTCGAAAGGGTAGAAGACTAATCTTAGCGGAAGTAGTTTTACGAAATACATGAGGAATCGAACGATGATTTGTAAACTGCCACGAAAGCAACCGAAGACTGTGCTTAGCTATTTTAATGTTTTCTGAAAATGCAAATTCCTCGATCACGCGAAACCTTCCTCCTCTAAATATTGATTACAGATGCTCAGCATTCTTGATAGAAAAAAATATTGAGCTTCAGTACTAAAGGAAAGTTTAACTAATCAAATACAAGAAAACATCACGGAAAGTACAATTTTTGAGAACTAAAAGTTTAAGTATGTTCTTAGATGTTTAAACAAGTCACACTCAGCTGCGGAAGAAATTGTGTTTTCTTCGTTATTATGTACCCAATAACGGGTTTTGTTTTATCGGTTATCAGGTATTTTCAAAATCCAACAAAACTGCCAAGGAAAAAAAAATATTTCTAAGACAACCCATTCAAAGTCTCGTTCATGGGAATAAGATTCGTAGCAAAGTACTAAATGGACGCTCAAAGCCAAGATTCCGGCATTTAATACCGCAATGGAATGATATCCGGCAATACGAGAAGCAAGTAAATGATACCAATGTTTACTCGCATTACATTTCACCTTTGACAATTTTAAAAGTACCTGCAGTTCCGAGAAACATTACAATACATGATTATTGTGCCTTTGCCAACGATAAAAACAGCGTCTGCTGTCAATGACTTATTTGTGAAAAAAATTTATAATTGGGTCTAGTTACTTATTTTTGCGGATGATTAAAACGTCAAATTCCAATGCTTCTCTGTTGCTTTGAAAAAATATATCGATATCATTGTCTAGTTTTGAGTTCAGTTTTGCCAAGAGAGCCTCTCCTGGTTTTACCTGAGGCTACCCTGCGAGCAGAGTCTCCTTCGATCGCAGGGTAACCTGAGGCTCACTCTCCCACTTTCAATTAAAACTGAAGCAATGGTGTTAAGTTCAATCAAGAGAGAATGATTGTGGTTCAATTAAAACCCTTTAAAAGAAGTTTTTTTTTTATTAACATCTTATTTTACTTATTTATTTTCGTGATTTGAGCCCCAGAACGACTTAAATCACTGTAACCGAAAACCACTGATAAAGTAAACAAATTACATTATTCACACACATAGCAGCAGTATGCTCTGACAGTTGTGTGAAATGTTTGACTCACTCTTTCTTATGCAATCGTTACGGCAGTTATGAATTAAACTCTGCCCAATTTTATTCGTGAGAAAACCGTTAGCACATCGGTGAAAGGGGAGTCCCCTTTTAATACTAACTATGCCATCATGCGGAATAAGACGTGGGCACAGGTTTTAAGCGGCATGACAATGCGCAACTCGATAGCCGCAGCTGTAGCCGGCTGCCAAAGGAAAATTGCTCTCTTAATTTTCATTATTCTCAGTGAATTGAGACACCGCCTCCATTCCCGGTGCCCACGCAATCCTGGGAATAAATCATTCAACTGTATAACTACTGCCGGGAGCAAGACCGCCAATTCCAAAGAACGAATGAGAAATGACACGGAAGAAAGAACTTGATTAAACTGAGGAACGATCTGTGTGCGCTGCCAGTATGAGGACGTTTAACAGGGTTTCAAGGCCGCCATGACATGCCATGATAAAGATGCATTTACCGTCTTTTTCATGTGCGAACGTAATACATTCCGCGGGCGCTGAACCGTCAAGCCGCCAATGGTTGGGTTGTGCTTTTACTCGCGATTGATTTTTGGTTGGCATCACGTTTGTGATGCTGTTCTAAATATCAAACATGGGGTACTGGGACTAAGACAGCCTTTACCTTAGTACAAGTTTTACATAGATTGAGTGCTGTTCCGTCTGGCATATTAAGATATTTTACTCACGAAGTATCGCAGTGTTTTTACGATCAGCTTTTGTACTCAATGTCAGTAAAAGTACAAGCACGCTTGTATAAATTCAGGGCCCAGCATCTTATAGACTCACTTGCAAGATACTCGGCTAGCAACAGTCAAAAGTAGTAGCATTTACCTGTTTCATTTTAATATTGTACCTATATTGAGTGGTCTTGAGTGATTACCTATTTACATGTTGTAATAAAGGCTGTCATCATAGTCCCAATCCTAGCCTGCGAAAACATCCGTTTCTCCTCGCTCTTCGCCGCTAGGACGTTTCGCGCGAAACGTCCCCAGCGAAGAGGAGCGTGGAGAAACGGATGTTTTCGCAGGTTATCCCAATCCTCTCTGTGTCTTGGTTGGTATTTGGAGAAGTTAATAGGAAGGAAGTGTAAGAGTTGTGGCAGGAACCCATGGTTGTGGTTATTTCAATTTTTTATTAAATTCTGAGAAACAAAGAAACCTCGAGCCATGGCTGGGTCGCAATTTATGAAGTTTATAGCACACAGTGTTACATCATCATTAATTTCATCTGCGAGTAGCTTCATTACTTCAAGAGCCACCCTTTACTTCCTCGTAGCATTGTGTACAAATGTCACGTTCTTCTATGAAGCTGATGCCAGCAATGAAATCATGTCAGCTTATGTAAGAGTCAAACAGAAGCCTGGCCCTTGCCTGAAATTTTGTCTGTTTTTCTCATAATATCAGTCTGGTTGATGATCAGTCACACAAGCTCTGCCACTTTACTAATTCAAAGCCCAATATTGAAGGATTTGAGGGACGATTTGAACAACAGATAGTATTCCTAATTTGTTTTCGTTCCTGTAACAACCACAAGAACATAGTCTAGAACATGAATAATAAATTAACAAGTATGATCTGATCATCACTAGCCTGTTCCAGGCTCTCAGATAGTGGGGAAGACGCGAAAGAAAAAGGCATTTTTGTGTTTGCGCTTTCTCTATTCAGCGGACCCGACTATCTCGGAGCCTGGAACAGGCTAGATCATCACCGGCCAGCCGACTGGAGTGCAGAGATCTTCCTTGAGCTGAAAAATCCAAACAGGCACATCAAGTCTCTGGAAGCAAAACTGTAGATAAACGGATATTAAAGCTGTTCCATTTAACATAAATCTACTCCTTTTTCATAAGCTGCTGTCTTTTGCCGTATTTTATGTGAAAGTTCGTACGCAGTGCAGGCTCCCCTCTGTGTGTAAAATCTGGTTTATTTCCAGGCAACGTGCATGGCATGAGTAATGCTGATCGAGGAAACTTCAAAAAACAGTTTTTATGTATCGGGTCTTCAGTACGTAAGGTCTTTAAACTACTGATTTATACTCAGACTTCAATACGTGGTATATATTTGCGGAGCAATACAGCATGTATTATCCAAATTGCGAGCTTAACCAAAACCAAAAACAGACCGGATGTTTTCAGCTGACGGAAGAGGTTGTTATTTTTTGTGAGATAAATAAAAGTTTTCTTACTATGGTTACCACAACGCGGAAGTTGTAGAAATTAGGACTGGCGTGGGCATGCTTTCGCGGAATGACAGTAACCGAGAACTTCCGCCAACGTTACTGCAACTTGACATAGCAACGGTTCTCGTCGAAACAGGCTAAATAAAGCCACCAAACGAGGCAAAATTGCTTTTTTGTTTTCCACTCTACGTTCAAGAATATTGGCGCACCACCTATCCTTGCTTACGCAATCCTTGGAATATTGTATAAGCACTGATCGAGACCACCAAGACCGACAGAATGATCGGAGAAATTAACACTTGACAAGCAAGAATTTTCTCAAAAAGGGAACGGTCAGTGAGTTCTACCTATTTGCATGCCATGATGGATTCATTAGTGCGAACACAGCACAGTTAGGACTGAATCCGCTGTTGGCAGCATACATCTCTGATATACTAGTTAGTTAGAAGCGAATAGGAGGCGTTGTGGTCCTTTCAATTTTTGATAAGTATTCTGAGAAACAAGGAACCACACACCATGGGTTGCTATTAAATTTATAACACAGTACAGTGCAGGAACCTCGATATAAAGACTAAAGGGCCGAAGGGACTGGCAAAATTTGTTCGCTTTAACGAGCGGTTTCGTTATGTCCGTTATACTGACGTTCTTTTCCATATATTTTACTATTCCTAAGGTGAAAAACAAAATCGTTCGTTATACCGAGGACTTTGTTATATAGAGGTTCGTTATATCGAGCTTCCACTTCGTTATCTGATTTCACTTGGGACTTTACTTCCTCGTAGCATTAAAAGTTCGTCTATAAAGCTGAAGCCTGGAATGAAACTATGGTAGCTCCAAAATCTTAAGATCAAACAGGAGCCTTGAGACAATAAACTGAAAAATTGTCCATTCTTCTCAGAAGTTTGGTTGGTGATTAGTTACAGAAGTATCCAGTCTGCCAGTTCACTATATTGAAAAGTTGTTTTGACACTAGATACTTCAAGTTTTCCTAGTTCTTCCAATCCTTTAACAACCACAAGAGGATGATGTATATTAATGACAACTTGTTAAGTATGGTCTTTTTCTTGGAGGACGGAGTTTAAGATAAGAAAAAAGTAAATGTGATGCCGCGAATGTAAATAGTTTACCTATTAAGTGCTTTAAAAAAATAACGTGAAAGGAACTTGCCGGTATTATCAATGAGCACGTTTGTGCCCTTCACTTGACTGGAAAAGTCTTACGCGAGGAACAGAGATATGATAGTTTCACTACTTCAATGCCTCGCGATCTTGATTTCGCAACAGTAAATTGTGCTTAATTTATTTTGAGTCCTTCGTCCTCTCGATAGTAGTTTGATAAATCATGTATAATAATAATAATAATGGAAACTTTTCTTGTGGTTTTGAAAGTGCAATTGTAAATCTCGCTACGTATAGGCAATTTACAAATGCTGCTTGAGATTGAATTATTAAAAAACTAAAAGAAAATAATAATAATAATAATAATAATAATAATAATAGTTATAATTATGATATAAAAATACTAAAAACCTAATTATATTAAATGTACTGATCAACACCGCAATGCGAGTGTCATGAAGGTAAGACGCGATCTAGCTTGTTCCAGGCGTTCAGATAGTGGGGAGCGGTGCGAAGTAAAAAGGAGTGCCAAACGCTTGGAACAGGCTAGGCGCGATCCAACTACGCAATCTCATCATTGCTAAAAAAAAAAACTTAGTTTGTTGTTTTGAAATTCGAGTTGTGGTTAACTGTGTTCAAGTATCCTGACGCTATCATGGCTATTCGTCATCACCGTCAACAGCGGTTCAAGAGCCACTTCTTGAACTTCATCGACGCAAAGAACAAAATTACAGTTCATTTGTAAAACGTAACCAATGACTGTACCGAAAAGATGTACTGATAATTCGAAGTTAAACAGCAGCCACAATAACCAATTTTGGCTCCTTTTAAGAAATCCTTTGATGACTAAGCTGAAATAAAGTTCATTCTTCTCAGGAGTTTTGTGATCCTTCTAAAGTTTCTACTCAGTGTTCACTGATCTGCTAACGTAAAGCCTGATATTAAGGGACCATTCAGTGTTCTTCTGTTCCTGTAACAACCACAAGAGCATGACGTATATTAAAGGGGCTGTGTCACGATTATCTGGTTCATGTTTACAATGCCAATCACACGTCCTTACTCGCTATGGAACTTGAGAAATAACTGTGAATGGCAAATTACAGCTTCGTGTCAAACCAATATGTCACCCAAGCATTACGTTACAAACAACAAAAATGAAATGTTAGATTAACAAGATTTCAAAAACCACAATTGTAATCCGTCTTCACTCTTCTTCAAATTTGCTGTGTTATTCAAACCTGTTTCATGTTTTGAGCAGTTATTTTCATGTTTCACTCAGTAGGGTAGCGGTTTCCATTGTTTGAAAAGAATGAATTTCGTAACACAGCTCCTTTAAATCGTCTACTACCAAGCTAACGATGTTCGAGTAGGTTGATAAATTCAAAATCTAAACACGTGGGTATAGTAACTCTTGAAGCAAAAAGCTAGGAAACCGGATGTTAATCAGTAGAACCTCGATAACTCGGACTCGGATAGCTCGAATTCCCCACTAACTCGAACTAAATTTCCTTTCTCTTGAGCAAAATTTCACTGAAATTTACCCCGTTAACTCGAATTCCCCGCCAACTCGAACTGTTTTTCGTTTCCGTCAGAGTTTAACTTACCGAGGTTCTACTATTATTTTTTGTACTTTCCCGACTTCGAGAATTCACAGTTAATCGTTTCAACTTTCCGACTTTAATGAGATGCAAAGCAAAGTTACTTGAGATTTTTCTTAGGCCTTCACACACGGGGACGACTGTAAAGCAAGATTGACAAAACCGGCATGCTCCCCACAAAACCCCCATGCTACTCAGGCTAAGTGTGAATCAAACACGAACTTCATTTTAACATCTTTCAACATTCATTGGACACCAGAACTGGGTACAACAACTTAGAAGATAGCCTGCATAACAGGCGCTTTACGAGCCAAGGGAGGTGAACGCGGCATTTATGGCCCATAAAGCGCCTGTTATGCAGGCTATTTAGAACAAGGGCCTTAAATTAACACACAGAGGAAGGCGTCATGTATGTCCTCATATTTGTACCCCACGCTTCGCGCTCTTTCTTTAATAATCAATACGAAGCTTAGAAAGGAGGGAGGACTTGCCGTAAATTCGTCACCAAATATTTTCTATTTTTACACGTGGAAGGAGAACGAGGTTAGAAATGGGAAATGTCATGTAAATGTAACTTATTCATACAAGAAGCGCTTGTCAATCAAATGCATCTTATAATAAAAGGAACTCGGAAAAAACTCGCTGGGTTTTATAAAAGTTTTTTTTTTTCCTGTTGGCTGCACAACTGAGCCTGGACTTAGAACCAGGAGAGAGACGTCTGTTTCACTGATTCAGTACTCCGCAATGCTTTCGTAACAGTAAATTGGAAGTATTTATTATGAGAACTCAGTCTTCTGTGCAATTAGCAGTATCTTGATAGCAGTTTGATAATCATGTGTGATAACAGGTTTGGATGACCTTAAGAAAATCCTGGTCAACACCAAAATGGAAATATCAAAGCCTAAGCGACCATTCCGTTTTCACACAAAAGCTAAAAAATCAGTCGCGGTTTGTTGTCTTGAAATCCTCCTTCTGAGCCACGGAGATCTTTCATCTGGCACCTTGGGATGGTACTGGCGAGCTTCTCACTCACTACGCGGGTTTTGATGATCCAGTCATCGGTGGTGTCTGTTGAACTCCGTCTTCGACTTCGGCGCTGCAACAGACAAGCAAACTAGGGTTAGTTGCTGAAACAGAAAACGAGGGCAGAACACCAGGAAGGTGTTTTACTGTGTGATTTGAGAACGACTTTAGAAGAGAAGTCTGGCGCAAACTCTGATTGATAATGGCCCTCCATTCTACACTTGAGCTCAGCGAAGAAGCCCTCATTCTCATAAAGGTAGAACAGCTTTTGTCGGAGTCAGTGTTTAATTATAATCAACCGTACGTGTGCTTTTGAAGACCTCTCTCACACTCAAGGAAGGATTAAAAAAACACAGTTCAAGGAAAGCTCAAGGATGAGCATTACGAGTCGGCTAATTGCAAAATACTATTTTCCACTGATATCAAATGTTGTTCGATAAGCCGAGTGGCCAGCGCACACATACAGGAGGACAACAAGAGGCGAGGCAGACCCTGCGGACGAGGTTTTTTAACGCTAACCCCGATAAAATAGAGTGACTACTTGAGGTCTTGCTGCTCTCTTCCTGCAGCCGTGAGTCGAGAAAGGGTTAATAAGCCTGCCGTAGTATCAAAACCTTTTTGGACAAAGAATTAGGGAACAGGGTTGCCAAAACAAAGGCCATGACACTGCCCAGACTGACCACGTACCTTCCAGCCATACTCTGAATCCACTCTAGTACACTGTTAATAAGATTTACAGCCAAGTTGATAGCTATTACTGCATACTCCTGAATGACAGCTAACACATCAGGCAACTTCTCTACGATCTTCTCCCCGAGTTTCGCAAACCAGGAAGCCACAGAGGAGAAGAAATCAGGAGCAAGTTCGTAAACCTTGGAAGCTAAGGTTATTAAAAGTTCTTGCGCCTTGGCAAGGAGTAGTGGAACGTTCTCTGATAAGAAATCCCAAACTATCACCAGGTAATTATGAACAACCGGCCACAATCTATTCCAGACGTCCGTGAGGTAATCGCGAACAATCCCGATATACACTGGGGCTTCGGTTTCGATCTGTGGGGAAAAGATGAAAAGGCGGGTTAAAATTCCATTTCAGACTACTAGTAACAATCTGCTTCTTCTTTTTCCTTTTTTTTTAAAGTTAATTTCATAATGATATGGGGATGTCTTCCGTTAGTCGGCGACTGAAAAAAGGGCTTCGTTTGCAACGTTACTCGTTCATTGGAACAATATACAATACCGAAAATTTCAAACAATTTTACGCCAAAGTTAATAATGGCAATTGTTACTCGATTTATAGCGAGCGAAACTAGGAACGTGATAGATTTCAAAAATTTTTGATGCGCAACCACAATGTCCTGTTTGTCAGGGAAGTTATTTAGTTTGTCTTAGTGAGAAACATGAGCCCACAACCTATATCACGTACGCGGAGTAAAATAATTATGTAGCACGTTATGTTGATTAGACGTCGATTCCGACTTAAATAATCGTGACATGTGGGATTTGAGAACTATTTTCAGTTTAGAGAATCGGTACCAACTTTTACGCGCGCAACGTGACACACCACTTAGTCAACATCTCACCTTTTCTAAAAGCTCTGGTATTTTTTTGTTAAGATAATTTCTAGCTGGTTTGGTTGTGTCCGCTATAAATGTTCCAGCAACTACAAGTTTCTCCCAGACAAAGACGGCTGCTGGATCGGAGTATTCTCTAAACTTGTTGTAGTACGTAGGATAGTTTTCCTGTATCCAGCTGCAAACAAATAAGACATAATTTATCATCATTTCGAAGGAAGCATCGTAGCGTGCGTTGCAGCTGGCCCTAACATCTTCTAGACCATTGGTACCGTCCGTCGCAGACGTTCTATACAGCGGTTTAGAGTGTCTGCGTCTCAGGCTAGAGGCTACGTAATGAACGGCTCTGCTAAGGCTTTTAAACTGAGTCAGTCTCCTATAGGGCACGAAGGAACTTTGACGTGTCAATTATACGGCAACAGCAAATGAGCAAAACTATTATTACAATAACTTATAAAAATCAAAAAGTGTACAAGATAATGGCCAATCCGCTCGAAAACCCAACCCAGTGCATTTGGGGATAACTTAACTGTCTTAAAACTTATAGCGCGGAATAAAGGGCAAGCAAATTCCACTCAGTCCCAATTAAAGCTGAGAAAAGGGCTCCAGGTCAGATTGAAGAGATTTGTCACATATTTCTGCATATCCTTATTACGAAATACCATCAATCGAACACAGCAAGTACCACTTGTAGTAGCTACCTGTTTGTCGCACTCAAACTCTTTGTTATATGTCCATAACCTGTCAATGCCGCTTCTTCTATACCATAGTCCTTTGCAATCTGTGCTGTTTTGCTCGCTGTTAAAATAAATGAAGGAAGGACAATGGTTGTTTACCATTTACACGGGTGAATCGGTCGGTTCACGGTTTGGACAAACTTTAGGACTGGTAAATTTCGGTCCGGAATCGCGTTTATCAATTGTACAAATCAGTTAAAACCGGAAGCTGGTATCAAAGATGGATTTGAAAAAAAGGAACTCGAATCTCCGTTTCCAACATTCTGTCTGGAAAAATAGGACTTTTCAGACGTTCCGTTGCTCCCGAAAATTATCCGCTGGAACGATCCAAATACTCCTGTTCCATTTACTTTCCAACATGATTTTTCTGGGAACGTTTTGTAAATGGTAAACAACCAATATTAATCTGCGAACGGCAGACGTTTCTGCTCGCGCATCGCCACTGAGGGACGTTTCGATGAGCGAGGAGAAACGTCTGCCGTTCGCAGGCTAAACCAATATCAGGGTAGCAAAAGAGTTGACGAGTAGGGATCCCACACCAACAAAAGAAAAGAAAGAAAATGAAAATTAAGGCAACCCATGATTACAAAGAAAAGATGTTAGAATAAACGGACAACAAACTAATAAAATTAAGAGTACCTTTATAGCCTTTGTTTTTATAGATGTCAACAGCAATAGCTGCTACCAACAAGAACAAAATTAACTTGAAGAGTTTTCCAAAAGAAAACAAAGATCCTTTTCTCCGAGCTTTCTTTTCGTCCACAGCCTAACAAAACAAGAACAAAACACACACAAATGTCTTACCGTTGTAACATCATAGAAAAGAACACGAGAATGAGAAAAACTGGCGTTTAGTTCATCGTGAATGGGGATTTAAGAAGGCCGGGAGGCGTTTAAAAACAGGTTCGCTCATATAATAAAAACAGTGTAGAGCATTAAAACTGTAATAATTTATTTAAGTGTAATTTAATAATTAAAAGGAAAAAGAGTAGTCTGGTGATTTGTATGAAAAAGACACATGCACTTTTAGCAAACGCAACCAACACCGGAAGGAATAACAGTAAATTAATTAGTGGAAACCCCGATAGAATAGACAGCGAAAAGTAGTCGATATCAAAACAGACATGATTTAGGTCGTTATACTTCTTTTCTGTTGATTTTTCCCCACCATTTTCCAAATCAATTTTCCTAGTTGCACGGGAGAAGACGCTCTTCAACACATCAACTCGGAACAGGTGGAGTAAAAAAACAACGCTTGAGGACATAACCCGCAAGACAAGACCATTTATTTACCTGTCCCCCGCTCCCCAACAAAACCACTTAGCACCTTTAAGTTCTCGTTAAGTCACAAACACTAATTGCCACTAATCCTTCTACGATGATGTCGCATAAATAAGTCTTATTTACTGCTTGTTTTCTGTATTTTTGTGCGACACATTCACATAGGATCTCGGAAATTGTTTTACGAAGTTAAGACTGGAAGATGGTTGCGAAGCGACGACGAGTGAATTTGAACAAAAAGCTACTAATGCAATTTTGCCACCAATTTGAGGAATATATTTATGAAATACATAAATTACTGATGTCCATAAAAAGCCCTTAACGTTCTAAAGAAAAGACCTTCAAGGATTCTCGGCTCGTGAAAAAAAAAAACAAACAAACACATGTATAAAATCTTGAAAATATATATGTGAAAAGTCAAAAATAATTTGCAATGTTAGCACACTGCTACTCACTGGGTTAACACAACAGGTGGTAACAAGTATTATACAAACTCACCGATCTGCTTTCTTCAGCCATCAAAGGGTGTTGTCAATGTAGAAATGTCGCTCACTTAAAAGTTTTGTTTTCTTACTAAAGGTTATAAAGCAAGAAAACCTTGGCACTAACGCAACTTTCGCGGAAAACCCGGTAGTGCAATGAAAGCAACCCTGTTCGCAGGCTGCTTTGGATTCTAATTAGCACGTGCTTTTCACGTTGCTTTTATTCGCCAGCCAATCATAGAAATTTATCGAATGTCAATACGTTATGATTGGCAAGTAATTCAGTGGATTGCGGGATGATAGCTGGTATGATTGTATTATTAAAGGCGTTACCATAAACAACCTGCAGAAGTGAGTCAGTTTAATTAGACAAGTTTCCACATATCTAGCGAGGTTGGCACGTTGTTTGTGCCCCTTTTAACATGAATATCGCTTAAATTAAGTTATGCCTTACCTGACAAGCTTTCACACAGCTGCTAAGACCTATCTGATGGGAAACAAAGCATAAGAGTCCACTCAATAAACGCTATATATCAATTATGAATTATTAAACAGTCTTCACAAACACTAACAGGTAACCAAGATGACATCTCATATAACGTACACAATGTTATACATGTCTTTACTAGCGAAAAGGCTTCAACGCCTTTGCAGTAATCAGTGCCCACTACAGTTTGACTAGGATTACTATAAAAGAGCCACGCGTATGCAGGCAAAATCCGTATCGGAAAAGCGCAGTTCATTAAACTAATTTTAAAGACTTTCCTATAAAAAGACTCACTACAGCCAATCGTCAATTAGACCAACAACAATTTCATTATTCCGACTACTTTTTGGGGTGCAAACAAACTGCTTGCTCATTATGTAGAATCCCTTACAACTATTATCACGTTAGTTGGAGCAACGTCACATTTTGGAGTCACAATCAGTTACACTGTAAAAAATTGATCGTGTAATAAGAGTAAAGAGATATAGAAACCAACCAACAAAAGCTACTACCATCGTTTGAATTTTCCGTGCTTGGAAGTATTAAAGGTAAAATTAAGAGTGTTTTGACAGGTGTTACTGCTTCTATGGTAACCTGTTATGTGAAGAAAATGACCAAAAATAGCAGAACAGGTATAGGGTTACCAACCGTTTTGCTACAAAGGCATTTCGCTAGAGTGAAACCTTGGAGATCAGCTATTCGATACTTCACAACTGACGTGTTACAATAATAATCCAGCTCAATTTACTTTAAAAGTGAAGATTGTGATACAGTTATGAACAAAAGTGATAAGATTAGGGCTGCAAAAGTAAGCAGCACTAGTGCTCCAGCTTATCGACGTTATCCAAAAGTTGCAGAACAATAATTTGTCGTGGAACGTAGCCTATACCTCATCAGCAACACCGATAGGTGGGAGAGGAGAAGCGGGGGGGGGGGGGGGGAAGGGCTGGTGGGGAGAGAAGAGTTAATTCTCAACACTTTGGACAATGATTTGTCTTTTCAACCAAACGCTTTTGTGACGAGGAATTATCACAGTTTAGGGGGCGGATCATTGGAAAAGCTAGGGGGAAGGGGCGGGACTCAAAACTTCTTCATCCCCATAACTTTCTTCAAGATAAACGAAACGACGGGAGACCAGGGGGGAGGAGGGGCAACTGCGACCAGCCACCTAATAGAAACCTACCTTTGCTTTGTTGTTTTCCAAAAGTGAGTTATTTTTCGTTTGAAATATTTCAACGACGTTGAAGATTTTGCTCTTGAGAACCTGTAATGTGAATTATACAAAGGAGTAACTTAACAAGACTTAAAATTCCAAATTACATTTCCACCATTTCTTAGAATGCAAAACAGTCGGTTTCTTTTGCTTGTCAATAAACTGCTGCTAGCGAATCAGCTAGATTCTCGAAGCACGCGAGCCGTCTAACGCGCCCCCAAGAGAACGCGGGGCGTCTCTTCCCAGTCTCTCCTCGGTTTCACCCTATTCGCTCAAAGACCATTTCAATATAAGACACAGTCCAGGTTCTACTTCACTTACTGTGCTTAAGGAGTCCCAAGTGCTGACTAAATGATTCAACAGCAATCTGAAAGAAATGCGGGCATACTTTTAATTAAACATCACGGTGAAGACATCCGACAGGCATGACCTTGATGGGAAAATGATCAATGGGATAATCCAGTAAACACTTCTACAGACAAGACTTTTTCCAGAAGAACTGCTCTCTTTTTTTGTAAGAATGTGTGTCATTTTCATGCTCAGGCTGCATACTGGCACGCAAGAATTGGCCCTTTTACAGGGTCTCTTGCAAAAAGAGTGGTGTACAAGTTAAGAATTTGCAATTGAGAGATGGAAAGAGGATATACTGGTTCTCCTAATTTTTAGATTATAAAGTATAAAAAAATATATTTTAAGGCATTTTGAATAAGGGAAGATACATCTGTATCATTGGAAAAAGGCAATGGGCTCCAAGCTCTGTGGTTCAGCAACTTTCCCCATAAAAACCCTTAAAATTTTCCATGCATCCCAGCACAAAGGAAATCTTAGTCCTCTGTGCAGTCACCTCACAATAGGCTTTCTGGCTTATTTTCTCATACTCTTTATCTCTTTCCATTCCCGGCATGCATTGTTAAAGCTATATCCCATCATTTTTGCATAAGGAAGGTCACATTTTTTAACTAAATGAGTTTGCCTTATAAATCATGGTCTCCTCTCACCTTTGCTCTAATAATTAATTCTGGCTGCAGTTTGATTTGTACTAAAAATGATTAAACTTCATTGTTTGAACTCCAAGTTAATCCCATCGATCCTAAGTCATCCATAATCTTTGGTGTGGATCACTACACTTTCAGTATTTTCCACTTTCAACAAACTAATATTTTCAAGGTTTCCCTCAATCTCAAGATAACTTTAAATGTTTCAAAACAATGACTCAGCTGGTGATGACAGTTGAACATACCCTGATTGTGGCAAGGTTGCTGTATAGCAGGTCTCCCATTTTGTAAAGCATTCAGCATCTTTTTCTAAACACGTTACCAGGCAGCTCAAAACCTACATGGCAAACGATCATACCTAATTATTTGAAGCACTTGCTTGATCAACGTAAAGTTCCATTTTTCACTTGAAAAGTGTAACATAAATCCCGATTTTTCTCTGAATAAATTGCCAACCAAAACCAAAAGTGGAAGACAGTTTAAGCATATCGCCAAAGAAGAAATGCTGAGTAGCATTTTCTAGTGTCCAAACCTGAGCTTGATTTGTAAACATTAGATACCCCCATTGAATTGAGAGGGTGACTAGTACAGAGGTGACGGCACCCATCTCTCACCAATGGAGCCTGGGTTCAAATCCCTGAGGTGACACAACTTGTGGGCGGAGTTTGTTGTTATTTCCGGCCCTTACTCCAAGAGGTTTAACTACAGGTATTATGATTTTCCCCTCTCCTCAAAACCCAATACTTCTGAATTCCAACTTGATCCGGAATGGTAGACAAAGAATCACAGTGTGGATGTGCTACCTCTAAATTGACAGTTATCTATCTATCTATTTATTGCATGTGTTATATAGAGGAACAAACATGGAATTTTTACAGTACCTCTGTTTGATATTCCAGAGGAAGATCATTGTTAAGACGGCCAAGGAGGGGTGGAAAATACAACCTGCTTACAGAACTGGACTCAGCATGTAGTGACAGCCTCTGAAGATAGTGGATGAAAAATTAGGTCTTTTCATACTTCATGAGTTTAGCGAAACATTACAGCCCCAAACAACTCTTTATTAAGGAGACAACAAAGCATGACTTTTAAGCTTTTGAAATTTTCCCTATTTCACAGCTCAACTGAGAGAGAAAGGAAAATTCCATGCCTTGCATTAAACTTGAGAATTCAATACATGTACTTATTTCATAGTGTTGCTTGATTCCAAGGTAAAGTTTCAATGAAATGAATTGCAATTACTGTAAGCTCTTTCTGTATAACCACTGTTTAATTAAACTGAAATCTTAAGTTGCTCTACGAGTAAAATTAAAATCCTTTAAAAATAGCACAATTTAAATGCAATAAATACATACATTAAAGTAATTATCACAACTAGAAAAAAAGATCCTTCATTCTGCGACATGATGTTGCGGGGTACTTTTATGATTCTCAGAGAGCCAAGGCCCCTTTTCAAGAACTTTACAAGGTCTTTTACATGCCTGTACGAACCATAGCACTAATATCCAACTTTGAAATGTAAAAATACTGTTCTTTGCTTGTACTAACTATGCAGTACCTTTAACTGAGGGTATAGTAACAACAACTTCCGCTGCAAACTACAAACAAAAGAAACAGAACAAAAAAAATAGGAGTTCTTACAAATTATACATTGTGTGGTTCCGAAAATTATCCATACCTCCCTGACGGAAGGGATTTGTCCTTAGACCTCCCCACCTCTCTGGAAATTCCAGTCAAGCTTCATACATTTACTTAAATTTTTGGGCCTTTGAGACCCCCTCCCACAATGAGTCCCTGGGTCTTTTGTAAACACACAGCTAATCTGAAGATAGACTCCAAAAGTCTGTATTGCAGTTTGCTGAGATAAAAAGATACTCCTTCTATTGTAAAGCACAGAAAAGACTAAGAAATAAGCATTGTTTAACAATAGCCACAAGAGCAGCCACAGAAATCACACACATGATATTCTACATTGACATCTTCAGATCGATCAGTCGAGGCATACCACAAATAATTTATTTTGCGTCTTTGGGGATTCTTATGCTTCAGGGACGCAGGATGCAGGATGCAGGGAAACAAAATCACTGGACTGGAATACAAATTGTGTGAAGAATGTAAGAAAAAAAAGAGTTAAATTTTCTGTTAACATTTTATAAACAACTCTATCTTCCAGTTTTTTCTTTCCAGATTTAAGATTTCGCAAGCTTTTTTTCTCTCCTACCTTGGATTACCAGCAAGGGGTGATGATGGAGAAAATGCCACCTCCATTATAGCAAAAAACTCCTTGGCTTCCATAACTGCCTCTTGAGTACTTGTTGATTTGCAAGTGCTTTAATGAGAATAAAAAGATGGCTGTCACTAAGATTTCGAGTTTCCAGGCATACGTAATTTGTAGGAGGGGAACTAAACAGCTTGGAGGTTCTTCTGGTTCTATTTTCCCTTTGTTTCCCATGAAAATATCCAGGGATCATGCATATAATAGCTGGTGAAAACCCTGGCCCCTGGCCCACAACAACAACCTTAAACAAGTAAATTAGATTTCTTTTAGCCTTTCGCAAGGATAATCAGGGAGAGTGCTTATTTGGGGGTAGCAGTTATTACCTTGGTTATTAACAGTACTACCTTTTATTTCTGAAATGAACAGCAATCACGCCTTCTAAACTCAACTGGAAATTTACATAGATTTCCATGGGTCAGCCACTTCAATATAATAATCTCGCTTAGCAGGCAATTACAAGAAAACTAATGAATGCACTAAATGTAGGATTCACTGCCACTGATTGCATATGTTATTGCTTTGGCCACCCCTCTTACTGCAATGACCATCATGGCAAAAACGAGCAGTTGGGGGAATAAATGATTTTAAGGTTAATTGTCAGTTACCACCTCTACTTCGCTCAGAAGGGTCATTGCACCTAGTATAGACAGCTGCTGTTGAACAAACATAGCTGTTTAGAGGTTAGGTACTGGTCCAGATAAGAAGAAAAAAACCAAACGCAGTGAACACGATGGATAATGCATAAAGGTGGCAACTTTACCATTGTCTCTACTACACTTCTGATTGGTTTGAACATCAAATTTTACGAAATCTTCACAAAGCAGCATAATTATATATCATCCCTTGTTTTCCACAAACTTTCTTACAACAAAATCTCGCCTCAGTTTAAGTAACACAGAAATCCTATATGAGGAACATGTAAAATTGTAAAGTTTTCTTGGCTATTGTTTACAACTCTTGTAGGATTATGCATTCTCTGTGTGAAACTGAAAACATTCCTATGTGAGGAAAGTGTATTGTGCCACAACAATTTGCTTCCCATCTTCCCCAGATCATTACTTAAACTGTAAAACAGAGAGGCTGAGCATTTTACCTTAAAAGATTCTCCAAGTAAGAAATGGAATACTTTGTCAGCTGCTTGACACTTAAGTGAGGCATCATAACTTCAATCCAAACTGAAATTTAAACGTAAACTTATCAAACTTGTCCTTTTTATTAAGAAACAGGAGGTAACTTTTAATTAAATGCTGTCATTCACTAAGAATTAAAACAGAACTTTGATCATCACATATTCGGTTATAGTTATCTGTGCATGTCCAGTAAAAGCAAACCTCTTAATCCACGTGCAAGATTCTTCTCTGGCAGCTGTCCTGCACACCACATCAATGCCAATGCCTCACGTGTGCGAGTCTTACGCTTTTCAAGCATATCTTGTACCTACAGAGTATCATGCAAACATACATACATAAGACACATAACGCAACAACCTATTTTTTGCAAAAAAATTTTATAGTAACAAGTTGTTTTTGAAAGCATTTCGAATGCATACACAAGAGATTTGCGTGCATCACCCATGACACACCCTTCAATAGAACTGCAGAATGTGCCTCTTACTGTAACAACAGATAAAAATACTGACTTCATGACCAATCCCAATTTTTTGCATGCAAACAATGTTAAGTAGTCCTCGTCTTGTACTAAAGTTTAAGGGACAAATATCTGGTAAAACTCTCTCCAATCCAAAAACAGCCTTTCAGAATGGACATTGATAACTTGATTTGTACTTGTACTTGTAAATATGTAACTATTTTTGTGTTACTAATTAAAATATGGAGATAATGAGTGAGGCTTTCTCAGATCAAATGAGGAAAAAATAAAATGTCACCAATAAACTAGTTTAGAAGATACTACTTTTGAGAAAACTAAGTATTGGATGCTTTTTTTCAGAGAACTGTGTCATTGCATTGGTAACACCTGATGCTGACACCTGCGATGCCATGAATAAAATTATCATTCATTCAAAATATTTCTCCATTTCTGATTGGCTAAAATCCCATACATAATTCATCATAACCAGCCACTGTCAACCAAATTTGGAAGAATTTTGCAATATGTGAAAAATGATGGTTATTGGGCGGCATAATTGCTAGAAAACTGAACAGTTAACCAAGAAGATTTGAGAATGTGGTTAAGTTGTTTTGTTAACTGTGAGTACAAAATGGCGGACCATTTCAATCGTTTCACGAGGAAGAGATAGGCGAACTATTGCCTAAAAAACATAGCAAGAACGGGAAGAAGACAACTTGATGGATGACATCTGCTATTTGGAGAATATTTGCAGAACTGATCAACCCTTTATCTCCTAAACTTTCTGATAAACCTGCACTATCGAAGATAAACTTAACATCGATTAGCGTGTTTTTAAACTAGGAATTATTTTGAATGAATAACATAACAATATTCTTATTGAATTCCACTTTCACATCATCTGAAGAATTATGGAGGAAAGGGGTATTTCTTAAGGTGACTCGACCCAGTTTTTTTGGGGGGGTACCACCCTACTTTGAAGCTCTATGGTATCCCCACCTTTACTTTTATCGTAAGTCTAACACATAGAATGGATAACATATAGATCAATCTACAATATAACATAAAATTTTTGGCGATCGGAGTAAGTGTCACGTGGTTATAATGCCACGCCCCTGTGAGGTCTGTGTCGAAAATCTGCTGTTGCCGGCATTTTTTCGTGAAAATCTCTCAGCTACACATAGTGCGCATTAGTGCCTTGCGCTGAACAGAGTTTCACCAAAATCGCAAAGACCCAATTCGAGAAATTCAGCGGTTTCCAAATTTAGGTCATAATTTATGCGAAAATGATAAGCAAACTTTACACGGATTATATCTAATAAACTATGAGATTCATCTCTTTATTTTGGGCATCGTTATAACAGATGGGTCCTTGCAAGTCAGCAAAATGCTTTAGGGCCTTGTAAATGCGCGCGATTTCAAGCAAAGCAAACATATAGAAATTATAGTTTTCGCTATTTGTTGACGTTTGTCAGCGTTTAAGAGTCCTTCTCACGAAAAAAGCATTTTCTTAAAAATTCGTAGTTTTTTTTCCTTCAAATTTTTTCAGGGCCACAATTGATTAACTAACTACCCGGACGCTGAATTTCATGGTCATTGAAAAACTGTGACATTATCTTCTATAAGCCCAAACTTGAGTAAACATTGAAGATTTTTAGCGTTTCGGCTGAGTTTGTGCTTTGGGAGTTGTCTATTGTTTCTAGTCTGTCATTATACAGCATTCTTGTTCAGCACGTGTGCAAAGACCACGCTTGGCTGACTTCCCGAATGCTCACCGAGATATAATAATTTTGGTACAGTGAGACAGGCCATCGCGTGATACATAGACGTTTAAGTCACAATTTTTAATCAATTCTCGTGCTTCTTGTGCCTTTGCAAAAAAATCAAGAAGTGCTACACACTAAATCTACTTACTATTAAAAAATATCATTTTTTCATAGGTTTAATGCAAGCCAATAATTAAACCAAGTCGTGACGGGAATATCTCGGTGAGCAT
>OZ038002.1:10876525-10996525 GCA_964035705.1 Porites rus
CTACACACTAAATCTACTTACTATTAAAAAATATCATTTTTTCATAGGTTTAATGCAAGCCAATAATTAAACCAAGTCGTGACGGGAATATCTCGGTGAGCATTCGGAAGTCAGCCAAGCGTGGTCATTGCACGCGTGCTGAACAAGAATGCTGTATAATGACAGACTAGAAACAATAGACAACTCCCAAAGCACAAACTCAGCCAAAACGCTAAAAATCTTCAATGTTTACTCAAGTTTGGGCTTATAGAAGATAATGTCACAGTTTTTCAATGACCATGAAATTCAGCGTCCGGGTAGTTAGTTAATCAATTGTGGCCCTGAAAACATTTGAAGGAAAAAAAACTACGAATTTTTAAGAAAATGCTTTTTTTGTGAGAAGGACTCTTAAACGCTGACAAACGTCAACAAATAGCGAAAACTATAATTTCTATATGTTTGCTTTGCTTGAAATCGCGCGCATTTACAAGGCCCTAAAGTGTTTTGCTGACTTGCAAGGACCCATCTGTTATAACGATGCCCAAAATAAAGAGATGAATCTCATAGTTTATTAGATATAATCCGTGTAAAGTTTGCTTATCATTTTCGCATAAATTATGACCTAAATTTGGAAACCGCTGAATTTCTCGAATTGGGTCTTTGCGATTTTGGTGAAACTCTGTTCAGCGCAAGGCACTAATGCGCACTATGTGTAGCCGAGAGATTTTCACGAAAAAATGCCGGCAACAGCAGATTTTCGACACAGACCTCAAAGGGGCGTGGCATTATAACCACGTGACATTTACTCCGATCGCCAAAAATTTTATGTTATATTGTAGATTGATCTATATGTTATCCATTCTATGTGTTAGACTTACGATAAAAGAAAAGGTGGGGATACCAGAGAGCTTCAAAGTAGGATGGTACCCCCCAAAAAAAACTGGGTCGAGTCACCTTAAAGGATCTTTAAGAAATACATGTCAAGTCTTGACTATGAAGTTGTTTGTACAATTTTTATCACATTACCTCCTTCAAGTAATCCAAAGTGACCTGTGGATACTGCTGTACAATAAACTGTAACATTATCTGGTCCCCGTAGGCAGATGACCCTATAAAAGAAATGGTCAACAAGTGAGAGCTACATACACTGTATGATTAGTGCCCCCAGGGCATATATTGGGATCTTCTGAGGACTGGAAACCCTGACCCTGACCCTAACTCTGACACTCGTAGTCATCTGACAACAAATGGTTAAAAATCAGATGCAAGTAGCCAGTCCTAAATAGAGATGGGGGTATGATCTGCCTATGTTTTTTTAAGCACTTATTGTCTAGTGTTACTGATTACACAAATCACTGTTTGATGCAGTCAAGAGCTTCAGAGCTAAAAGTTTTTCTGACCTTGAGATTCAAGTTATCATGTAAGTATTCAATTCCACGGTCGAGAAAGGAATTTTGTAAAGAAATTATTAGTAGAGTTATTATTACATAACTATATTTTGGACAGTCACCTGAGAAACCATAATTATCCTGTCCAGCTCCATGACCTTTTAGTGTTCAAGCTACTTGTATATAAGGAATTGCCATTCCGTATTAATACACACAATATAGTTTGTTCAAGGCAGGGTTAAGACAACCGAGGGTTACTGTGAAATTTGAATTCAAATGTGGAAGTTTAACAAGCAAATTTAGCCCAGGAGGAAGAAAAATGTACAGTATACAACACTGTTACGCCCATGCAAATCAATTCTAGATCCCGTAAATATCAGGTCGCCAATATTAATGAAATGCTAATAATTTCATAAGCACTTATTTATTTCAAACACAGAATAAAAAAGTAATGATTTTATTTGCAAGTTACTCAATACCTTTACTCAACTCCAGGACCATGTTTTCCACGGAGCGTAGATAGACAATTTTTAAGGTTGGTTCTGGACACTTTTTCAGCAAGTCAAGGAAAAATGTCTTTAAATGAACTGGGAACAAGCAGGTGGGGTAGTCTGAAAAAAAAAGTGAGAACATGTCAACTGTGCCTATTTCTAGGTAAGGTCCATCTTCTATGCTCAATTAAAGGGGCTGTGTCACGGTTCTTTACTAGTTAATTGGGTCAATATTGCCTATGCCGTTTTTTTTTTTTTTTTTTTTTTTTTTTCACTAAGGAACTTTACTTTAGGGAAGAATTTACTAGTAAATGACAAAATAGTAGCTTTGTATCAAACAAACCTCTCTCTCAAAGCACTTTATCTAGCGGAACAAACAACAAAAATATAGTTTGAAAAACTGTTAGGCTAACAAGTTTTCAAAAACTGCAATTACAATCTGTTTAACTTTTCTTCAAGTTTGTCCATTCGTGCCTTCTTTTGTATTTAATTTGCTGTGTTATTTATATCTTCTTTTAACATTTTGAGTGGTTACTTCTATGTTTTATTCAATTTGGTGGTAGCTCTCACTGTTCGGATAAAATATTTATTTCGTGATGCAGCTCCTTTAAGACTGTATATCTGCAATGTAAAATCACTGATCGAAGTGAAGGAGCATCACCTCTTACAATGAGGGAGGGAGCTCAACTAAATTTTCCAAAAAAGAGGGCTGCAAGTTCATTCCTCATTGGACAAATGATGTTCATCAAGCATTGCAGGACTGTCGATGCTAAGATTTCAAAGTTTCTGGATTATGTAACGAGTAGGTGGGGAATTCAATGGCTAGGACTATCTTTTGCTCCTATTTGCTTTTGTTTCCTGTGAAAGTAGCCAGGGATCATGCTCATTCCATAGTAGTAAGGGTTGAAATACCTGGCCCCAGGCCATTAGTAACTACCCTGCACATTGCATCATTAATACCCCTTTCCTTGAGACGACTTCATTGAAGCTGGAGTATACAAAATTATCAACAAGTTTGAAAGGAGGACGGGAGAAATCTCTTGAATTTGAACAGCATTTTTTCTCTGAGGTTAATTATTTGAGTAAAAAAAATGGTCAATGTGTTTGAGTGCCCCATCCATAATATAACAAGCCATAGCTACATGCAGTAATGTGTATTTCCCATTAAGACTACCTTGTGGTTTGCCTTCAAATACTGGGTCCTTCTGTGGAACATTCTTCAGCTTGTGTTGAAGATTTGCACTGATATCAGTTAACCAAATCTACAGGAAAAAAGTTTTGCAAAATTTTAGAATAGAATGTTCAAAAAGGTATCTATAAAACACATCAGAAGTTGCAGAAAAAAAATTGAACCACGACCAACATAAAGAGCATCAATATGACAAGTTTCTCTATTGTAGGTAAATCACTGTAAATAATGTCTTTACTAAACAACCTCCTCTACCGGACATTGCATTCATGGTTGTATTTTTCTGTACTAACTCTGCACCTTATTGCTGTCAAGATACGTCCTCTCTATTAGCTATGGTATAAATTTAGTTCTTGTATTTAATTGTTACTATATTTTTATAACTGTTACAATATTTATTTTTTTTAATTGTCTTTACCGTAAACGTTATTTTAGATTACAATGTAATAAAAAATTAGTCCTGATCAATCAAGTAAGATATAGACATTGAATCACAAAACTATTCTTGTTCTCTAACTGTTCTCTCTCTCCATTACTCAACATTGTAAACTTGTTTGTTGTCTATTTTTTATTATAGAAGATGACCCCACCTAGAAAAGGCTAAGCTACCAGTAGGCAACAACAAATCTGTAAAGTATATTTGTCAAAAAGTAACAAAAAATGTGTGTACGTATAAATGTGTGTCTGTTCCCCCAAATTAAATTTCTACCACTTCTGATGCTGATTTCAGGTAACCTAAGTGGCCAGTTGTCCCCTCCTGGGGGTGGTCAATATTTAGATGTTTGACTGTATGTCTGCATTTTTCTAGCATTTTTCAAATTATTAAGTCCAGATCTAGTTGTGTTAACAAAAATATCTTCAACAGAGAGGAGAAGTGTGACGTCACGTTACCATAGTGGCAAAATTTCTGGATGACAACAATAGGGAGTTTTTGCAACGGCGACGGCGAACAGCAAATGCATCACGCTTTTTTGTACATTTCTTTGCCATTGTTGCACCGCCGTGACATGAAACTTCCTAATTTCATGCGCCTGCTTTATGGAGTAGGTGAGCACAACACAAAAATTTTGTTTTTCTTTTTCAAACCTTACATACAGTCCTTTCGGATTTAACCCAGAAAATTTCGTAAACATTTGACAGATTAAATGAAATTAAATAAGATCGACGAGGTCTGAAACAGTGCAAATCCACATTTTAAGTGACGTTTAGGTTTGTTGTCATCCAAAAATTTTGCTACCATGGCAATGTGATGTAACAACTTCTCCTCTCCATGGGGCTCTTCAAGAAAAAATACAAAGCCACTTATTAGGTTCAAATTACTAACCGAAGGGTTATTAGAAAAGGATGATTCCAGATTTGTCAATAGTGCTGTCAACTCATCAAGATCAAGCTGAAACATAAAGGTCAAAGTGATGTGAGAAGTGAGACAAGCTACATGTATTAACAGTACTCCAAAAATCTCTACTTCTCCCAGTTTTGTGACATTGAAGGAAGTCAAATACACTGTTATTTAATTACAACACTCTAGATGAAATGCCATTCTGCCATAAGGATACTGCTCATCCAAACATTGTGTTGTACCAGAAAATGCGAATACACTGTAAAAAGGTAGCAAAATATTCTGTAGGGGAGGAGAGTCTCTGAGTGTCAAATATTAAAAGGGAAGTATGAACCTAACTGGAATTTCAGTATTGAGGGGGGAGAGGGGGGGATTGTATAAGCCAAAAGCTTTCACTAAGGAGGTATGGCAGTATGTTTCTGTTATTTTTCTAGACAGAGTGAAAAGGTATCTCACATTCAATTTGATTCATGTAAACTCTGGTTATAAGCGTGTCTGTGTCCTTGTTCTGGGCCCCCTTCTGTGTACCAGGATTTGATTACATGCCATGATTGGCATGTTGAAAATGCCATTGTTGATTTGCCAATTAAGATGAAAGGAAATTCGAAACGCACTTCTGGTAATTTGCTTAGTCCACTGGTGGCCCAGACCAAGGATATTGGCTCTGCTTTGCAGATGTTACTAACCGAGGTCAACTTACATTGATCCACAATAAAGGCTACTTGTTACACAGCTTGCATTTTAACTAACTATGCACCTTTGATAAAGCCTCCTGGAGCAGTTCTTCATCTGTTTTCTGGGGTTTTGTTGAGGCAGGTTTTTTCTTGCTGCCAATGAAGCTTGTACCGGGTTTCTTCATCTCAGGAGCCTGTTCAGCAACTCTTTCTGTTAAAACTGCTGGCAATTCATCAGGAATATCTGCTGTATGTTTCACATTTCCATTACCAATTTCAGTTACAGGAACTTTAGGGTGCTTCAGAGCCTGATAAATTGTCTTGGATGCTGCTAAGGGATCTAGAAAGAAGATAAGAAAAAAATCATGGTCAGGGTTGTCTCTAAGATTTCAAGTTGCCAGGTATATGTAATAAGTAGGCGGGAAATTGAACAGCTAGGAAGTTCTTGATGTTCTATTTCCTTTGTGCCCATAATAGCCACGGGAAATCCCCAGTCCTGGCCTTAAGGGACACCCCTGATGGTTGAAATAGATGTTACTGCTTTGTAATTTTTTTTTACACACTATTTGCACCATGTCAAGATGGTATGACTCTCCTTGAACAAACTTTTATAATGCTTAAGAAGTGAGACATATTAAAGCTTTAAAGAAGTGTTTCAGAGTATCTAGGTACATCATATCACATATCATCCTCCACAGTATTGCAGCATTCATGTCCTGGATTTGGGACTTATTATAAAGAATATAACATTTCAGAACAATGGTAAAAGAGACTATGACCTGATAAGGGGCCTCTCTGGTGTTTTGCTGGCTTCCAAGGGGATAAATGAATCTTTCCCCTCCCCATCCCATTGAAGCAATGTTTGCCACTGCTCGAGAAACATGTAAGAAACGACAAATACCCCAACTTTTAATGAACAGGGGAAGAGGGAGGTGTGTTGATTGTCTTGTTCTCTGAAATATCCCATTTGAAGACACTGTCTCAACAATTTTGTCACTGATTGTAGGTACTTCATGTTACAGAAACCAGAATAAGCTATGGCTGAGTAGGTCTGTCACCATGTGAACCCTTTCCTTAAAATAATTCTACCAAAGAGACAATAATTTCATTTATTGTGGCATAATATCCCCCCTTGCCATTGGCCGTGTTTATTCTAAGGATGCATTATCAGTCTGGATGAACTTGGGCAAACATTTTATAGTTCATCTGGGTTATGCATCTCTAGTATAAAGACAGGCACAAGATGCACTATGCATCCAGACGAACTACCTTTCGTAATGTGTTGTTCAAGATGTATTTCAAAGGAAAGTTCGTCCAGAACTATTGTTTTATTTGTAAATCATCCAGGAATAAGGTTGGACAGAAATACCATTGTACGACTAATTTTGTCTTCAATCAATATAATTAAGAAAGACAAATTTAGCTCCACATTTTTTCGTATACAGGGGTAGATAGCTACACAAGTTAAAATTTTACATGATAAAAGCATGCTTTTTCTTTTTACTAATACTTACCATTATTTCTTGTAAACCTGACCTTTGAGTTAATATTCTCATCAATGATGTAAAAGTAACTGATGAGGTATACCAAAGATTTTATCTCGAACTTAGGAAATATATAATCGCAATCACATAACACAAAATAAAATACTTACTTTTAAGACTGCTTCGAACTCACTCGATCACTTTTACACGATGGGAAACTCACACTGGACACAGAGAATATCAATGTAAAACTGATAAACTCTGCTAAGTAACTTGTTGTTCATTAAAGATAGTAATTTGTGAGTTTATCACATGATTAACACTTTGTCGAAAAAAAAAACTTTCTTCTGAAATTGTTTTATGAGCAGATTTTACTGACATCACAAATTTTGATCTCAGTCCCAAAACAGGTTGACCCAAGTCCAAAGTTGCATACGTGGCGTTACGACACACACTAAGTTAGTTTTTCGAGTATTTCCTCAAAATAATTTACAGTTAGTTAACTTACTGATGATCTCGGCTTTAGGCATATCAGAAGCCTTAACTTTGTTCTTTTTCCCTTCATTAGGAGCCCTTTTCTTGCCACCTTTTCCTACCACTTCCCACTTTCCACTTTGACCATTGGACGCCATTTTGAATTTGTGAAAACGGTACAGGAAGGAATCATGGGAAGGCCTTTCTTGCACGAAATATCGAATTTCCCGCCAAATTCACCCTTGCTTCCCGCCAATCTATCCTTTCGGTTTTATTTTCTTCTTTTCTTGTTTTTATTTAGTGTTAGAAGAAAGAGGAATATATATTATCCTCCATGTTAACAGTAATACTGGCTTTGTAAAGTTCTTAAAAAGTTAATGCAACAGGTTTAATAAGCAAACAAAGGATCTGGGCGATCGGGAGGCTTGGATCGTTATGGATCGTTTTGGTGTGACTGCGCAAAGAGCACTACTGATAAAGCCTTTAGACGTTTTACCCAGGGAGGTGAGCTGAGACCAAGGATTAGCTCACCTTACTTATACTAGTTACACGATATTGTGGAAGGAAAGTGGCTTGCTTTTGTTTGCCTACTTCAGTTTGATTACATTTAAGCTCGGAGAGATACTTAATTAGCAGTAATGATAAATCACAAATTGAAAACTCGGAAATCTTTAAGAACTACAAATCGAGACTTCAGAAGGAAGTCCCTTATTATAAGCACAACGGACATGGTAAACAATGCCTCGAGCGATTTCATTGAAAAAAAACACATAGATTACCAGGAACCCCTAGAAAATTCGGTGCTCATTTGAATAGATACATTGTTAGTTGTCCTATGGAAAAAACAACAACAAGATCGACATTCTGCCCTGTTTCCCTAGGTTGCCTAATATTTAAGGCCAATATTTACAATATAGTTTCTTTTTGTTTTTACAGTCTGGTGATTTTCATTTTAAACCCTATTTTAAGATAAAACAATGAATAATGATTTTATGTGCGCTCTGATTGGCTAACCAAGAGCAGTCCAGTGCTCCAACAAGAGCTTTCTTTCCATTACACGGATTTTATTTTTGCTCTCCTGAATCTTTGTGTGGTATATTTATATGTATAAACCAAAAAAGATATATTGAAGGTCTGCAAGAAATGAAAATAACCTTAATCAGGCATTCTGCTTTGAAACTGGTAGAATGGGCTTTCGACTTTCGAGGCTTAAACCGCAGTGTCGGAAAAAATGGTCCAATGTCCAACTCTTCTCTATTCTAAAAGAATTTGGAAACATTCAAAATTATGGAGGAGTTTCAATGGCCACTCATAACGTTTTACGAGACCTCTAGATTTCTTATACTGAAACACATTTACTTTTAGATGTATCGCTCCAATACTGAGCGAAACTTTACTTAATCGCGGGTCAGTCCTGTGGAAAAGTCTACCAAACGTTGAATTTACAGCAAAATTATTATTGACTTCATTTCTTTGCGGTTTCACTTAAAAACAGTAGATTACATTAGAGGTCTTAAATATTTCAGCCGTTACATTTCACCGAAATAGGTTAGGAAAGTTATTTATGTGAGTTAAATTTTCGTTCTATTACTATAAACATAGCTTTCTCAGTGGAAGATCATCGTAGTGAAATAAATGAAGAGATACCAAGCTTTTAAAGTGAGCTAATGAATGAATGAGTGAGTGCAAAATTTCAATGGACGCATCTTATTTTAATGCGCACACGAGATAAATATTTCATTGTGTTTAATTGTGGGCAGAAACTGTCAAAAATGGAGGAAGTCACAGCTGTAGACCAGTGAAGACGTATGTATTAATCATTCTTTCGTATTAGTGTCAAAAGAGTAAAAAACATAATGAACACAGACTTAGTTTGATATGAATTTCTGAAGTTCTGTCTTATATTATCTCTGCAAATATCATGAAGAATCTCTTTTTCATCGTATTTGTTTTTCCGCGCCTGGCGATGGTTAAATACGCTGCAGAACTTTTCTTTAATTTGATTGGTTTAGTGAGTAATTGTAATGTGCAGTTGGTTGAATTACGTAAGTTTTTCTTAAAAACAGTTTCAATTTAGCATCTCGTGATCATTTCGTAAATTCTCAACACTTCTGCTTTACAATTAAAGCCAGTGATCACTAATTCAAAATATTCCTCCTGCTTGGGATCATCCCTAAACCAAGCCCTTTCTCATCGAATATCTGAAACACTGAGGAAGTGTTGACGTCGAAAGCGGAAATGAAAACAAGAAGTTATCAACGAGCTTGTCTTGGATATCCCCAACTAATATCAGTATGCAAAATCTTCCTTCCTTCTAATAGACCCCAAAACAGATCAGCCGAAAATATGCTAATGAGTCATTTCAAATACACTTTTAAATCTGTACATCACTATCATCCGCTCGATGCATTGACAAGCTTTCGAATAACGAATGATTGCTTGAAATTAAATATTAAAATAAGAGCGCGCGAGAAATGGTGTAGGATGGGCCCAAAGATTGTTTTTTCTTTTTTTGTTTTTTAATTTGTCTTTTTTTGTTGCTTTTTGCTACTCCTGTCGCGTGACTCACTTTCAATTCACTGTTATTTTGTCTACAAAGCGCACTGTTCGAAAACTGGCAAATAGCAGTAGAGAAAGTTGATCGTTCCCAAGAAGTGATATATATATTTGTAATGAATAAAACGTCTAAGTCTTTCGGTCCTACTGCGAAATGAACTTTCTGAAGAGAACATATAACACTACGCCGGAGGCGAAAGCTGAAACCCCGACAGTGTACTCAGATTAATTGTTTTACAACACAAATGTTCAACTCAGAATTTTGAATATTTAAGATACATGATCAGACGACTCTTCTATAGTTTTTGAATTACACTTTATCGCAAACATCACATTTTCTTGTTTGCAGATTGACTCAGCCAAAATACCTTTCGCAAACAAGTGCTACATCGATGTTTACTTTGCAACTTTTAAATTTCACTTCAAGTGCTAAATTCAAACACAGAGCATTATGGTGAAAATGGGATGTTTTGAGTTATAAACTAGCCTAAATTGCATATTCTATGCTTCGTAAATGGCTTCAGAGAACGGACAGCAAGTATTTAGCATATAAGTTTCCGGATCTCATCCGGTAAGGCACTCGCCTGATAGTCTCGATTTATTTTCTTCGTTTTTATGCTCCGTGCCAGTTTGATGATTTCAAAGGGCGAATTCAGCCGAAACAAAAATATTCCGTGATTTGGAAGTTTGCGTGTCCTTCTTTGAACTAACCTATCGTGACGTCTGCAAGAGTATAATTGCCCTCTTCTCGGACCGGTCTATTCGACAACCACACTTAAGGTGAAATTTCGCGGTGTACTTCAATAGATTTTGAAAAGCCAACAGCGCCTCTTGGTGCATTTTAAAATACTGTCTCATTAGCTGTCATTTAGCTCGTCCCATCAACAAAGGCCGCAACAACATCCTTCACTCAATTATCCCAATTTATGCGCGATTCCTGTCAATATTGTTCGATTTCGGGACATCTGCTGTCTTGCGCTGGGATTGGGTGTTCTATAGCAAAGCCCTTCTAATGCAACAAACTTCGTCCAATGAGAACTCAGACGGTCACAGGCAATTTACTTCCATGGGCCACCAAACGAACCCATCCCTTTCAATATTCAAGCGGTGAATGTTCTGGCTCTGCGCGGATCAACTTCGGGCGTAGTCCTTTGAACAATGTCGTTCGAAAGGTCTTCGTTCCGGCGCAATTTCCAGGGATGGGTTGAACTAAACTATGGCGAAAACAGCCGGACAAAGACAATTACGCGAAAAAAGTTTAACAAAATATGCAGATATTTACTTGGAGAGCCCCAGATCGAAACCGATGCAAAATTTCGGTTCTGGGTCAAGTCGAAAGGATTCCGCATTGCTCACACGGAAGACAGCCAAAGCTATGGCGTTCTGTACGTTCCAGTAAAAGTTCCTCACACGAGAGTAAGTCACCTTGTTCTACAAAGGTTTTGTACTCAATATATTTGACTTAGTACGCTTTTGTTTGCTTTCGATTCTGACTGTGTTCTGTGGGATGTCTTGTGCATTTAGAGCGTGGATATGTTGTACCCATACGAAGACAAGATCGGACAATCAACTCGCTCACAGGTTGTCGAATATCGCAGGGTGGCTGTTGCGGACGATTTTTTCGATATCATAAGCAGCGTGCACATTAATGAAAGGGGAGTTCATGTTGGACAGAAAAAGACTTACAAAGCGGTGAGTTGATCAGTGTTCAAGTGTTCCTATACGTAACTGAGTACATCGAGCAAGGCAAAAATGCTGTTTACGAAAACCAACTAATGTTCCTAAAACCTGATTCACTTCCAGCAGTGTTGAGGCATGGCGCTCAGTTGAATACGTTCCTCAGCTAGCCCAGCCTAAGGTTGACAGTGTAACTGTTATCGGTTTGGTGGGTACATTCATTTCTGTCCGAAAGCATGCGAGGGACGAGTGTCGACTAAAAATTGTTTTTCATGGCCTTTTAATTATGCGGATCAAACGAATCGATCAGAGCGGCTAAACCTGCTCGCTGACGTTCAAGATCAGCTATCGAGCATAACAATTTCGAGCCTTACTTTACCAAAAAAAAAATTAAAACCAATCCTTTCAAAGGTGATGTGAATTTTTCAGTCGGAAGCACTTGCTATAATCTTTTTAATCGAATGGGTATATTGGCTAACCCCTTGAGCAGCAAAGAAGTCCCAATAATGAATGAACCTCGAGATATCCCAACAAAATCTTCTAGATCCGTAAGAACTTTTTTTTAGAACGCGTCATCATCTGCGCACTGAATTCTTCCCTAGTTTGGCGACGAAAATTCCTGGCATTAAAATTTCTTGGCAGTGAAATTTCTCGCCTTTCATTTGTATAAAGAGACAAGGTTCGCGTGACTACCAGAGTAACTCGCTTAGGCCGTTTTCCATATTCAAATTAGTAAATTATTTTCATGCTAGAGCGAACAGAAGGCCACTGTATTGATTGTAAAACAATTATCTTAGGCTTTATTTATCTTATTTCTGTGTTGAGGTTTTTAAGAATCGCTAATAAGGAAAAAGTTGCCTGACTGAGCGAATCCAAAGTTGGGATGTATATTCGGCGCGTTTTAGATTAGCCTCAACGTCACAAGAAAAGCGATAAGAGCTCAGAATATGAAAAATTGATGTTGTAAAATGGGCCAGGACGCAATACAAGAGGAAAGTTTTGACAGAAGAGGTTCCCTTATACACAGAATGTTTTTCTGTAGTTCATCACGGCCTTGGGAGAACAATTACTATTATTGCCACCCGCGTTATTTTAATTTTGATATGGCCTAGGTTTTGACGTTTACTTTCTTTAAAGCCGCATTAATTTCTGGTGCGTTCGATAAAAAAGAAATATACAAAATAGGCTTACTCTTGTTTTCACCTATTTTAATTTTCGCTTCATTTTTTTGCTTCCCATTTGGAAACCTTACGCACGTTTTATGTATAATTGTAGCTAAAAGCATTTGCTTTCTATCCAAAGTGAAAATTTCAACCCATTTTCGCCTTAGGTGAGATTGTGTTGACCTGATTTGAGTACATTTTAATTGTGATTTCTTAAAAGTTTGAAATGACGATTCAAAAAGTATTGTTTTCAGATAACAAACCTGTCTAGGCTACACTCTGACAAAGTACTGTGTTGATAGTCAACCGACTCTGGTAAAATAATTTGCAAAATTATACAAGCAGCTGGTTTCTTCTAGCACGATGAACAGATTCGAAAAAATTTCATCAATTATAGACGCGCTCACTTTCACAGCCCAACATTCAAAATATTAACCTTTATTTACTCAAACACTGAAAATATTGAGACATTTTTCCCCCGAGCCTTAAGTTTTTTTACTTACAATTTTAGACTGAATATTTTTCTTAAGTAATTATATGCATCTAATTTTTGTCTCTTCACAATGCGACATTTATGGTAGTGTCGAATTATATTTTTCTAGCACTAGCTATCTTAGCCAGCAATGTGGGTATGTCTTTTTAATTCAAGTGTCATATATCCACAGAAAAGCTCATTCCTAAAACAACTGATCCTCGCGGACTATCAAATTTAGATAAAGCCTGTCTAGGCTTTTTGACTGGGTGGAGTAAGGTCGAAATCTGCGCTTTCCGACATAGAACTACTGTAAACATGCTGAAGGCAATCTTACACTTTCCTTCATTAAACTAATATGTTGAGACAATTCTACGATTTCCCTCATAAAGTCAAATTATTATGATTTGGGTTTTTGGCAAATTACTAAACCAGATTCTAATCAATATGTCACTGTACACTCAGTAGGGCAAAATTGTCAAATTAAAGCGTAAGTATTTGTCTGCTTTTACACTTATAAGCTTCCCCACCATAAACGGGAAAAGTCTCAAAAAGCCATGTTTCCCTCTTGACAGAGCAAGGCGTCCCAGCATTCTGGATTTGAGAGCCGTTTTTCTTATTGTTCGACGTAGGGAAACCTTTGAAATCTTGCGGGGGGGTAGTAACAGGCTTTGCTAAAGCTATGTTTAGTATCCTGAAATGGCGGAAAGTTACTAGGAGAGCATTAGTCAAAGAGTATTCCAAGAAACCAGCAAAACACGGAACTTGATCCAAACTGAAACAGTTCAATCATAGACGGGATGAATATAATGAGATGAACCCAGAATAAATATACAATTAGCGAATAAGGTATACGATATGCAAGTGACGTGATATCCCATCTAAAAGCAAAACACATTTGAAACAGGACCATGCTTATCATTCCACTTTTCATCCTGGGCGCCCATTTTTACGCGGGATTCTATCGATAATCCCAAATTCAAGCCTTGGGGAACCGTGATTGCCAGATATTTTCTTTTCTGTTTGACAGTTTCATGGAGCGAATTCATTGTCGCCCGGGGGCAAATTCGAGGAAGCAATATTGCTCTTTTCATCATATGAGGCTTTCAATTGAAAATAGTTTCCAAGAGACCCAAGTCAATTCTAAATCTGACAGCTTCCTCACAAAATCGTTTTTGTGGAGTTTTATATGTCTCAGAAAATTCCGGTTTTACCTCATTAAGGGAGCTATTGCGAAAGACATAGGGAATGTATATATTCTGCTCATCCGATCTTTGTCCATTTTCAAGATAAGTAGTTTTCAAGTACCTCATAGTATTTTCTGAAATTAACGTTGGTATGCGTTTTACTGGGAACATTGAAGTCTTTTAATTTAACATCGATCCAAAAGACCGGACAAACTTTGAAAAGTGTTCAAACTTGGAGCAAAATTAAAAGATAAAAAAGAGTGTTTTGTTAAACTGAAATTTTTGAAGAACTTTAAAAAATCTAAGATTGAGCAAGATAATAAATATAGCCCACGAAATGCTTCCGTAAACATTCCGGCTTCTTTCATTTGGTTGGACAGTTTGCTGTAAGCTTTTTAACACCAATGGGATCTTAAGGTGGAATTAATGTACTTCTGGCGTCCGGCCTAATATAGACGCTAAGTTTTTCTCAGTCTATAAGGTTATAATGCTATGATATTTTTGCTTAATTTCGGCCGCTTCCTTAGGCCTAAAACAGGTTATTTTAAGAAGAACAAAAAATACCATAAATCATTTCTTTCCACTAAACTCCCCTTATTAAAAACAGCTGTCCCGAAATAAGCTGAGGGCAAAGCAACCCCACGTTGACATTTCCATTAAATGTAAGGTAAATTTATTGACATTTCCACACAACTTTATGACCAAAAGTTGGATCAACTTATGATATCGATGTCTTTAAGACGAAAAAATATCAAGGTTTATATATGAGATTGTTCAGTTAGTTTTTATATCTAAGGCCCGCCTTCGGCCATTAACATTTCATGCGTGAAAACCTTGGAGACATACTGAGTTTGCAGAGCAAATCACCAAAACAGTTATTATTGTAGAGTATATTATCAACATAAATGAAAACAAGTCGTCTCGTTAAAATGGGTCTTAGATAAAAAGCGATGGATATCTTTTGAGAAGTGTCCGACAGTATACTTTAGAAGAAAGGATTTTGAAAACTCCTTTAACGTATCTTGTTATTCTGTAAGACACGTTTTATGTCAGTAACTTAAAGAGAAACGAATGCAGAATTGCAAAATCATTACATTAAACTGACAATTGAACGAGACCCTTAGTATTCCTCTTACTTTGTTAGAACCTAGAACCTCGAATTACTGATTACAATAAACAATTTCCGTTTTTCTTTGTCCCAAAAGAAAGTTGACGCGTGCGCCCCCAACTTTTCGTTGTTTCATATATTTTTTGGCCAATTAAAATAGTCTTCAGCGTCGTCTATTTTCAGTTCAACGTTGCTCGCAAACTGAGTACAGCATCGAAAGAAGTGGATTTTTTTTTTTTCGCTTATTATTATTATTATTTTTTTCATTTTCTTTCACAGTGGACCGGAAGAAATCAAATCTAGACCGTTTCAATTGCTCAAGGGGAATCGCAAGTGTAATACCGTAAAATTCCGAAAATAAGCCCCTGGGCTTATATTTTTCAGAGGCCCTTTTTAGGGGCTTATATTCGGAGAGGTTTATCTACAGAGGGAAATTTGCGTCTCAAAATCGATTGGGGTAGCCTTATAGTTGGACGTAAATCAACCGTTTTTGCTTGTTTTACTTTGTATTTGAGGGCAATTTTCCAATTTCAAGCCCCCAGGGGGCTTATATTTGGAGGGGCGATTTAACGGAGGGTTTTTTACGTTACCGGTTTGAGGGGCTTGTATTTGGAGGGGCTTATACATGGAGGGGCTTATTTTCGAATTAAATTTTACGGTATCCCTATCAAGAAAGTAGCTAGCCTCAAAGTAAAGGGCTCTCTATCAATTTTACTGTGTGTTTCGCATTTGCCTCAGTGCGTGCTATTTCAATTCTGTCTCCCCTTTTCAATTTGTCCTTGTCTACGTCGAGTAGTAACTCCTCCATTCCACAACTGAATTAAATGCCCTTACATGAGTAAAAGATTGCTCCCGTCTGACCCGTGCATTCTTTCTTTCTGTTTCAATTAAGCCAGCCCGGGTCGTAGTCTATCAGCAGAAAAACGATAGGCAGTACAAAGCATTTTTCAAAGTATACTGTTTTTTATTTGCAATAGTATCAGTTATCTCACGCTTCGCTCCGGCCTTTTCTTCATATTCTGCTCTTAAATTCTCGCCACAGTTTCGCGTCGTTGATCTCACGGGGTTCACTTACGTTCGTTTTCTTTTTTTTTTTTTTCATTTTTTACATCTTTCATTGCAATCTCGACCCCAGTGCTTACACAATCTGACTCCGAGCGTAAGCGGTCATGCGCAAAAGAGCTCTGGAATTGAGATTACTTTCATTAGTTTCCTTTGCTGCCGACTGGTCTTAAGGTTTCTGGCATAAAAAAAGTAATTGGTTAAATTTTCCTCGTCGCTGAGGAGGGCATTTCGCTAATTAACATCCCTAAGACAATTAAAGGTACACACTTTGTAAATTTACTGAAAGGAAAAGACGAATACAAACAAAAATAAAAAAAGTGGATAAAACAAAAATGAATTTGTGTTCTTTTACAACGTTTAGCTCAAAAAAAGTCTTCACCATCATTCATCAGTGTCGCCCCATATAAGATAAGAATCCAAGACCGTCCTGGATTCTGGATTTCACGCTGTGGACTCGGGACTCCAGGCACTGGATTCCAGATTCTTTGTTAGAGGAATTTGGATTCTGAACTCCGATTGTTAACGAGATTCAGGTGAATCCGGATTTCCTTTAGATGGGGCCACATCTGGGTGCCGGATGCAAGCGGCAGCGTCAAGCCTTAAGCCTTATGTATGTGAATATGGTTTAAGTACAATTTGGTTACACATATAATCGTATCCGTTTTTACTTATATGGCTTTCACATCGTCTCAAAAGAAAAATACAAGTTTACCCGTAATCTAATTTGCTTTCCTCTTGCTTTCCATAATTTCTTGCTGTTATAAAGTTTTGGGAGTCCCCAATTTTTATCTTGAGCGCCAGTGCGCAGATTCTCGTGTCCTATGGTGACAAGCAATGAGTGGTAAAAAAAAAAATAGAAAAAAAATTGGTGATTTGGTGGTGATTAGGTAATGGTTCCAAAGTTCTGAAGGTATACAATTGGATTGAGGATCCCCAATAGGGTTTTTCTATCCCGTAATCCCGACCCAAAATTTCGGGCAATCCCGTAATCCCGATGGTTACTTTTGGCATCCCACCTTCCGCGCATACTTTCAATCCCGAATCTCTCCCCGATTTCGCTTTAAAATCCCGAATCCCGAGCTTCAAATAAGGGAAATCTCGCATCCCGAAAAACTTATTGGAGACCCTCTAGATTCGTACTTATCTGAATCTGATTTTACTTTTTCTCATAATTTGACTTCAAGATCAATGATTGGTTAATCGGAACGTGACTATTTTGAAAGCAAAATGCTTCCTGAAACGTCAAGGACAATAAGAACCTTCTTGTGACAGATTTTAACTAAGTTTCGTATTACCTTTTTTGCCAAAGTTATTTTGTGTAAAGCTTTTTACCCACCTCATATTCAGCCTTTAGCTGAAAACTGAGCTCACACCGGCTTTGGTAAAAGCATGATAATCCTTTTTTTGTTTTTCTGTTTGTTTGTTTGGTTTTAGGTTGCAAACACATACGCATTCCTTCCGCGTGAGGCAGTATCCTACTATCTTATGAGCTGTAGCACATGCAAACAGAGAATCCAGCGGTTTAACTCAATTCTCTTGAAGCACGGCAGACCGCTCTCACCTGTGTCTGACTTGGTAAGTATTGTGTCCGGATTGAACCACTTTGCCGAAAGCAGCTTAATTAGGAGCTTAGGCAAAGAGGTTTTTGAGCGCTGCACCTCAACCGGATGAGATGAATTTTCCCTGAATAAGTCCCGACGTTACCAAATTTGTATTGCTAACTGTCTTTTGTCTTAAAGAGACGATTTGCGTTAAAATTTGGGAAAAAGCCATTGGCCACGAATGCAAAAAGTCCACTTCTGGTTGACAAACGTCTCCGAAAAACGACTTTGCTTAAGCTCACTATAAACGATAAAAGTAAAAAGTAGTCAGAACTGAGGCCTAATTTCGGCAATTTTAAAAAGCTTCTTCGCCGAGCAGAGATTGCTATGTTTATCGTGGAAATGTGAACCTAACCAGTATCCCATTGATCTAAAAGAATTTATGGAGCTCGGATAACTCAGAGGATCATGTATGTCTGAAAAAGGGGAAATTAGGATTCTTTGGTGCTATTGGCGATTAGAAAGTAAAGAACCTTGCTAGTTTACACTCACCACAATTTCTAATTCAAAACATAGCTCCGTCCGAAGTTTTTGAACAGCTTCAGGCCAATTTTGGAAAGTACATCTTTCCTTTTAAGGCGTTATGAGAGGTCGAATTGTAGCAAGGCTATTCTGTACCATGTTATTACAGGTACGGGACGTGTTCATTAGGGTGCACTGAGCCACAAGAAGCTGTGGTACCAGCTGCTTCGTTGGGGACACGAAAGAAAAATAGTTTTAGTTTTATCAACTTATATTAATCGGATGGTAATGTAAATTTAGGTGGTGATAATTTTCCATTAGATGCAGTAGAACCTCGATATAACGAACCTTTTTATAACGAAGTCCTCGGTGTAACGAACGATTTTCTCAGTAATGGTAAAATATATGAAAAAGAACCAAGATATAACGAACCTCGTTTCAGCGAACCCATTTTGCTATTCCCTTGGCCCTTCGTTATATATATTTTTTTATATCGAGGTTCTACTGTACTAGCTCACTTTATTAAAACATTTTTTTCCTAATGGAACCGAAAATTCTGTCAGATAGGTCGCCCGATCGGTTTCATTAATTGTCATGACGTTTTATTGGCTGGAATTCTGGCGCCTTTTTTTTTTTCAAGAATCGTGTCATGTGCGCATGCGTTTAGGCGCTCCTGCCGCCAGTAATTACTTTCAGAACTGACTTGTCCGTGTATTAAAACGCAGCCTGTGTGGCAGATCCCGAATCCCCCTCCTTTTTCCCATCCTCCCGATCCCCTTTGGACGCCTCGGGGGCGGGGGGGGGGGGGGAAGGGACTCAACAAATGTTTATACGGGGAGGCTCCGCCCCAAGGTCCAATCCCTTACCCTTTTTATAAACCATTTTTCACGAAAAATGCACCCCTTTCGTATACCTAGACCTTCTATTGACAAATGATACCCCTTTCACATACCTTGTTTAGAACTTTGCATCCCTTTTAACCCCTGTTAATGCACTGTCTTTTAAATGGGAATCAATCACAAAAATAGAACGTTTTCTCGACTTTATAAAGCCATAAAATTCATCTGTTAGCCCTATTGGTCTCTTTCACAGACCCAAATTACAGATTTCCTTACCCTTTTATATACTTCAACAAATGAAATCCCTACCCTTTCAAATACCTGAAGCCTGAAAAAGATACCCCTTTCGGACAGAGCCTCTCCATATAGGCCATTATAGGGAGTACCCACCGCCGGGCGCAAATTCAAGCGTAAGAGCAAGTGTACGTGCAAACAGCGTCCACACGTCTAACGCAAAGACAATGAAGGTGCTTTCTTTTCGCTGAGCTGTGCTGGCATGGAGCCGATGGAACCTGTGCTTTTAGCTTTCCTTTGTACTTTCGTTTGCGTTTCCTCGGTTTTTACATGTGCGAAATGCAACGACAAGGGCAATTGCAAAAAATGATGTTTTTCCCATTTTGTTTTCGTCGGCAATTGAACTTGCGTTTGCATTTGCGCATGCGTCACTCATCAGTGTAGTTTACACGTGTATTTCCTTGGGTTTACATTTGTGAATTGTAATTTAGTCAAAGTTGTGAACCAGACATTAAACTAATATCATGTCATAGCTATTGAAGATCAAAGAGTTATCGCGCTAGCGCCATTTTATGTGGAAAGTGCGTACAAAAAGTATACAAAATGTGCTATGGAAGTTTACCTCCCTACCCTTGAAGATCTGAGCCAAAATGAGAGTGAAACTGCTGTCTATGGCTGCCACTGGCCGAGGGATAGTACTTTGCGCATGGGCCGCTCAGCTCAGTTGGGGAAGCGGTTAAGGGGAGCGGCGGTCTGCTGAGCGGGGGGTCGCGGGGGCCAGGCCGGACCAGTATTCAGGGTCTTCTATTAATTGAGAATGAAATGCTGCATTTGTCACGACATCTGTAAACGATTAGACTTCCTAGTCTTCTCGGGTAAGGACGACAAACCGTAAGTCTCTTCTCACAGCACTTTTACTTTAACTGAACCCACACCACTGTCGAAAAGAGTAGGGGACGTAGACCCTGGTGGTGTGGCTAACCTTTCGTGGGCTGGGTGGCTTATCTGTAAGGAGGGATAACCTCATGATCCTTCTTCAGGTGTTGTAATGGCTACCTGTAAACAGTGTATGTAAGGCACTGTCCAAGCCGTGGATCGGCTTCTGAATTCTGAGTGAAGGTCCATAATGCGTAAAAACTTGCACGCACGTGGTTTTGTTGTCCACGATCGACAAATTCACCATTTCATTAATGGACAGGTGGGCCAGTTTCTAAATATATAAACTATGGTACCCATCAATGCGAAGTATAACAAAAGATTTGAATTATACCGCCGGACTTAGTGAGGTGTCTTGGTCCTCCCTTAGACAGATTTAAGGATGAAGTTTTGCGGGCTAGGTTTTTGCAAAAGCGAACCTGAAGGCTGTTTTGCTCCTGGTTCATAGCGTGGGTGCAGTTAACTCCAATTTCTGCGGTAGGCAGCAGGGTGACATAGACCTGTCCCGATTGTGCTCGCAAAATGTTGTAAAGTTGCTTCCTAAATTTCAAAAGTTGCTATTTTTTTCCTGGTCATCAAAATAATTGTTAACATCGGGCAAGAAAAAAAGTTGTTCCCAAACATGCAGCCACAGGTAGGACAAGCTCACTATGAGAGCCCTTATTCTCTTTTCCTATAATTTATCGAATTGTACATTACTTGACGTTTTCTATGACTCCCTGAAATCGTTGATATTTTAGTGCTTGATAGTGCTCAAAAACCTATATTTTGCCTAAAAATTGCTCAGAACGACAAAAGTTGCTCAAGGTTGCTAGAACCGCAAAAATGCTCCCAACGCCAGAAGTGCAGTTGCTCAAAGCTTGCCGAGCATAATGGGGACAAGCCTATAGGTCGGTGGGGAAACAGAATCTTATACACTTTTTTTTGCGCGTTTTATAGTGACAAAGTGCTCTCTGGCAAATAAGCCCGCTGGAGGCTATTCACTGACCGAGAAGTATTTTCGAAAGATCAGTAAAATTGCAGGACAAACCTTAGTGGTCAGTTTAGTCTCTTTAAGAGTAGTTTACTGTATTGATTAAAGGTTAATTAGATGAATGGAAGTGTTTGTTGATTATACGTTGACATTCAGACCTCGATCGGGCGCCGAATAGGCCTTTCCAGATTCTGCTCGGCAACTTTTTAGCAACTTTTAGGATTTTGAGCAACTTTTTTGTCAGAGACCAACTTCTAGCGACTTTTCGGAAAACTAGCACTTTTTTGGTAACTTTTGGGCTATTTTGAACCAAATGCTGAATAACCCCCTTTTTTAAAAATAAACAAGTTAAAATTCTCTTGGTAAAAATTCTAAACATATTTCTAGTAGAACTCATATTTTTACCTTTTGAATGGGTATCATGTGGACGCGTTAATTAATTACAAGAATTGGGTTTGGGTAGCCTCAACCTCGTTCCCAGGGCTTTTCCCTTCTCGTGGGGGGCTAGGTGGGGGGCGCCCCCCACCAGAAGGGAAAAGCCCTGGGAACGAGGTTGGGGTAGCCTGTGGACTGTGTGTAAACAAAATGACGGACGCCACGTTGTCTTCCGAAGAAGAAGAAATCGAGCCCCCCCCTCCCCCCCCAAAAAAACTGTCGAAACAGTCTAACTTTGTGTAACTAGCCGCTTAGATTTAACTAAAGGTTACCTAACTTGTTGTAACTAGTTACTTAGTTGTACCTTAATGTTGATTACAAAGCAATTGTTATTAAAATTAGACATGCTGTCTTAAAAATATTCGAGCAACTTTACAAAATTTTTGAGCAACTTTTTCAATTTGAGCAACTTTTGTGGAACTTTTTGTTATATTTCTTAGCAACTTTTTAGCTTTTTCGGAGCAGAATCTGGAAAGGCCTGGCGCCGAAAGGAGGGCGGCTGTACACAATGGGTACACAGGCTAGTTTAGACTTGCTACAAGTGGGGGGGCGAAGGGCTCTTTTGAAAGTCTAAGGCTGGTCAGTTCAAACTAAACACAAATATAATGTGGCTTTTATATGTGGTTTCATCATGCAGAGGGGTAAATCATCTGCAAGTCATATTTTGGCAGGAAGGATTGGGAAAATTGAAATAGTGTGGAGTATAACAGGTCATCGGAAACCGATGTAGAATCGAAATCCTTACGTCCAGAAACTGTCGCCGGTTCTTTTTTCTCCATTTTTGTTTTCTACGCCACGTTGTTGTAAGAGAACGTCGCGCGCTTTCAGGTTTTTGCTTGGTAGCATTGCACTTGCAGAAACAGTTGAATGTTGTCTGAGGGAGATCTGGCCCTAGTTGTTCAAGCACGCTATCCTACGTTTGAACAACCGAGGCCTGGGGCAACCTCCTCCCCAGGGCGTTTTTCCCTGGCTTTGGAGGTGGGGCGGCGGGAAAAGCCAGGGAAAAGCGCCCTGGGGACGAGGTTGGGCCTGCGGATTAAGATTACCGCAAATTGAATTAAAAAGATAACACTGAGTTCTTTTCCACGTTCAATAAACATGTTTCCGTGATTCTATTTGCAGGAAAGGGATTCTCCCACGTCAGATATAGTGAGTATTTAACGTATTTTTATTAAAGATAAGAAGGAATGCATAGCTGCATATCACCAGTAAAGAACTGTCGATTAAACAGCCTACTATATTCCACTTTAGGACCTTTAGAATTCGTTTTAAAACTGTTCTCTAATATAAAAGCTTACAAGGTATCCACTGAGAATGTTGGCTAAGATTTAGGTTCTTTTATCGTGGTATTCTCTGCTGAGTTGAGAAACACGCCATTGAAGATCCTTGAGGGACAAAAGAGTCTACGCGAAGGAAGGAGTTTACGCGTCTTTAGTATCTCTACTAGTTTGTGTATTTTGAGAAAAGGGGCTGAAGATTCGAGACTGGGAATCGCGTAAGATAAGGGATCAAAAGGGCTTCGCACAACAAAGTAACTCCTTTATTTCATCAGTACAGGCGAAAATCAAAAATAAGTTCGGTTTTCTTTGGTTAAAAACCATTCAGTGTCAATCAAAGCTAAACAGTTTTAGTGGTCGCCAACTGAATAATTGTTTTGCCGCTCGACTATCTGAGTAAATGCTATTAGGCTGCGTTCACTCGTACGGCCCCGGATGAAATTTTTACTGGTTGAAAAATCGTACGTTTAGGTCAGTTCCGTTCACACGGAACCACCTTAACCCGTGCGAAAATTTAGACGAAAGGCGGTTCAAGTTCCGTGTTAACAGAGCAAAAATTTTGAACGGTCCCTTGTGAATGACGGTGTTCCCTCAAATTTTCTTGACCGGGTTGAAAATTCGTCTGGTGCCGTGTGGCAGGGTGACCAGTCATTAAGCCTGCGTATTAACTTAATTCGTGCAACTGGATCAGCTTGCTTTGTTTTTGCTTCCAGGTAAAATTAAAATTATCGAACATCGGCAAGTTAAGAAAACAGATAGAACCGCTGTAAATAAACCTGCGAGGCAACTAAAAAATGGCCAAATTTTGTATAGTATACGTTTTTCGAAGCCGGGTTTATAGCGAGTAATTCTATATAAGGCACTCGAGATGTCATAGAGACAAGCCTGGATTTGCGCTTATCCCAGTTTTCGAACAATTCTTCCCGGAAGGTCTCTATGCACTACGTGTCACCTCGCCTTGCGGAAGGCGTTATTTACACCCTTGTGTATTTGTCACGCTTAATCCAACTGCCTGAAAAATGATGAGAGACTACTCGTAGCATTCTTGTTTACTACCACGATTGTGTTTTTTCATGGTTAGGTTCCTTTAAAAAGCGCACAATCCGCTCACCTTCATATCGTGCCTATTGTCACGACGAAAACAGTTGCCATCAAAGTCAGTCGTGCTTAAATGTTCCCCTCTATCCCCAAGGAAGGTCAACCACGTCATTTCAAGCATCAATTGACTCGTCTCCTAGCAACCTTGAGATTAAAACTAGGATCCTCAAAGTTTTCTTTCGATGGTGTCCGTCTCTCGAGGGACTCATAATTATGCTATTATCATTCCTTGGTGGAACACAAGGGTACAAAGCCCTAATGAACTCTGAACTCATGGATTTATTCATACCGAATATAAAACAAATACGATCTCATTATTCTAGAAAACAATTTTAGTAGAAACTTTCGAATTGACCACTACAAAAAATACCATAGCATACCATAATGTTCTTTGTTTGTAACCCCAAAATTTTGTATAAGTATTGTCTAAAGTTTCTCTTGGGAGTTAAAATGGCCCCAAGAGAAGAGGAAAACAATGCTTATGCAAAATTTTGGAATGACAAACAAAGAGCATCATGGTATGTTATGGTATTTTCTGTAGTGGTCAATTCACTGTCGATTTTTCAATTATGTATTATTTCCATAAAATATTTGATTTGCATTTCAATAAATTTCAAAACTATTGGGTTTAAGCAGGTTTAAGCCTCTAGAAAGAGTTTATAGTGGCTGATCTCTAGGAGCGGAATCGAAGGATAATGTTTGCAGTCTGAATCCAGTATAAAACCTATGCTATTTTTTAGCGTCGCTAATTTTCTCGCAATTTTAGAAATATCCTTAGGTCGGTATTCTTAATTTATAGTCAGATTTATAGGGCTTCAGAAGGCTCTTTCAAGCGAACGTGAATTGTCAGCGGAAGCCTTCAAGAGTACGCGTACAAGCGCTGTCGTTTTGTTATACCACGTGATAGCTTACGCTATCAGCTGCTGAGCCTGACAACAAAGGCCAAAAATTTGACGAAAATTCTGGCCCATTATTTCCCGGTGCCTCCTGGTTTTGCTGTGGCAGTTTTCGCGTCTAATCTCACGAGTTTGGACGGGTTCCGTTAGAACCCATAAAAGGCGATCTCGGCGGGAAGAGTTTTTCGGCAGATTGTACTAGGTTTCGAGAACTAGAGCAAGTTATAATCGATTGGGTGCGGTGAAAGTTGAAGGCTTGTTTGTACCCCTTCGTCTCTCTGTGGCGTTGTCTTGTCCATTGAAGATGTCGACCAAAGCCCTTGCAGCCATCGCGAAGGTTAAGTCCGACCACATCCTCAAGGTAACTTTGCAAACAGTTATTTTTACTTCAGCCTTTATTTTAAATTTTGGTTTTGTCTATTTCTTGCATTATGTATTCGGATCAAAGCGAAAGGAAATCGACCATTACCGCGCCGGCTTTGTTGTTCGAAGGTAAGGGGGAACACAAATGAGCGTCCCTTCGACTTCCTTGAATGGCCATAGTTTCGAAAGCTTGAGGAATCATTTCTCACCGACCCGATTGCAGAACATGAATGGAAATCACGTTTGATAACTTGTTTCATACACATAAGAGGATCGCTTCATCCAGGAAGGACCAGTTAGATTGCGTTTGCGATTTTTCGGCAGATGACACCCCTTGTCCTTTGAATCGCGTAGAGGAAACAATGAGAGGCCCACGTTCTAATTCCCCAGGCAGATGGCCTCCGCTTTTGCGCTGTTTGACTCTAGGACATGTTTATCTAGGGACTAAGGTTTCTCGTTGCTAATTTTCGCCGTTTTGAAATTTCTACGCGTGATCGGTCGTAGAATGGGAAACGTTGATATTTGGCCTGTTTTCTCCATCGAAAGATATAAAATATTCATACCCGAAATATTGCAAAACTGAGGTAATTAGTCAAGTCCTGTCTTATCTCGGTGATTTAGACGGGTTTGCTATCCTATTTTGAATGTGTCCTCGATACTTCTCCTTCTTCCGTAAATCGTGATCGCGAAGTCGTATCGAGTTTTGATCACGTATGTGGCGTTCATGAGAGGGGGGAAGTATGCAGTCATATATTTTTGCGGCATGCTAATATGTTAGGAGATGGAGTGTAGCGGCCCTAGACTGCTGCGGCAAATAAACACACGAATTTGGAAGCGACTGAGGCAGATGGCTCTCTCTTATTTGTTTGGTACCGGGTTTCTTTAGCGTGCCCATTTGGCTATTAGATGCGTGTCTTAAATTTATGGGTGTATGAAAGGGTGCAAAGTCTGTGGAAGGGGACTACATATACATTTATGATCAAGAATCTGAATTTGTGTGGGTTTTGTCTAGTCAGCCGAGCATCCCGCCATCTTTGTCGTTCTGAAGAAGCTTTTATAGAATGAGCAATAGGTCTGCCATTAGATTATACTGATAAACAGTCCTCTTCAGTCTAAGAAATCTACATTAGGAAAAAATTCAGTTTTGGGTTGGTCTGGAGCATGGGTGTCAACTCAAGAGATGGAGAAAAATTCAGTGAATGCCATTATTTTGACAAGAACCTTATTTGATAAAGGTTCGGTGCAGGATTAATTTGTGAAAACCACCTTTATAAATGCCATTTAATTTCTGTAAGTTAAAAGTTCTGCTTAGTCAGTATGTAATTTTATGGCAAAAGAAAACGTTTGGAAAGCTGGGATGATGTTTTTGTCTTCATGTCTGGCAGTAATTTCCACTCTCTGACTTTTCTGGGGTCAGTAGTTTAATTAATGTAAGAAAGCATTTTTACCTTCCAAACCCAAATTGCCAAAGGTTGAAAAATCCAGTTGCGTAAATACCTTGTTCAAATGGCCTGTAAACGTCTTTTCTGGAAAATGAATGGCCAATATGGTTCTTGGGAAACCTTTTTAATTTCATCGTAACTTCAGGTGGTGCAAATTACATGTATGCTTTCCATTTCCATTTTCTGCAGTAAACAAACTCTGTTATTTCTGTGGCTAATTCAGATTTTGTAGACATATTAGTTTTATTGCAAAGCTGTACATAATGTTCAGCATTTAAAACATGTAGATCAGAGAAGTTTTTTCCAGTCCAGTTTCAGATTATGTACATTGGTAATCTGTCTTAACATTCATAGGAACAGAAACACCTGCATTAGATAGTTACCCTTAGCAACGATATGTGCATGGCAACATTTCAGTGGTTTCAGGGCTTTAGGCAAGTAGTCCTGAAAAGGTAGTAATGTCATCAGATCTTCTTTATCTAACTATATTGATAATCAACAGGAATTAAACATCATTAATTTGTGAAATGAAATTTACAAACCCATAAAATGCTTTTCAAGACATCTGAAATTCTTGCAATAATAATCAGTTCTCTTCTTAAAGTAACCTAATTTCTGATTTAATAGAAACAGACATTGCATTTGATAATTTTACAAACATCTTATCATTATAATTTCGTTAACAGGAGTCAGACGTAGAGGCATCATTCTCCAGCCATGACTCGGATGAAGATGGTGGGCCTAGTTTTGGCGCAAAGAGATTTAAAAGGGACATTTCTGAAAATATGTTTGAAGAAAATGGGAACAGAAATGGAAGGAGTTCTCCCATGAATGAACATGAAATGACTGACATGTCACTAAATGGAAACCATGGCAATGATATACACAGAGATGGTAGGTGTCTTTTTACAAATTTGAGGGACACTGCTTGTCACGCAAATGCTGCGTGCCTGATATCATTTAATATAGCGGGCTAACTGAATGAAGAAAAGGGAGATCCCCTTGGGGGGGGGGGGGGGGAGGTTGGGTACGTACATGTATGTCCCTAGTCTGAATTTCAAATACATTATTTTGTTTTGCATTGTGAGGAGTTGGCCTTGTGCCTCGTCAGTATTCAACCCATCTTTATGTCATTTGTCGCTATTTCATCAAGTCAAGTGGACATTGTTTGGATGCCATGTCGCTTGTCACAACTTTACCCTTACATGGCCTTAAGGGAAGCCAGTGAAATCAAACATTTATATCTAGTCTGATGTTTGTCCTTTATTCTCAGCCAAGGTTATGCAATTCTGCCCAATAAAGTGTAAAAACCTCTACTTTTGATTTTATTTTTTTTCCATATCCAATAAATTTAGTATATTTCCTGACCTTACAAATTTGGAGCCCGAAAGTGTTGCTCCAATCCTGGAAGTTCTACTCACAGCTTAACCTGAGAAAACAGCCAGCATTTCACAACATCACCACTGGTTTCTTCGCGAAGTGATGTCTGAGAAACGAGCACAGAAATTCCATACTGATGACGCGTCACTACCCAGAACTGGGTAGTGCTTTGGATTGGTCATGCCATGTGGGAAATTTGCTTCAGTTCAATCAGAAGCACTACCCAGATCTGGGTAGTGACGCGTCAGTATGGAATTTCTGTGCTCATTTCTCAGACATCATTTTGCCGGGAAATGAGTGGTGGCATCGTGAAGTGTTGGCTGTTTTCTCATGCTAATCACAGCTTGGATTCGTCATGTTCATCTCTTTCTTTTGCAGAGCCTTTAGTTCTCTTGAGTTAGGTTTTTGAGTCTCCCTGACCTATACAACTTTCAACTAGCGGATCTATTTTTAGTCTTGGGCTTTGTTTATTACTGACCTCACACTATGATGTTGACATTTCAAGGTCTGGAATGTCAAATTTGTCCATTGTAGGATAAAATTTCTTGACCACAGCTACATTTGTAGCACTTAGTTAACGAAGCGTTTCCTGCTAAAATGGTCATAGAGAAAAAAAACTTTGATTGTTCATTACTCAATTGAATCAGATCAACCTAAACTGAAAATTCATGAACAGTATTGTGCAATGGCCAGCTTCAAGCTGGTAAAAAATCGCTTGTTAATTCTTAGATTGTCGCATTTGTTTCCACTTAAGCTGTTGTACAAGGAATGTTGTCAATAGTATCAAAACCATTTTTGCAGCATATTTACGATTTAAAACTGCTACAGGAGAATTTGACATAACTAATAATATGTGTTTTGTTTTTCCTTCCTTTTAAAAGTTGTCTTGGGTCAAAGTGATGAAAGCTTGGCTGCAAAAGGATTGTTACCTGGCTACCAGTCATATTCCACAGACCAAAAACAAGAAGTAGTCAATTATGCTAAGGAAACCACAGTGCGAGAAGCCTCTCGCAAGTATAATGTGCCGCGGTCAACTGTCCAAGTTTGGTGCAAACATGGTCCTCCAATGAAAAAGGAAAAACGATCCCCAGGAGGGGGTGGGCGTCGCTTAAGCTATTCCCATGAAACTGATGAGAAACTGTTGCAGTGGGTTCTAAAACAACAAGAGAAGGGGACACCAGTAACCAGAGATGCTATACAGGCTCAAGCTAGGCTGCTTGTTCGTGATGAATGCCCTGAGTTTAAAGCTTCCAGTGGGTGGGTGGAGAAGTTTCTTGCAAGGCATAATTTGACAATTACAACTAAGATGTCATCACAGAACCCAAGTGGTAAGTGGCATTTATTTCAGAATAATTTGAGATAACTCTTCACTTCACCAACAGTGCTGTCATTCTGTGATAAGCTATAAGATTCCATTATAAGAAACTCAATGATGTCTATTCCTGTTCTAAATTATAACTGTTTTAGTGGGCAAAGGACTGAAAATCATGCAGTTTTTAGTTCTCAATCAGTCAATTTGTTACAAATAGTTATGGTGAGTCCTGTGACTCATCTTGTGAAAAAATAATAAGTGCCAGTTCAGAACCAATGAGTCCCAGTTTAAAAAAAACAGTTTGAAATTGGAAATGCTTTGGTAACCAGACAGTTAGTCTGAATACAGACTCCAAAACTCTGCATTACAGTATACTGAAATTAAAATATTGTCCTTCTATTTTAAAGCACAACAAAGGCTAAAAGAAATATGCGTTGTTAAACAACAGTTTTGAGTGTGGGAGTAAACTCCCTCTAATATTTTTACAAATAATATTTCTACAAATACATATTCAGATTGATCGATCGGTCTTTGCGTCCTATGGGACGCATGCCATGAATTATTTTGCATCATTGTTGGGTATTTTTATGCATCAGGGTCACAGGACATAGAGGTAACAAAATCACTGTTCCATTTGTCAAGCCAGTTTTTAGAACTGTGTGCACCATCATCACTGTAATCTTGTTGTCTTTTCTAAATCTGCCATATTTTCTGTTTTGCCAACTGGAGCCTTTACGTTGTATTTCCCATAGAAACATTAATGTAATTGCTTTCTTATAGTGGAAGTGCATATGGCTGCTCTTGCTAGTTTACATGCACTCTACTTAAGTAACCACAAACAAATTTTTAATGCAACAGGATTAAAACCCCAACTGGCTGGAGAAAGCCAGTTGGCTCTTTGCAAGCATTGCAAAGGATTTCATCTCGGGACCGCCAAGAAACAAATCCAGTTAGAAGTAAGAGCAGTACTTAATCCTGGGACCACCGGGATTGAGAATCTAATGCACTGGCCACTTGGCCATGCTGCCTTGCCTTAAAATGTTGGAAAATGCTGGTCTTGCCATTTCCAAATTTTTTTAAGAGCTGGAGAGGGTGTGAGGGTGGGTTATTAGAGGGAGGTTACTCTCATACTCTAATAAAATGCTGATGTACATTTAACAACACTCCAAGCTGCCAATACTTTGGTTGCCATGGCAAGAAGGAAAAAAAACACAACAAAGGCCTTGGGCCATGTATATTAGCTGGTCATGTGCCAAGACATAGAGCTCTAGCATTTCCATTTGGTGTTTTTGTTATTTATGCAGACCCATTATTAATTTGCTAAGTTCCTTCTTTGTTTAATTATTTCCAGAGGCAATCCCAATTTCATATGTAGTTCCAGTTTCATCCATTCCTCTTGGCAACTCTGGTGTATTAAATCATGGATCAAATAGTCCACGTGCCACAGATGGCCGCAGTGTAACAAGTGAAGATACTCGAAGTGACAGTGGCAAGAGTGAAGAAGATGGAGAGCTCTTTGATGCCGCATCCCTTGCTCTTCCTGAGAACTCTGGCACAACTACCCATCAAATTATCCGGGTAAGAAGAGAAAAAGATAGAAATGGTCCTTTCTTTTTTTAGTGCCTTTTTTGATTGTGGTTGCACTCTGACAGAGCCAGGTGACCCCAGTAACCTACTTTTTACTTTGCACAAAAAGGAAATGATAGATTTTGTACAAAACATGTATCCTGGACTTCCTAGGTTCATAGTTTTGTTTGTCGGTGATATTAAGTCTGGTCTTCTTGATCAACTGTCAGAAGAATTTCATCAGTCATAAGCAAATTTTTATTTCCATTAGCTGGCATTAGTATATGCATATACAAAAATATGCTGCATTGTCTGTTAATTAATGAGCAAATAAATGGATAACTGAACAGACAAATAGCTGGTTAGATCTTTCTCTTTCAAGGCTGTGCTTTAAGAAAAATTGAAGGGAGCCCAATGCTCTTTGTCTGTAGCAGGGTTGTCATTAAGAGCCGGGGGCCAGGGATTTTCCCTGGCTACTAATAGAGTGACCCCCTGCTACTTTTATTGGAAAATAGAGGAAAAATAGAACCAAAAGAAATCCCTAGCCGTTTGACTCTCCGCCTACTTGTTGTATTTACCCGGCAACTTGAAATCTTAGTGACAACCCTGCTGTAGAATAAAATTTCTTGCTCGCCTAAGAGTAAGGCACCAGGGGTCACCTGGGTCCCATCTGCAGGCTAAAGCACAGCTCTGTTTGTTTGTTCATCTATTTATATTACCCTGGCAGTAGACTTCATTATGATATAATGAACTATACTGCCATAACTGTTATATTATAACAGTTACGAGATAAGGAGATCTAGTGGCGGCGTGCAAAGAAAGTCCTATTCAATATATGTACCCTGGGGCTAGTGGATTTGCAACTGGGCTTGTGAACCCTGAGTTTGACTTACCTGAAGGGCAAGTGAAATTTTGGGGAAATTCAAATTACAGAAGAACTGTAATCAATGCTGCTCATCAAAAGACTCTTGGGCTAGTACATATTAGCAACAACTTGCCTGAATGGCAAGCCGTAAAACCGACTTTCTTTGCACCCTGTCTAGTGGTAGTATTGACAAATTACCGTATTTATCTGCGGATAGGCTGCACTTTTTTCCCGAAAAAATGGGACCGAAATTAGGGTTGCCGCCTATACGCGGGTACAAGCGTTTTGACACCTCATTAATATGCAAGAGATCTCACAGTCGTACACTAAATTGACATTTTAATGTTCGCTTTCAATTGTTACTAACTTACAACACATAAATCCAGATCTTAGAAGAATATTGATTTTGTCTTTAAGTATTCTGTATATAAAATGTTAGCGAAAAGGCGTTTCACAAATATTTTCACGTTCATGTAGAAATTATTGTAAAAAATAAATTTGACTTGATACGCATTAGCTGTTGTTGATTTCAAACTTCGGTTTATTTATCCCGGTACGCGACCTCCGATTTTTTTTTCCCATGAAAACCGTTGAAAGTTTGGGGTGCGGCCTATACGCGGGTGCAGCCTATCTGCGGGTAAATACGGTAAATGACATATTTGTTCCCTTACAGGAGCCACCAAACCTCAGTGAATTGATGAAACCGGTTCAAAATGCAAGTTCTCCTGCATCACTGGGACTGAAGGATGAGGACGATGATGATGCAGAAGCTGAAGATGGTGAAGGCGAGGGAGAAAAGGTGGACCCCACTAGTATCAACCCAGAAAGACTAAAGGCTTTTAATGTGAGTAGAGTGATTATACAGGGCTTAAAAAAAAAACTTGAATTCCAGCTTGCCCTTTGGGCAAGCAGCTCTCACATTTGCTTGCCTGGGGTCACTTCTTGCTTGTCTCAGTTAAATGAGTTAGAAGATGAGCAGACATACTTACATGTAGACTCTTGCCCATAGGGCAAGTGAATTTAAAAGTTACTTGCCGCAGAAGAAAATCTGCTTGTCCAGCACGACTGAATGGGACTTTCTTCTTCATTGTTCCATCGGTTGTAAATTTGTTAAGTGTCCTAGGTATGTGCTTTTAAAGACTCTTGTTTGAATTCTTGTGGAAAAGGGATTTTTAGAAAACTAGTGCTGTGGTTGTGGTTAATTAATTAGTGTTTCATTGACAAGTCCTTCCAAGTGATGAAAGATGTTTCTTTGAAAAATATGAGGGTTAAACTGCCCTCTCCTCTAGAAATTCATTTTTAGGACCATACTTTCCTTTAGCACCCCCCTCCTCCTTGGAATTTGAGTAAACCTTTTATTGGATGAGGAAGAATATTTCTTGGAACCCCACTACATATGTATGGAGAGTAGTGCGGAGAATACATGTATACAGCTGGCTCCCAAAAACTCGAACCATCGCTAATTCGAACCTTGCGCTAACTCAAACCAAAACTATTTCCCTTGGATTTTCCCTGAATTTTATCCTCTGTAACTCGAACCCTCAATAACCTCCTGCTAACTTGAAGTAATTTTTGTTTCCCTCCTGATTATTTCTGTACAATTTTACCCTTGATAACTCGAACCATGTTTTAAGCATGTGACAAGTGGGAAAAAACAGTGTACCACTGTTCAGAGGTCCAAAGCATTGAATTTATTTCAAAACAATCGTGTCAATTCTTTGTCATTACTTTTTTTATCACTCCAGTTCAAATTCAGTTTCCATCCCTGTGAAGTGTGCATGATACTTGCATTCCCTCCTCATCTTTTAGCTTATTTGCTTACTTCTGGTTATTTGCTTTGAATTCCTGATAACTCAAACTTTTTTTAATTTCCCTAGAAGGTTCAAGTTATTGGGAGTCAATTGTATGTTGATACTGGCTTTGAACAGGTTATCATGACAGTTAATAATTTTAACTTGACATTAAAACCCAGTTCTCCATCACACTAAGCGTTATCTTTCTTTTACAGATGTTTGTAAGATTATTTGTTGATGAAAACCTTGACAGACTTGTTCCAATCTCAAAACAACCCAAGGAGAAAATATTAGCCATCATCCAGTCATGTAACAGACAGTTTCCTGAATTCAGGGACAGAGCTAGAAAGAGAATAAGGACATATTTGAAATCATGTCGCCGCCTTAAGAAACTCAAAGAACCCTTAAAACGAGCTGCTGATCAGATGGTAAGTAAAAAGGAAAAGACAGGTTAAATCAAGATATCTTTTTACAGTGAAATATCCTATCCATGGAGAGCTCCGTTGGTGTGTTGCATAAATTTTGCTACACCAGTGAAACACCCCAACATGTTTCTACATGTGTCTGTAAGCACCTTTCTACAGATGCTGGTCCTCTCACATTTACAACCTTTTTTACGGGGCTCAGAACATCTCTGCTATGCTAAGTCAATGAAATTCCAGCATAAGTTCAAGGAAGCTATGGATGTCAACTGGATAAATCCTGATTATGTCAACTTAAACAATTACAGCTTTGTTTTTTTCCACGTTTCTTCCATTGGGGAAGAAAGTTAACAAGCCCCCCTCTCTTTTAAGCCCCCCTTCCCTCCCCCTTATTATTCTTCACTTATAAATGATAAGACTATATTAATCAATCATGACTGTTAAACTTTGTGTGGACTGATCCGGGATGGTTTTTTTACCAACTGGAAGATTGAATTGTTTTTTATCCTCGGCTGCATGACTTCCAACTTCTTGTTACGAAGGTTTTTTATTTTGTATTCTCCTGCTCTTTGTGAAGAACTGATACCATTGTGTTTGCTTAATTAAATAAGGCCCCTGTCTCTATTAAGTCCCCCACAAATGTGTTTGAAATAAATAAGCCATCCGGGGGGCTTAATAGAGGATTTACAGTACTGCTTTTTCATCCAGAGAAGAGAACCAACAATGAACTCAACCCACTTGTGGGAGGGCTTGAACCCAGGCCACACTGATGGGAGAGGAGTGCTTTTACCGCTGTGCCACCCTCAATGTTCCCCGACATGAAGTTATTTCAACCATAATACCTCCAAATTCACTGATCAGAGCCAAAAGGAGGCACAATATTACTTTTGGAAATTACCCAACATGAATCATTTTAACTTGAAAGTAAGAAAGAAGATGGAAGAAAAACTAAGAGCAACCCCCTTTCCTTCCTCCACTGTCTTTCCAAGTAGGATTATAGTAATTTAGAAGGACGAGGTATCAATTTAGTGACCTCCTATCCTGAGTGTTCGTGTTTAATCGTCCAATTTATCCTTGTCTCTCTAGAGTTCCAATCCAAATATGTCAGCAGCTCAAATGGCTGAAGTCAATGTAAGTGTTCTTAAATACAGTTAAATGAAATTTAGCACAGTTAACTACAAGGAGTGCCATCAGATGTTGTTGGTCAGCAGTCAGTGTGGTGGCTCAAGCATGGTCGGCCTTGCTTGCATCAGCTCCATGTGCTTTGTACAGTGTTTCCTGACAGTAACTCTCTTTATTGAGCCTTTGGATTATTATTTTACCCCCATTACTCCCCCTGCTTAATTTTTCCACTTATTCTATTTAATTCTCCTTTTTTATCAGAATATTTTGGCATCTGCCTGTGCTAATGAGGCAGAGAATGCAAAATATGACAGAGTTGATGGCGACATGTCAAGCAATACAGGTCCTCAACCTGTGGCTACACATTCTCCAGCTTCATCTTCCCATGCTCCACTTAACACTGCTGCCAACTCAAGAAGTGTAGAACGACCAACAGGTCAGTTTATTTATTGACAAGAAACACATTTTGTCCATTGTTGTCCTAGCCAATTGCACTAACTAGCCAAGAAGGCAGTATGTTTTGCCCCAGGCCACTAAAAATTCAAGGAAATAGGTCCTTTGCAGCTTGTAGTCATTGCAAAATTATGGGAGACAATTTTGACAAAACTAGATGTGGAAAGAGCATAAGAAAATTAAGGTGATGGACTCATAAGACGAACTTACGATTTTATGGGCATTGCAAAGTTTTACGAGTTTGTATGAAAAAATTGCTCAACTGTAAGGCGGCAGTCCAGTGACTTTCTCCATTGCTACAGATAGTATTTCCTCTGTTATTGAAACCACCATAAAATTGCACTGTTTATACTACTACATGAGAAATTTCTGCAATTTGATTGGCTTAAAGCCCTGGTATTTCAGTTTAATTTGGAATACCTACATGTGAGAATTACAAACCTTTTTTGGGTAGTAGTGTAAACAAATAATAGCATGATTTGTCTGTGACATTAGGCATAAATGCCACTTGTGATATTTCAAAATTGTCTCAAATTTCATTCGCCTAACGGCTCGTGGACTCATAGTTTAAAGCCTAAAATTGGCAGATGCCTAATTTGTTTTATGCTCTTTCGATGTCCACTGCTTTTTGGGTTGCATCCCTTAATATTTGGTGTGAGGTATGTCCAGCGTTAGTGAGAGTTAACATTGCTTTCCTTTTGTGAACCCTGGCCGACAGTTAAAAGGTAACTTGTTACTTGTCCCTGGAGACCAAGGGACAGGATATTTACAGCCAAAATCATTGCATGACAGTTTACAGGAAGAACATGAAACCCACTGATGCATTCTCTTGCCACACCAGTTCCAGAACCATTTGATTTCTCCGCTTCTGTAGCATGAAATGCGATAATTTCACAGGGGTGCATGGACTAAGGCCTCTAATATGATAAATGTCAAATTCTCTGTCTGCTACACAAGCAAATACTAGGCAATTTGAAAGGAGAATCTAGCAGTTTGTCAGAAGAAGGTTTTTCCCATGCACCCCTTCATCCCAATTAAATGGCCATGGGTCTATGAGGATTCTTGTGTTTCGTGGTCTGTGACGTTTTGATGCTTGTTAAGAGAGTAAAATAGGACAAAGAAATGAAAATTTCAGTTTTGCTTTAATGCTTTCAAAACAGTTGCTCCACAGAATGTCAGTAGATGCACATGTAATGTATAAGAGTATGGAACAATGACTTTACAAATGACTGTCACAAAATCATGCAACTCAAGCGGTTCCTTTGGAAATTTTCTGTTTTACATCATCCTAACCATTTCTTACTTGCGGGCATTCAGCATTGGTCAGCATTGAAACGTCATCATTACCTAACAATTCCATGTGGCCCTTTGTTCAAGGAAAGCTTTTTTTTTTGTGATATAATGACTGCATATTTTAACTGAAAGTACTTTCCTTTATAAACACCCTAGCCACTAGGATGCCTTCTAGGGATTTCACCTGTGGACAATGAGAGTGAAACAAAGCCAGAGTATAAACTTTGTCATAATTTTATACTATTTCTTCCACTCCTCATAGCAATTTATCGTGTTTTTTACTCAGAAAATGGTGCACCAACACTGCCCAAGCCAAAGGTGCTGACACAGTGTCAGATAAGCGCCACAGAAGTACAAGCCATAAGGCAGCTGATAGCAGGTTACAGGGAGTCGGCAGCCTTCCTGTATCGCTCGGCCGATGAGTTAGAGGCATTATTACCTCCTCTGTGAAATAATGTTACATTCCCCTGGTCAAGATTTAATGATGCAGAAATGAGATTTTAAAAAAGGTATTTAATAAGCTGTATGTAGACTGAACATTAAATTATGGTCAGAAAGAGTAAATTGAAGATGATGTCAAGTCATATTTATTAGTATTCTTTTGTTACACTTAAATGGCTTACTTAGGCTGTGTCTTGTCATTGAAAAGCCTAAAATGGAATTTATCTTTGTTAATACATTTGTTACCCATTTTACTGTAGATTTGTACGGGGTCCCAATATTTTTTGGGGTATTTTTTTGTTCATTTTCTGGGACCCTGTAGGCTGGAGGTATTTTTCACGTTGACAGTTTTGTAGAAGTTTTCATTATAAGTCCCCAATAATAATTATATTAAGTTAAATTATATTGATATTTATTTTGCAACTTTCCATTGGTAGTGCTAAAAAAAATAAATTATGTCTTTGAATATTGCTTAATAATAATACTAAAAAATTATTATTATTATTATGTCGAGGCAAAAATGACATCTCCCCTAATAACCGTCTGTAGAAACTGTTTGCAAATTAATTAAAGTTTACTGTGAATTTTTCAATTAATATTTTCTCTTTACTGTATCATTATATTGCTTTTAGAACCATTAGGTAACACTTACAAATTTCCAGAATTTTTTTAAAAGGTCTCTTTGAACTTACTGTTCAATCCTAATTAACCAGTTTATGTTGCACTGATGAAGTTTGAACTTATCGTAATCTAGCTAACTTTTCAACTGCAACAAAATAATGCATGGAATTGAAGGAAGGAGAATTTTGAATATGAGCACTGGGCAAAGACAAGCGCGAAATCATGCGATAATTTTTACAAAAAATTTGATACTCACTCCCACGCCCACTTGACTTGAGACTATGAAAAGGTGCACAGAACTACAATTGATCCTATGTGATCCTTGATGTTATGTAAAATTCTCACATGTTTTGTTCACAAAATTATAAAGCAATGTGAAAGGAGAATTAAGCATTTTATCAAACGTTGCTCAAGGCTTTTTCCAGCAACCTTTTTTTTTGTTTCTTTTTCATCTCAAGTTCCACACTTCTTATACATGTATGTAACGCCCACTCAATTGCTCATATTCAAGTTTGATTAGCATTCGGTGCCCATCATGACCCTAAGTTAAAGTATTGCACTATAACTGTATCATCTATCAATTATACTATTGTTTTTTTTACACAAAACAATTTAGCAAGCCTCTGTAGGCAGTTTAGTAAACGTTATGGGCCGGTTATTTAAATGAACTTTACCCATCGTTAACATAACAGCATTACAAGCGTTTTTTTTAATCTGGCGGCCCCCAATTTCTAACCATATTTTTTGAGGAAGATTATCCAGAAAGTATAATACCATGTGTTAGAAAACTGTCACTGCAACCTCGTTCCCAGGGTTCTCTGGGTAGGAGAGAACCCTGGGAACGAGGTTGCTGTCACTGCTCTATCTGGGTGAAAACCGTCTGTCCGAGTCGCTCAAAAGAGAGTTTTGTTAAAATTTTGAACTCTGGTTACTGTAAATCCCCCAATAAGCGCCGTCCCCCCCACGGCCCCCCTTTTCAGGGGAAGAACGTTATTAAGTGCCCCTCCTCTCCCACCTTATTTTTCACAACCAAATTAATGAAAGATGGACCAATTGTATGGTTTATTCATGTGCTGGAAGTTCGGATTTTTTTTTTGTCTTTGGCTGCAAGACCTCCCACGTCATGTGCTTAAGCTTTTCCACTTTGCATCTTAGTTGTTTACGGAAAATAATACCATCTTTTTTTGACAGTGTTGGTTTAAAAAAGCTGTATTTTCCCCTTTTCGGTAACTCAAATAAGCCCCCTCTCAAATACACCCCCCCCCCCTCTCAAACGTGCTTGAAATAAACAAGCCCCCCTCCCATCCCCCCGAGGCTTAATAGGGGATTTACAGTAATGCTATTGGGCTTCGGTCAACTGGTGCCCAGTTGTTCAAGAAATGCTGGATTAGAACACATCCTCAGTCTTTATCTGCACTAGGATTGGACCCATAGATACACTGATTGGCTCTGTGAATAGCAGTCTGTGTTACGTTTCATTTGAATATCCGGCCTTATAAGACAGAATTTTGCTTGACAACGATAAAAGGTATGGACCTCATTTACAGAATTAACGTGTTGTAGTGACCAAATGATGGATGATGGCTTAAGAAAAGGCATATTTGCTTTAAATTCTGACATTTCTTTACCGGGTCCATCGGTGTTCTATTACCTTCACAAAATATCAATTAAAAGAGATGTTCAGGACATGTTTTTATTGAAATATGCGATGGTTGTACAAAATTATTAATATCATTAAGTTATTCTTTTGGTAAATTATCTTTGAAATGTTGTTAATGTAGAGTTCAAATGTCAATAAATTTTTTGACAATTATAAAGTGACGTTGAATTCTTTCATTGTGCACACACCAGCAGCAAAGGCCGGTGGGGGGGGGGGGGGGGGGAGCACTCCCTTATTTGGTTTAAGCGATTATGTGATTATGTGCAAGAGAACAGGGTATGGTTCTTAGGACCTCAAGGCCTTGAGTAGGGTGTACAAATTTATTATTTAGCTTCTTGAACATCGTGCCTCGTTGTAACGGAAACCATTTTAAAGGCGCTGAGTGGCTACTTTTGTGTTAGCAACAATTTTTTCCAAAAAATTCTATTCCCTGATGTTAGTTTGAAAAATTATATAATTCCTACTCTGTATGCAAGACGAAACGAATTAGGGACATAAAATATTTTTTCTTGTCCTAAATAGGGTAGCAAAATGAGCAAACTGGCCAATTTTTGTCTTGCACAGGGTTTGACATCCTTGGCGGCGTACCCCTGCCCTAACGTCCCTTGAGTGCCGCCCCCTCTCCCCTGGGAGCGAAAGCTACAAGAGTCCACATTCCTGTCGGGTAACGGGAAAGAGGGAGCACTGCCACATGCCCAGGGTACTCACCTGATGGGGTAAACCGGAAATTCTGGCTGGAAAATCAAATAACTCGACTTATTTTGTTTGGAAAGCTTCTGTTCAGGAAACACTGATGTATGCTGTCGATGGAGGCGATGCCTTTTTTATACTCCTTTTAGCTGACTTGGTTCTACTTCCTAGGGCGACCTTCTCCCACATGGTCAATTTCAGTCTCTAGATGTTTATCTGGAAAATTTCTGCTACTTTCTCTCCTTTTCAGAGGTTTAATGGCGCGTTTTGGCTCTCCTTTGGGAAACGTGAGTTAATGCTAAAAGCTGAAAGATCTGCACCTCTTAGCTCCTCAGTTATTCTTAGATCGCTTTCACTTTTCATGACAGTAATCTCCTTTGAAACCCTGTAGCCTGCGTAGCAGGCGCCCATGTATGAGCTTATGTCTTAGAGATCTCAGTCAATTCTAAGCTTGTCAATCCATCCTTTCGCTTGTGGAATCCGGAATCCTAGGCTTTGAGGCTTTGGAATCTGGAATAGAGCTCCCATTAGCGATTGGAATCCGGAATCCAAAATCCACAACGTGGAATCCAGAATCCAAGACTGTCTTGGATTCTATTACATCGGGCGACTCTTGGCGTATTTTTCGGTTGTCATATTCTTGGGAAAGCTGTTAATGCCCTACGATGGGAACTCACAACCTGACTGATACCTCCCCTTCCTACAGATGTCCGGGGGGAATGGCTTGGTTGGTATATCCAGATAGAACAAGATGAAAAATGCCCCCCTTCCCCGCCTCCTTTACACCTTGCTTTCAACTGGAAGAGAGTGCTCTCTGATGAGACAGTAACAGTGTGTATATTTGGGCGTGGCGGTGTGGACTCGCTCTTCAAATGGTTAGAGATGCTCTTCGTTCGGAGAGTTTGAGATTTTAAATTGTTTAAAAAGGGTTACCTAAAGTCTGGGCTAACAAATGATGTTGCCGAGCCCTTAAAGTAGTGTATTCACTGGAAAATTGTTGTTGATCGAAATATCTAAAAGTCGAAACTGTTCAAGGAAAGTGATTGGGATTGAGAAGGAGTGATCCCGGTTGATGCTCTTTTCGATTCTTAATGACTCGAAATGCCAGACCTTGCAATTTCCCAGGAGAGCCTCCATCATCCTTGTAGACCGACTCAATTAAGTTGAAGTGAATTAAATTAAAATATTGCGTCTCGTTCCCACGGATTCCAGGGTGCTCCCCTGCTGATTTGATTCCCTGCCGTTGAAATGGTTGGAAATGTGGCAAACCCCCCTGTGGCAAACCATCGATCAACATAGTTTTTATTAAATCTTGTAATAAACGAGTGCTAATAAGTTCTTTAATTTGTTTTGAATTATGATTTCCATCAAATGATAATATTGCTTTGAAGGAGCTTGCAGTAATGGATATTTCATGGATATTCATTCCTATCTTTACGCCGGTCTAATTTCATGTTTATTTTTTTACAAGTTCCGCTACTGATATACTTCTCTCAAATCCCGGCGTCTCAAAGCCAGTATAACAGTTTTTGAGTCGGCTCTTTCTTAGTTTCTATAATCGATTGGCGTTGACAGGAGATGTGACATTTTATTTGGTACCCTACTGAGATGGCATCCTGAACTTTGCCTCTTTTGCAACGGATCTCAGACATGCTCAGAGTATACAAAAAAGAAAAAATCAACTGCCTTTCCACCAAACCGGGTCTGCTGCGTGGGTGCTAGGCGTATTTTGGGAGGGCGAAACCGGCTTGTTTATGTTCGTACTGTTTCCTCCTCTCCTTTGGAAGAGAAGCAGGCAATGCAGGCTAGGTGCGTGCGTATAAGTGCGTGCGCGCGAGGGGGTGGGTGCTGCGGGACACTTACTCTAAACGACACTTACTCTAAACGACATCATAGATATCATACCCTGGGTTCCAGAGGTTATTTTTCCTTATCTAATTCCTGATAGTTCGCGGCGAAGCCTCGGGAGCTTTATCAACCTTAGGCACGCTTTATTTCATCCTAGGTATTTCGAGAACGGAGCTCTGGAGCCAGGGTGTAGATATCATACAGTCTTCAGCAAATGAGGCTACCCTTTTAACACAAAACCATGACCAGGACGAAACTGTTTAAAAACTGCATCCAGGAGTCACCATTTACAAATAAAAAAGGTAAAAGGCGATAGGTTCGAACACTCTTAACCCCCGTGTGTTCTAGCGTGCGAAAGTACATATCGCCCACGCAAGGACATAACGCGAAACAGGATGCGCGAAATAGTACCCTCTGCTCGTGGGTGTTATTCCAGGGGCACCCAACGAGAACATAGTTCAAAAGCACTTAAACATAGCAATGTTGAACGTATTTTAGTATTTAAACGGTAGACATATGCACATTTTTACCCCCTAAAAATTTTTCATCTGTTCGGATTTCCTAGCTGAAAGTCTAGTGATCCGAAAATTGTAGGGATCAAAACTTACCTTTTCGAAAATTTCAGCCAGAAAAAAGGCTCCCGAAAATTCTAGATGACCTTTTTAGGGTGAAAATCCGTTAAAAATGGGCAGTTATATCATTTTTTTTTTTTTGAGGGGGGGGGGGGGGGTCGAAAATCCTAGGAGAGGCGGGCAGGCAAGAAATTTAACAACAAATGTTCCGAAAATTCTAGATCTCAAATCGTCTTCTGAACAGATATTTTCCAAAAATTGTCGTTGCGTGCTTTTGTTATTCCGTTGGTAGTTTCAATAGATGCTCTCCTTTTGGCAATAAACATCTTCTGAATAAATTTGAATGCACCTGTTGTTAGATCCCTTAAAGCAGGGGCGGATCTAGGGGGAGGGTGCAGGGGGTGCGCACCCCCCCCCAAGATAACCTGCCGTTTTCTAATACAACTGGTATTCTGCAAAAAGAAAAAAAAACTAAGTAGTTTATTGGTGTTGAAGTAGAGCAAGAGACGAGTGCACCCCCTCCTAAAAAAAATCCTGGATCCGCCCCTGTAAAGAACCAGCTGGATTCACAACAACAGGATAGAAAGCGTGGAGAGTAATAGTACTTGCAACGGACTTATATTGTATTCAAGTATTTGAAACAGCGGGTGAACAAATAGCGTTGTATGAATGTATTCTCATCAAAAACCTCCCATCAATATAGACAGACAGTTTGTAGCCATTTCAAGTGCATTCGCATTGAGGTTTATTTCGGCAAGAAAGCATTTGCTGACTTTGCCATGCTCTGCGATTGAAAACAAGAGGCGTCGTGTGGCGCTAGCTGACCACAGTCAAGATGGTAATCAATATAACTAACCAGACGCGCTTTGTGGTCAGTCGCTTCCTTTTGAAATTAGTTCCATCCCATTGTTGATCCTTGTTCGCTCGGCCGCACTCGACCTTTGCACCGGAAGTGAATTCAAATCCAAAACCCCACAGTCACAAGAAGAGCACGTCGCTTTCTGTTGTTTGCAATCAATAAAACAAACCAGACTCGCTTGGTGGTTAGCTCACTCCCTTTTGAAAACAGTTTGATCTCCGTCTTTCGTTGTTTGATCACTGACCAATTTAAAACCACTCAGCCACAGCACCGGAAGTGAATTCAGCGCCCAAAACTGCCTCCGTTCAGCAACGAGCACGTACCTAATTTTCTACCCTTTTGTTTTGCATCTTATTTTGCAATCAGTAAAACTACCTAGATGAGCTTTGTGGTGAGTTCGTGTTCTTTTGAAGCTAGTTTCATCGCCTCCTCTTCATTTGCCTTCGATCATCCCTTTATTAACTTTAGATCGCAGGTTTACACCTAGCGATCTATGTTTGATCCACTGACCGGAACTGACAAAACCTTTCAGCCACAATACAATCAAGGATATCAAGGATATGCTCGTAATATTTTTCTTATTTTTGCTTGGAAAAAAAAAGAAGAAGAAGAAGAAGAAGAAGAAGAAAAAAAAAAAACAAGTAACGGTATTACTATTCGCTTTATCTTGAAACATTTCATGAATTTATCCTGCCCCTGTTTCGCTACTTCGCCATAATAGATTGCGTTACAATGTCACACATTCATTTGCGTTACTAGTCTTCATTCATACATGCCCTGTTGTACATGTGGAATGTTGTGGTATTTTCAGTGCAAATCGCCTTGTTCCGTGTTTTAAAAAGTTATATTATTATATTTCCTTTGATGAGAAATTCGCAAACTTTCATCCACGCAAGACCATCAGTGAAAACAAACATCCGACCTAAAGCAAACAGCTTTTCTATTGCGGAAAAAACCCTCACCACACCCTTCCGTGTTATATATATTTGTCTTTTGATAAAGCAGAGTTCCTTTCTCATTAATAACTTTATCAGCTACCCGTTGGGAAACAAATTAACACCTACAAGCTTGCTTTCAAACTGAGAAATCTCAAGACTTTTAGCCTGGCTTGGGCTGGGGTGTGAGAAATTCTGCTCTGCCTGTAGATTTCCATCGTCAGTTTGTCGTTAGAATCAGCAAGGGTTTCTGCAGACAGCTTTGCAGACATAGTTGCCAGCATCCAGATTGAAGTTCACATAGTAAGAAATTAAAATAATCGGAAATTGTTTACAGAAATAGCGGTATCACTAAACGTACACACTTGACTTGTCGCGTGAGACATCATAAATACCCGCTCAAGCAGAAACGTAAACGGCCACAGATCAACTACTGCCCACGTCATTTCCAGTGATATTCTTAGCGGACAGGAAATGTGTAATTGCACAGGAATGCAACTACAATTTCACTATCAGCTGTCGTTATTTTCCCACGGCCTTTCTGAGAGCGGATAACTTTTTCTCGTTCACGCGCTCGACCCAAAAATTTGACCTCTAGATGTACCATGAGCCGACTAATTGCTCAAGAATTTTCACATGTTTTGAACGAAGTAAATCCAACAGCCTGTTGGCTCTTTGAAAAATGGAAAAGAAAATATTATGAAATATTTTAATTCAATAGCAATATAAGTAGCTGCCTGTGAAGCATCGTTACGGTTCAAGAACCATAAAATGTTTTAAAAATATACAGTAAATAACCCCCACGAGGCTTATTTAACCATGTTATAATAGCTCAGCTGTTAAGGAAAAGGGATAGAAAATGTTCAGGCGTCATGCTTAAACATTTTTCAGGTCTGGTTTTACCGATCAAACACTCGATAGGCGTCGATCGAAGAGTCATGCGGCGACATCCGCGAAGGCTTAACATAATCTTACCGCACAATGCACCAAGCAACCAAGTTCATTCATTCTGAACAAAGTGGCGTTCGTGGAATTTCTCACAGTTTACAAAGCAAGTTTGGACAATCCTGAACTTGTGATCTTTAATATCTGTTTGCTTGCAAAGCAAAGCAGTGTTTACATACTTATTTTCCCGGGAACGGCCGAGAAACACGAGAATTCGACTCCTGAATGTTAACATTCTACATACTTTCGCAATAACATCACACCTCAAACATTAATCAGAGGCTAATTGGCGAGAAACATTCATCGCAAAGGGTTTTCTACTAAATACAAACAATACGCTAATCTTGGATTTAAACTTACACTAACCTAACGGATCAAATTACTGAACTTTCAATCCAAATTCATTTGCACCAAAAGCCGAAAGCGGCCAACCATGGTTTTACACAGTAAAAACGGGTATCCAGAATTCTGTTCGAAAACTTCACGCATAACATATCTAATATTCCTTTCATCTGAAAAAATCAAGCAAAACTACAGTCCCCAAGGACTCGAAACAAAACCTACAGCTCTAATCATTGACGTTAATTTATGGAAATCTATACGAGTCTTTCCCGCGCTTTGACGCAATATATGCAAATTATATCCATTCATTCGAACTTTGGCAGTCAAAAAAAAGATCAGATCAAAGTAAAACTTATCGTCATTATAAAGAAAAGCGCCAATTTCGACAAGGAAAGCTCATACTTTTTTTTTTCATTATTTTCCAATCACAAACTGCTTAGCGTTGAGACAACGCAAAAATTTATCACCTTCACTTTGAATGAAATTTGGTTTACAGAGCGGAAGCGCTTGCTACAGTCGCACAACTAAATCGAGACAAATATTGGACCAAATTTTCTAGGATCCTACGCTTTCTTTACAAAATACATATTCTTTTAGGCTTTATATTTATATATATACAATCTTCATCTTAGTTCTTTTGAGTAAAAGACGAGTTAATACACGTAGATTAGAGCAAACAAAAAAGTTATTTTCGCTTTTGTCCTAGTGAATAAAATCGCTCTAAAAGTTCTTCGTTTCTGTGCCGTAGTTTTTCAAGTTCTGCAAGAAGTCTTACTTCATCCTTTTTCAGTTTATCGACGTAATCCTTTGCCTTACGCAAGATAGTTACTTTAGGAGCTCTTTCATTTTCTTTGAGGTCGGGTACTTCTTCTCGGAGAACGTGAAAGCTTGTCTTGAGGTCATTCCTTCGTTTCCGCTCAAGAACATTGTGAGTTGCTCTCTTGCTAGTTTCGCTTTCTTCGTCTGATGTGCAGCTACTTTGTCGCTTTATATTGTCTTTTTTACTCTCTTTTGTAGGACTAGGAAAAGACATGGCCGCTTTCGGTTTCACAGCCACTGGTTTTAGGCGTTTTGCCGGTGGTTCATCAGTGACTTGCGGTAGACGCTTTCGCTTTGGTTTCTCAATGGTCACTACGTCTATTTCTTCTTCTATCAAACAGTAAATAAAAAGAAACCAACTAAATTACAAGTTTATCCCCCAAAATAAACGATCAACGAAAAGCGAACACAGGAAACCACTATTATGAGAAAATTTATTGAAGCTTTAAATTGCAATTGAACAGGAAATAGAAGTATGGCCGTTGGATGAGTTTAATTGCAAATCTTACCTGAATCGCTAGATGTATGAGATCCGCACAAGTTATGATGTGATTCGTTAATAGGATAGGGAAAAACCGTGGAAGGATCCACACAATCAGAGCTAACGTATTCAACTGGCGGAGGAGTCGAACAAGGAGTCTCGTACAGGTCCTCGGCGTTCATACCGGCACCAAGACTTTTAAAATCCGTTAAGGAACTTTCGTAGTTTGAACCGTTCCACATACAGTCCTGAATGAGTTTGGACTTCAGACTGGTCAGAGAAATTTCAACCGTAGCTAGAGGTGTAGCTGAACAGCTGTCCCCGTCTAAATCCAAAATGTCCGAGACAACTTGCAAGGTGTCCGCTACAGAGCCGTAATCTCCACCAAATGAAACGATGTCAATTGGCGAGTGCCGCGGTGATCGTGATGGAGAGCGGGGAGGTGTCGGTAGCAGCTCAAACTTTTTCCAAATGTCGTGGGATGGGACTGGAGAGCTGTAGCCATCACTAGCAACTTCGTCTTTTTCCAAATGAAAGAAGAAAGTCGCGTCCGGGTCGTTTTCCAGCGCAAACGGTTTGCACAAGGATTCGACTTGAACAGCCATTCTACGAGAAACGGAAATAAGATCACACTCTAAACACTACAAATTGTTATACAATCGATATGAAAGGATTCTAATGTTATCTTTTGAAGGAAGTCTTAAAACTTAGTACTGCATCGATATCAAACTGTTAAAAATCGTCAAAAGTTTACTCGTTTAGTAGTTTGAAGGGTGGAAGTCGAATTTTGTCGTTGCTCCCGAGATGGTCATTTAAATCGGTGCGCAGTTAAATCTCTGCTGACATTGCTGAATGAATGAAAACTCGCCGGTGCAAAGCCTGAAGCTTCAAGGACACAATCAAAAGCACTCTCTGTCACTTTTACCTTCTGAAATTCCGGGGGACTGCACTGCTGCAGTTCAAGTGCCTGGAGTTTCCTCTAGAGGTCTTCCGACGGCAACTAGCCCGAATTTCTGCGGCTGAGAAAAGGAACGGGGCGTACAAGCGAAGCAAATTTCAATTCTCCTGCGTAATTTTCAGGAATATTTTAACAAAAACCTTTGGCCAATCAGAAAGCGTAGCTAATTAGCGTTACCATAACAACGTCATTCCAAACGTGAGTACTTCACTCACAGAGCACTGCAAGCGTGAAATCCTTCTCTCCAAAAAGACGTTCTCGGAAAACATTTGTTCCGCGTTCTGTGGGTTAACCTGATTTGCTGCTGTATTGTAAACAGGTTTAACCTGGACTGCATATTTCAGCTGGGCTACGGTGTTCGAACTCTTCGGCTAATATGAAGGTCTTGTTTGTGTTTTTAGCGGCTCAAAGTCCCCAGGGTCCCGAATATAAACAAAAGCAAAGCACTTTAAGGAATTTTTTCCTATCGACAGGTTGAAGACACCGAGTAACATTTTAGAGGTCATTTTATCATAAAACAGAGCTTTTATAGTAATGAACCCTCTCATAACAAATATCACTCTTTAAACACTTCTCAACATTTTCACGAAAGCTACGACCGTTAATAGCTAATTCTTTTTAAACTTTTCAATCAAAATAATTTTTAATACGAAAGTATTTAATGTGCAGCTGTCAAGTCCGCAGGTTTGAGTTTAGCCATTGAGATCAAGGATTAAAACATGACTGTCAAAAGAATAGTCTATTTTCTCTCTGCAGTCGACCGGAAACAAAGTCACGCCGCTTGATAGATAAAGCAACTCTGGGAGCTTTTCAAACAACAGATTTGTTGGATTGCTCTGCTCTGAGAGATTGCATAAATAGATATTAGATGAAATGACCTATATTTCTAAGATCTTGATGGATTTAATGTTGAGATGAAATACTTTTCTCGGCAATTACAAGCGGATTTAGTACAGAACAATGGGTGTAAAGGGGATTTAATTTAAATTGTCCCCGAATATTACTTTTGAAAGACTGTGAGCTTTGACCATCATTTATTCAGTCCAATTTTCATCTCAAGCCCGGGTTAGACCGTGGAATTTTTTCCGCTGATTCAGACGCCGGAAACTGCCACCCAAGGCTTCTTCCCGCGAAAGCCGTTCAAATGACTGACAGTGACATAGGTCGAAAGATTGACTGGAAAAGCCATGTTCATTTATTAAAATGGCAGCAAAGAGGGTCACTCAGGTTATCTAAACGAATTCAAAAGCAATCATCCCAGGCAAATAAACGGAACAAAAAACTTAGCATGAGTCAGAACACTACCACACCACAGCTAACAACTAATCAAGGCACCAAAAGAGTGGCATAAAAGCGAAAGTTATCTAACGCTATTACGCAATCGTTTGGTGACACATTTAGCATTGTTATCTCAGTAGATTGTTATTTTATCACCTAAAGGCGTTTTTACTATGAGCCAGGTTCTTGCAGAAGGCCACCCACGGACTCCACGGTACTGAGAAACAACGATAAGCTCTTGTTTGTATTTACACTTCAATCATCGTTGAAAAAGGCCGAAACCGCTGGTAATGGAACCTTCCTGTTCCGTGCAATTATCATATACAGCCTTGCACGAATAAAAGAAAGCTTGTTTACAAGCCAAGGATACGGTATGCAGATAATTGGTCCCAAAAGTCTTACGAAATATTTTAAATCCTAAATATTGCTCAACTACGATGAATTGTCATAGGACACAGTACAAACCGATTTAGAAAATTTCATGAACAAACCGTCCAATGGAGGAAAAAAGAAATTTTATAGATAGCGGTGCACGTAAGAGTACAAATGTTCTGAATGCTCTACTATTACAAAATGAGTATCATTAATATGACAGTAAATAGTCGTTTACAAAGTTGTTATTATTGTCTTCTTAAATAAACTCAAGAAATTCTTGTTTAATTAAGTTGTTACCTTAAAAATAGAATGGAAAAGTGCTTTGAACAGAGAGGAAAACTCTTTCACAAAAATAAAATCATTGTCAAATGATTTTTAAAAAGTTGGGCTCGGTTCAAACGTGCCGAATTTACTGCAAATGAGCGAGAAAAATTGACTTTCCTCATTAGCATTGAATTCGGGACATCAGGTGAAAATGTGACTTTTAAAACGGGGCTTTCGCTTCAAAAAAGTACCCTCAAGGCTACGCACCTTTTTCCGTATTAAACTTTGTTTCGTGACATGTAACATTATTAAAAATTGCTAAAATCGTTTAACGGATTCATGTATTTGTTGTGACCTTTCGAGGCCTTTGGCAGGTTTTATTTTAAAATGAAACAGAATTAAACATGATTTGCTTATGTTACATATTTAAACAAGAATGTTTTTAGGATCAACTTTCCCAAGTTTACAGGTGGAAGGAAGCGGAAAGTTTTTGATATTTTACACGGGTAAGACCAAAAGAAATGTAGAAAAATATTTCTTCCAGTATCCTTGAAAAACGAGAAATATCGTGGAATTCACACCGGCCATGTAATCTGTTCTATACAGAAGTTATGCTAAACTGATTAAAATATCAACATTATAAATTCCTGGACGCAACGGAAAAACTTATCCACTAGGCAACTTAGTTAAACAAATTAATAAAAATTCCATCATCGTAAGAGTTAAACAGCTTGACGATTTTATCACAACAATAAAACATGCAAGTAGACGGCGATTGAAGCTCAAAGAAGAACATTCTTTCTTTTCCTTTCCGCCTTGCTTCCTTGCACTCAAGATAAAGGTCACGATTTTTAAAAACAAATTCTTGTTGTCTGCCAAGTTCTGGATTGGTCTAAACATTGCAATTGCGTGCCACAACTGCACTTCACTGACTTCATCGAAATTTCAACACAGCAACTAAACGTTTGAAAGACGGCCCTTTAAGGTTTCTCCTTCGAGCTGAATTGCTCTCAGACCGAACATCCAAAGTTTGGTTTCTCAAAGTCATCCAATGATGAATTTTTGAGTTGCGTGCAAACTCGGTGAAGGCATTTAACTATGACATTGCTGTCTTATCAAAAACTTGACCTTTTGTGTACCCCAAAGTAATGTACTGATATATCTATAAATACCGCCACTTGAAAAGTGGTGGCGCTCGATTCTTCTGAGAGCCAATCATCGATTATAAAGACCTTAACTAAGTATATCTTTGCCATCGTGTCAATGAGCTATTTCGGCGAGATTCCTTAAGTTTTGCTTTCGTGTTGAGTATTTAGAGACCCCCAGGAAAGCACCAAAGGACCCCTAGTTGTTTAAAAGAGTAAGCTTTTATGTTAGTAGATCGGTTGCTATCCGTAAGGATATGTTTCGAAAGGCACTCAGTTCTAGCTGAAAGATTTTCCCGCCCGTTTGAGGAAAGAGGCTCTTTGACCGTGTTCAAAAAGAAATCCGAATTCAATTAACACTTTAAAATTGCGACAGAGAATAAAAGTATAAATGGTGCCGCTGCCTTTAAAGGTTATTTTTTTTAGAGACACTTGAAATCTCTACTCTTCTTCTAACAAGAACACTTGGCATACAAATCAGCGATACCTTTGAAGGTTTCGATTCATGTAGAGCGCTTTTTGCGTCATAGGCAGCGTGATTATACAGTGACAAAAGCCTAATAATCTAAAGTATTATAATCGTCTAGTATGTGATGTCTTGTGTATTAATCATAATCAACGTTGTCAGCAGTAAATCTGTAGCGTTTTACTCCGCATCACTGATAAACCGTGCAACTCTTTAAGCTTGTGCCCGAGGTAATGTGTACGTGAGCTAGACCAGAGGGGTGCTGGGAAGAACACGCGCCAGATTTAATTTCGCGCCAGATGGGAGGCTTTTGCACGCGTTGCCAGACGTTCCGCAACAAACTGGTATGATATTCCTGTAAGTTAATATTGTTTTCCGTTGCAATAACTACAAAATGGGAACAAAAGTAGACTGTTGTAATGAAAATTACTGAATCGTATCGTACACAAGGACTTTAATCCTAATGATTACACCTATTTTTGTTATACAATTTTATGTGTGATTAGTAATTTCGAGTAAGAGAAATGGAATAGTGATAACGGTTTTCCAGAAGTAGGATTATATATTTTGCGGACAGCAAGCTAGCCGGAAAGGGGTGGGCAAAGCAGATTTCACCGGTTCCTTAACCGGGATTTTTGGCTACAACAAGTCTTTGAGCAGAGTAGCTTGTTTGCATGAGTTAAAAATGAACATGAATACTGCTAAGACAATATCAGATTTGCGCATTTTCATTCATGCATGTTTTACCCCATTCAAAGCTATTGTCCAGTTCAAGTACAGTTGCACTTACATTGATTAACTGACGAGTGTTTTAAAAGTAATCATATTTAGTTGTTCGGTCTAATCCACTGACAAGTCTGACACCCTACAGTTATTTCCGTAAGGCATTAGCTACAAGACTGCAAGTTCCGTCCATTCATGCAGGACTAACACTTCATATTATCCGTTAATTAGTAAACGGTAATTCAACTATACATTTTAATTCTCAATATCCCGTCTCCAAAAACTAGTGATATGTTTAAAAGCGTAAGGAAAAATGAACCGCATATCGTATCGCTTATATTACTCTTAGGAAGATCGTTGGAGTTGAAAATCATGCATAGAAACTTATTCGACTGAAAAAATCCTGTAACATTTCAAAAGAGCAGTTCTAAGGCAACTTCCACCAGGATAATGACTAGTCCAAAAACACAAATAAATAAACAAATAAATACATGAAAAAATGAATGAATGAAGTCAGAGCATGCAAGAGAGAAAGAGACTCCGAGGCGTCATTTTCATTTTTGAAAGAGCACTGACCACCCACACTGCATTGGGGCCGGATTGTAAGATTGCTTATTCCTAGCTCTAAATCCATTGGACCAAATGAACGACTGGCTGAGATTTAATGAAACAGAATGAGAGTGAACGAATGAGAATAAAATCATTCAATGTCCTCCTGCGAGCAAATCATGCTGGAAAAGCCAAATGGCCAGCCTTCAAGTTTCAGTACAAAAAAGTTTTCTAATGTTCGTACTAAACGTAAAATTTATAGTAAGCAATACAAGAAATGTCTACTGTTCTTTACATTTTAAGCCGAGAATACCTTTCTGTTACCCTTAAAAAAGAGAAAAAACTTTTAAAACTAGTGAATTTACTGACCTTTCTTACTCAGTTGTGTTATATGGTTGTGGGAAATCAAATCAATCGGCAAATTTCTAGAATTCAGTCTGCTAGCTCAGTTCTGTTACTCTTGGTAGCCAACAGAAAACTAACTACTTGCATGAAATCAGCTCTGTAAAACTGTGGCCGTCAATCAACATGTCTTTTGTCATGACTGAGTAAGGTCAATACAGGCTCGTAATCGTCTGTTTGTTTGGGATTTAGCCAAATGGAAGATTCTTAATCGGCGGTTTCGAGAAGTAAGCACCAATATCCGTCTTACTAAAGTTGCGGTGTTTCTAACAAAGAGGAAAGTACGTCTAAAACGTGACAGGACAACAAACTATTTTTTGAACGGATCACTTTTAACAAGATCACGTTCGGAAAGGTCTAGCAGATACGATCAAAGATGTACTGTCTCGTTGGCATGCAAGATTTGTAATCTTTCGTTTTATAAAAGCAAACAGCCATTATTATGTCCAATTATATGTAAATTCGATTTATAAAAGAGAAAGGAAATACCGTCAATGACTGTAAATTTCGAAGCAGCACGTGAAGGTGAATTTCGGTACAAAAAATGTATTTTAAATGTAGAGGCATTCTTTAGTTGTCTTGGTGTTACATCTCTTCATCGCCAGGGAATAACGTCCCCAAATAAATGTCGTTTTTCAGCTTTGAAACTTGCGTGCAAAATCATTTCTGATGTTATTGTGGTACATCAATATTTGGTTTTGTTCGCCGACGATAATAAAGCTGTATAATCTACAAGCATTCTTTGTTTTTACTCCAGTCTGAGACTTTTGAGCGGGACTGGGTACAAACGTGATGACGTACGTAATGAGTTAATTTTCTACGTCACCAATCCAATTTGTTTCACTTTCTGAAAGAGCTTTCTGATTATCTTTTGGTTATTGTAGCTATTTATAAGTTCATACTCCACCGATGGTGGTGTTTTTCTTTCAGTTTTACAATAAATTATGACAGGAAAAAAGCGAAACAACTCGACTTGTCTGTAGCCGACACAATGACCCTGTATGGTGTCTGGAGAGGGGTGGTACTCACGGAAAGAAAGAGTGGTTTTATACATATACCCTGACTAGTCATTTAGTGTTGTGCTCTTAGCACACGGATCATATCAGTGTTGTGGGTCTTAATTTTACTTATCAACGGTCTGCAGCTTCCATTGATATTGTTTTCTTTTTTAAAAAAGTTTTACTTTCATCGAAACAGAAGAAGAGTAAAGTAGTATCAGCTTTGGTTTCGAAACTCTTTGATGTTAACTGCCTAAGAAAACAGGCACTTTTAGTGATCTTCTAACATGTGTTTTGCATTAAATTTTTTGCACTTTCTAGTCATGACGTTTTCATTGAATTTTACAACAATCGAGTGTAGCCCATGTCACGGAAAAGAGGCGTCCACCGTGCGTTATCACTCGGGTACCTATCTCTCGGTTCCGCTCGCCTCCAACCTGTTTAAAACCGATAAGACTTTTTCATCACCTAGAAACCGATATAAACTAAAAAAGGCGCAATCCTACATATTCCCCATTACTGTTACATTCCCAAGAAAGGCAACACAAGCTTACGATCTGATTCTGTTGCACAGCTCACCCGCCATTCTTAACTTCCAGTGAAAACCGCAAGCACATTCAAACCATTCAATGCATGAGAATACGGTAAAACTCTGCTAGAATCATTCAGAACGGCGGTATATTTGACATAGGCTACCGTCTGGAAAGAAATTTTTGCCGGAGTTTATTTTTGCGGATTGGCGATTTTTTGTGTTTTCGAGAACTAATTTTTGCGATTGGGACAGATTGGTTTTTCTTGCCGGGATTTAATTTTTGCGATTTTCATAAAGTACCCAGTACCAAGCATTAATAATATTTCGTTTTTATTGAGTACGTGCAATAGAAATTTCAAACAATATGACGGTGTGCGTCAGTATTTCATTGTATACCGCTTTGTTTCTGAAAGAAAGAGACTAAGTGAACAGACACGATTTCTCGGCACTGTATTTTTGTGTGGTGAATTTAAGCTAGAGAATATTTTCTCTGGAGTAAATTTTCCCGGTAATTTTTATTTGCGGGAACTTGTTTTTGCGGATCCCTGGAAAAATCGCAAAATTAGGACCCGCAAAAATCCCGTGCCACACGGTACGCCGGGTGGGTGAGAGGGTTTGACAGTATTTTACCGGCGAACATCCTTACTTCAAAAACACCAACCACGTAACGATGTTTTTTAGTTGCTTTAATTGTTAAGCTATGATATTTGTCAAGTGAACTATTTGTTTCCAAATTATGCCGATTTAACCCAAATTCCTTGGATCATGGCTGATTTAGAATTGTCAGTTTATACAGCCGGTCCAAGGTCTACCGTGGAAAGCTAAGGCCACCCTCCTACATTGTGTAATATTTTTTGTCTCCTCGAATGCGTTTACTCTTGTCTCGACCCCTGCCACTAAAACCAAGGTGACTGTTGAGCGGAGAAGATCTATACTTTAGTTGAACTTCTTACATTGACACAAGACTCCAAATTGACGATCGTACGTGCATAGACTTTTTGAAGAGAGGAGAACCAGAGAAAGTGTTATGATGGTTAGGTTGGTCTATGCCAACAATTATCAGTAACAAGTTAAGACAAAAATCATTTGCTGCCTACTGATCGAGTTCATTAGAGCAGTAATTTCACGACAGTTGAGGTCTAAATTCGTACCGATGAGCATAATTAGCAAAAAATCTCGCGCCACTGTACTCAGCCAATCAGAGCATCATAAATTGTCGGATCACGTTTTTCCCGCTCTTGAAGAACGCTTCGTGTATTGGCATGGATTTCTGATGGGTTTTTATAGGAATGGTTAGAGGCATAATTAGAGACCCTAATGGGAAGAATTATCACGTAATTATACGATAACCTTGTGAGGTTTTCTGATCGTCATAATCACGCACGCATTAAAGCTTATAGAGTTTTTCTCGTGGGTTATCATTGTAGTAGAATTATGTTAAGCGCCTGAGAATTTAATGGATGATGAGCACGAGGGGCCCTTTAAACACTTTCCTTGTTTTTTATTTCTTAATTTGGTTTGATTTCCTCATGATAACTCAGTCAAGTTTATGCGGATGTCGTGCGAAACCTAGACCTATCCTAGCATAATACTATTTACTTCTTTGAGGATGGCAAATTTTAAAATTTATCTCAGCATAATTTATAGCACTATTTCTATTTTCAATTTTGACTTTTATTTTAATGTCACCAATCAGTTTAACAGCTAAATATAGTACTCAAACACTCAAAATTATTGAGGTTCATTCACTCATTCATACGTGTAGATACATTGCGGTTACACATCAGTGACGCTGTCACAACGTACGTGTCCATTTCTTGAGTCTAGTATCTGGAAAAAAATAGTAGCTAAAAGACTCTTTTGAACTATCTTTTGATGTGTATAAACTAGCCGGATTTCTGCACACAAGCTTCTTCATTTATTGGCCGTTAAACAGTCTAAACAGGTTAAGGGAGAACGCAAAAGGCCCACTTGAGGTCTTTTTCATGCTAATGATGCAATCATACACTTTTGCTAAATATTTTTATTGAATGATAGCTTATTAGACCGCTTCTTGGAGTACACATTCGGAACTGCAACAATTACGTGATTAAAAGTGTTTATCGCAATCACTTTCAAGCCAAGTGCTTTAAAATAACTGAGACGAGAGGAGATTATCAGTAGTTTTTGATTAATTGTACGCAGCGTCCATACATCTGTTCTTTAGCTGAGTTGAAGAAAATCGTAATCAAGAATTGTTATTCGAGAATTCGAATTGATCCTGTTCAAAAAAGGTCAATCGTTTGATTTTGAATCTATCGACTTCGGACTACTGACAAAACTTTTTTTCGGAAACGAACCTAAAAATAGGTGGTTTGAATTAATTGCAAAAGGTTTAAATCTAGGAAACTAATGTCATTAACAGATTCACAAGCTTAAAAACAAATATAGCTGTACCTCAACGACGTGTTGCTATCGAGTGCGGTCGTAGACCACACTAACTGTAGATTTGGTCCTCTCTCGATACTTCTCCTCCTCCTCCTTCTCTCTCTTTCTTCCTGTGCATGATAAAGCTGACACCGGTGGAATAACGATTATAAGAAGCTGCGTGTTGATCCGAAAATTACGGAGACTGGCGTACACGACACATGAAAATAGCGAGACAACGCACGTGTCCATCATCATACCTCGATAGAAATATCAAAATTCAGGGCTTCTATACCGTCCAAGCGTGATTTCAAGGTCACCACCTTACGTGAAGGTGTGACAGAAATGTAACCTGCGCGCGCGGCAGCAGTTCAAAAGTGAAAAGGATGAAGGAAAATTAATGGGAGCGGCTTAGCATAGACGACGATGGCTTCACCTCGCGTCGTGAAACGATGGCGAAGAAAATTTACAAAAAAGTGTGTCACATGCAAAGCTAATCTAAACCTATTGCTTTTTGCCGTTCTCTTTGCTGTCGTCGACGTTGCTTACCGTAAGTGATCGATTAAGCGCCCCGGCGCTTATTTCATTGTGCCTGTCATAGGTGCGTGCTTATCCGAGAGCGACCCTTATTTCAACTACGGGTAAAACACTGAGGGTAATGTAGAGAGAATTAAGTGAGGCGCGTACTAGGTATCTACAATTCAATATAAAATATGTACCTCGAACTGTTATATGAACCCGGTTTGAAGAGTTTCCCTACATTAAAACGTTAGAACTCACGAGTTGGTCGAGGTCTTATGGTTTAAATTAATATCTTTTTATATCAAGCGAAGTAACAAAAGTGGGGCGTTAATTCCTAAAGGCCCAAATTAGCGCCGCGGCGCTTATTTTAAAAACTATTTTCGGCGAAGGCTTTATCGATCATTTACGATACGCTCCCAACAAAGAAGGCGAGAAATCGGACGCGCGGGAACTCGATAGGTGTTATAGGGAAGCTAGTCCACCTCATTCGTCAAAGAAGACACTTTCACAAGGAAAATTTTTTTTAATTTCTTTATCTTTGTATCGAGATAATTCATCTAGACAAAAACTACCTCTCGAGAATTTCGGTCTTGAAATACGACAAAGGGATCCGACGGATCCATGACTACTTTGTGCTGAAGCTTTTAGTTTGCGACTCACTCAGGTGGACTAAACATTAGACAGAACGGTTCAAAGATCATTCCCTGTTTCTGCTAGGTTTTTCTGGTGTCTGTAAAGCGAGTATATGAGAATATGTGAAAAATGTCCGTTGTCCATCTTAACCAGGAGTCCGTATTTAAACGGGCAGTTTTAGAGAAAATATATCAGCTTTTCGTTGGGACAACGCCCGGGGAAGGGGGAACTCCGCATATGAAAGTGGTGGGGATGCTCGTCGTCTCGCTTAGGGGTGTAAATTTCGGATTTTGGTCTCATTAAGGGTGTTCTGGGCAAAACGCCATCATATTTAGCAGTGAAGGACTCGTTTAGCGTTGTACGCGAAAAAAAAATAAAAATATGTATTTGATATGTATATTTTTAATTCGTTTTATTTACTCCATTCATATAATCCAAGTTTTCTCATTTGTCTGTGTTTTAACATAGTCTCTTTTAGGGGTCAAAAAAAACTTGGACCACGCCCAGATCGGTCTCCTTTGGGGGTTTAATTCAAAAATTTCCGACGAACATCCCCACCCCTTTCATATGCAGAGTCCCCCTCCCCACGGGGGACAACGAAACTGTCTATTATATACGGGTGCCCGTAGAGCGGGGTTCCACTGTGAGAAAACATCAGTGACAAACGCGGAATTTTCTCGTTTTTGCCTGATGAAACCTTCCTCTTTGGTGGCGTACAGGAGACCTATGTTACTATGTGCCCGGCCCAGGGGCTATGAAACCGCGCGATGCGTTCGTGGATGTGACGTTGCCAAATTAAAATTTCGCAATAGTGTTTGGGAAACCGGCTGCAGATTTAGGGACTTTGATCGATGATCTGCGATCACCGCAAATTCGAAAAACGCCGGTTAAAGCGGAACGTGTTTATACACGATCAGAAAACAATGAATGGACTAATTTGGCAATATATTCTTTAAATATTCATGTCCTAATCGGCGTCTTGTTGCAATTGTAGGCAGTGAAAACCCGCGAGTAAGAACGCGGTTTTTAAGAACATGTTGGGCAAAAAATGTCAGTTAGGCCCCCTTTATAAAAGAACCCGATTAGTCTAAAATTTGAAACAAGTTCTTATTTTCTAAAATGTATGAAAAAGATTTTGTACACTTGGGCAAATAAGAGAAGTCAACATGCTTTCAGGAGACAACTGACACTTAATACTGCCAATATATATTGACAATAGGCCATTACCCTTTCCTAGCCTGCGAAAACAGACTTTTCTCCTCGTTCATCACGCGAGGAGAAACGGCTGTTTTCGCAGGCTAACCCCTTCCCAGATTCGCGCGGACAACGGTTCAAGAGAAGGCGAAGGAAATGGGGCTTTGATTGGGGCCCAGTATTTCTAACATGCATTTTGAAACGTTTCTTCAAAAATTTTGATACTGGCGGATAAATTTGTAAACGAAAGTAAAGTGGACAATCAGAAGTAAACAACCTTTTTCATTTCAGTTCACACAGTTCTACAGGAGGCGATTGACTACATGTAATCTAAGCTACAATTTCATATTTCTAGGAATACAAAATTAAAGGTACACTTATTTGACAGAGGAAATGTTGAACAAAATATACTCGCATTTCATACAAAAATTCAGTTGTAAAACAATTTAAAAGCCTACTTATTCATACTCTAAATATTATTCAAAGAGGTCTTCCTAGATTAATTACCTAAATGTAAGATATCTGGGATCTATAATGATGACTACAATTCTGTACAAAAACGGCCGCACTGAACTCATGGATAACTTTTAATTATTGTGTATTTTAATGTGAATTTACTAAAATGCAAGTGGCCTTAAAGAAAGGAGGGTTAATTCACCTAATTTAGTAAGATTTCAGCTTCAAACATACACCTTCTCACCACTCACACAAGAGCTAAAACGTGTTTTGTTATACAATAAAGACCTTAGGCTTCGAGGACGAAATTTCACTTACAAAGATTTTTTCGCGTATTCTAAAAAAGTATACCCCCCGGAAAGCTCATTGTACTTTTTTCGCGGGAAGAGTTATTAGGGTTATTTTTATTGAAGGAAGTTAAGCCCTCTCCCGATCGCAAAATCATAGAACTTCCAGCTAAAACTCATAGTAGAACGACCACGGCTATCACGCTTTCCCGCCATGACGTGCGTTCACGTGCGCGCGCTGAGGAAAACTCGTTCTAGAGGTCGTCCTGGTCTTAGAATCTTAAGGTCTCTACCGTTTAACATTATTGACCGATGACTGACAAGACAGAAAAAAGTTCCACTGTAGTAAACACGAGCCACAAACAGTTTAGCCTTCAAGTTTTATGTCAGTGGTGTGCATGGGACTGAAGTCACAAGTGAGCGAGTTCTGTGTTAACAGGGGCTCCTGGAAGAACAGGATACCCAACTCTCACAATTCACTCAGAAGAAAAGCAACCAATCTGACTCGATCCTTGAAAGCAGAGCTCCCTAGGCGATATGCGAGCTGTGCGTAAATAATTATAGCAAGTCTTCGCATTAACTTTTCATTTACAATGCTCCAAAACGTTTTCAGCTGAAGGAAAAAATAATGCTTGAAACTTCGGCCTAACCGAATGAGTTCGTAACGGAACCAGCGTGTGTGTGCAGAATAACCAGTGAACCATCAGAAAACAACGATAGCTCAGACAAGGAGAATTTTGACTAAAAGTTATCGACAACCGTTCATGGTCTCTTAGCGCCCTGAGTCTTACTCAAGGTGCCGAGGTTCTTTTTTTCTTTCACCATTCCTGCCGTGCGCACAGGTTTTTTCACCCTAGGTATTTCGAGAACGCATCTTTGGAGTATGGGTATCTTAATCTACGAGTGGCTTCTCACTTTCTTTTTTCCAGCAGAGTTAAGCCTACGCAAAGACGTTTTTGAGCGACGCTCTTCAAGCGGAGGTGCTCTTATTGCATTTTTGGACAAGGCGTTTGCCCCAATTTTCTAGCACTTTTGAAAATCTGAAAGCGTCAACGTTTATTAACCCTTTAGGTCCCAAGAGTGACCAACATCAATTTTCTCCCAGCAACATCAGCAGATCATCAAAAGTAAAGGTTATGAGAATTACTTAATTGATTACCAAAGAGAGAACACTTTGATCTCACAACTTTTCTCAAAAGAAATGTATGGAGATCAGTCTGGAGAATTTGTATGTGGATCTTGGGGCTTAAAGGGTAAAAAGGGAAAAGACATCACTTCCGGTTGACGTGACTGGCTCAAAAACGCTTGCTCAACTCCCTAATAAGGAAAGAGCTTGACTGAAATAAAAGACGCGCGAAAAAATGGGGCAACACAAACTAGAGCTATGACTCCTCGCGGAAAGTGATTTTTTACGTGTCTCTTTACCGTGAAAATAATTGAAGTTCTCTTAGTCCAATAATTCCTGTTCACTTGGCTCCGTTTTACAAAATCGGGTCCGCCCTTTTTGAAGTAACTAATAGCGGTTTTGGGAACCTGGATCTCACAAAATTAGACAAAAAAGCATGGCCCTTTTATATGTCAAAAAAAAGCCCAGATTCACGCTACAGTGAAGGGTGTCTTTTTCTTGATCAAAGCGTAGAGAATATTTTACATAACTATGAGATATAAACAACGAAACAAGTGGGCTAAATTCTTTAAACTTGCGATGATTTTTCCAGTTTTAAATATCACTGTTACCAGAGTAGTGAATAAAAAAATGTTATCAAACAAAATGCTAACAATCCCTTTTCAGTTTGTCGAGTGGACGAGTTGTACGGCTAGCGTCGGCGAGACTTTGACTCCGAGGGAAATTTACAAAGGATAAGACAAGTACTTAAAACTAATATTGTCATTTTCAGTTTTAAAGTTGGATCCGTTGGTTTACTGAAAAAGGTTTATGTGTTTGGAAACTGCAAACTTGTCCGCGCTATTTGTCAACATCAACAAGGAATTTTGCTCTCTTTTGAATCTTCAACGAAAATGCTCAATATTTTGTTTTACAATAACTGAGCGAATCCTCGCGCGCTGATTGGTCGAGAGCTATGGTTTATGAGAGTATAGACCATGGAAATGACGTAACATGTCACGCAGTGCCGGTTGTTTTGTTTTTGGGTTTTCGTAAAAAAATAAATGATATTGTAAAAAACAAATCGACCACAGTTTTCCACGGTCTACACTCTTATAGACCATAGAAATGACGCCATAAAATGTTCAAAACTTTGCAGTGAAACCACTCGCCTGCGGCTTGTGGTTCCACTTGAGGTTTGAACATTTTATGAAGTCATTCTATAAGACCGTAGACCATGGAAAATTGTGGTCGATTTGTTAATCACAATGGAAATATAGTTACACTTATACTTTGTTGCCTACGATTCCAACGAAAGAAGTAAATTAAATTCTAGTAAATAAAAAGGAAAACGCCTTAAACGATGTACCGTGCCCAACGTTGACCAAACAAACGCGTTTTTTCCCAATTTCCTCTTGGCTCACACTAGTTTAACTCAATTATTCTCATTCGACTTGCTCACCCGTCGCTCGCCCGCCCGCCCGACAACTCTCAGTCCCGCATTGTACAATGTCAGCAATGGCCTGATCTTGGCTTTTTCTGCAATCTTAAAGAGTTTGCTCGCAAAAAAAGCGGCCACGTAGTTTCGTTATTTATACAAAAAAAACACCAGATAACAGCAAAAGGCGACTCCAATATAAGACAATACACGTGTTGATGGAGGAAGTTTTGATCTTGGTTCCCAGTGGAAAGAAATTAATTAATGTTTAAGTTGCGTTTAAGTAGATAGAGTGTTAGAAGTTTTATATATCAACCCTGGATACATTCTGCCTGCAACGTTCAGCGTTATTTTTAGCAGCACGGCCATCACCCAGAGCCTTCAAGATAATTTTAGCGGACGATCTCTCAAACAAGAAGGGCTTTGATGTTCTTTGGCGTAGTATCATCGTTTAAGTGCTTCGTGCTATACCTAAAACCAGAAAGAAAGGGGGCCTTGATCAGATGATCTAATTACGAATTCTAAACAAGAAGCTGAAACGGGCACTTTCCATTCAGCCCAAAATTCCGGAAATTTCGGTTAGAAATCAAATGGAACGGACCATCCGTTCGGTCCAACCAGAATACTTGGGACAACCTTTGAAGGTGGTCCACTTTGACCGGTCCGGTCATTTCAGTCGGTCGGACCAAAATGTCCCTTTTCATTTGAAAACACTGTTAGCCCAGTACTGCTCTTTTGCGTCCTGCTAACAAGAAGAATAACCAAACAGTAACATGTGGTGGCTTGGGTCAGGTCTGTGCAACCGGCATGTACCGTTCCATTGGGCAAGTGGAATTTCCGAAATTTGAAACCGGAATTTTTGTTGAATGGAAAGCGCCCCTCTCGTTTCTAAAGTGACGAATTGATGCACCATGATCCGAGTGATCTTGGATGCTAAAGTCAATGTATTTAGCACGAAAGCACTAGTTGGGGACACTTTTTTTTACGTCTCCTACCGGTGACGGAACCGCCATTTTACGTGGTCATCCGAGCCACGCGAAGGTCCAGCCGTTAAGGCAGCACCTTCAATTCTCAGTTATTTTTAAGAACCTGAGTATTGGTCCGGTCCCGGGAATCGAACCCGCTACCTCCCGCTCTGCAGTCAAGCGCTCTACCGACTGAGCTAAGGCTGCCGCGGTAACTTGGGCAAACACTTTGTAGTTCGTCTGGTTACGCGTCTCAAGTATAAGGACGGGCACAAGACGCATGATTCCGTTCAGACGAACTCAGTACCTTTCGTTGTGCAGCGCGTCGTTCAAGACGTCTTAGGAAGGATTGTTCGTCCAGGCGCATAATGTGTCTTGTGCCTGTCTTTATACTCGTGACCCATAACAAGACGAACTTCAAATGTTTGCCCAAGTTCGTCCAGACAGATAATACCACTGTAGTATAAAAACGGTCACAGATGCTTTATCCGTCTGGACGGATAATGCGTCCTATAGTGTAAAAACCGCGAATCCTAATCCGGATCATCCCAAAGGAGCCACCGAGAACGATAAACGTATTTCTCATAAGAGTGTCGAAGTACTTTCGTGACTGAAGATTCCCGCCGCAAGCGAAAAAAAATCTCTGGTACCCAGGGTATCCTGGATAAATTTAAAGAGGATAACACCTAGGACTAGTTTGGTCTATAACATTATGAAAGCAATGCTCTCTGTCTTCTTCCTTTTTTGATAACTGTGTATCCTTAACATAGCAATCTTACAGAAGTGTTCAGAAGTATGATCTAAGCATTCTTACCGTAAAGCATTAAGGAGACCATCTACCGAACCTTGTTGTTGATCTTTTAACACTTTTATTGTTGCTTTTATCTGTAATACCAAAACCAGACATCATTAACAAGTTACATACGATAAAAAAAATTAAGTAAAGCACAACGTATGTCTGAAATCAAGACGTTATGGTCCCATATAATTATCTTGAAAGCTTTCTCTTTATGAAAAAACAATAAGGGTTTCCAGAAAGATTTCAAAATGCCAGGTACATGCAGTAGGACACTTCCGAGTTCCAAAAACCCTCACTTTCAAAATGAGGCTAGGTGTACAACCTTTCTTGTGAAAATGAGTTTTATTTGCATGAGAATGAAAAATGATTTCCATATCAAAGATGAGCACCTACCCTCGTTTTGAAACAGAGGCCCGGGGGAACTCAGAAATGGCCTATTGGTAGGCAAGGAATTGAAAAGCTAAGATGTTCTTTTTGTCCTATTTTCATAAGTAGCCGGAGATCATGCTCTTTATAATAGCCAGGGGCAATCCCCAGCCCCCGGCCTGCCCCAAGTGAAAGCCCAGGAAAATAATTGCTTCTTGTTGGTTAGAAAAGTAGATGAAAATACATGTGACCCATTGCTTTCGGAACTTAAGCCCACAATATCTATCAACTCAAACTAATGCAGGGTTCACAGCAAACAGTTTAAAATTGTTTACTGTGGGTGTTCATTAATATTGAGAGTCCCTGTAATTGTGTATTCCCGGAAAATATCCACAGCCCCGCCCTCGCCCCCCCCCCCCCCCCCTTTACGGAGGGGACTTTTGATTTAGACCCCAATGACAACTATCTGTCGCATAAGCCGTGAAAAACAAAATTCAGCCGACCGTTAATAAGATATCATCAATCAAAACAATAATTCTTATTTTAAGACCGTTAACAGTACAATAACTGCTAGCTTGCTCAACAGAGAGGCTGTTAGTTTTTGATAACTCACCAGTCTTTCTCGCAGCCCCGGAAAAAAGACCTCGAGAAGCCACTCCCCACCCATTCGGAAATTGCGTCCTGTTGGACCCCCTTCCCTTGGAATTTCGATTGCCCTCCGTAAGGGAAGGGGTGGGCGGTATGGATATTTTCTGGGACTACATATTATTCAAGCCCTAGACTGGCCCAAAAGTCGACTTTTTATTTTACGAATTCACGAGATAACCCAACAAAAACGGACTTAACGACAGTCTTTCTAAGCCCTTTCAGACACTGATTAAAGAAACAATCCAAATCTCACTTAAACAGAGAATGTCAAACAAAATGGTGCCGCGCGAAAGTCCGATCACTAAAGAGGTTTCATGTGGATGGATAATTAACAAATTGGATGAGGCTGCTGAGCATCATCTGAAGAATTATGGAGTAGGCCTCGGCGGACACAGAACACCCTCTGAGATCTCCATAATTCTTCACATTATACGAAAGCCGAATTCAACAGTTGTTTTATTAACCATCCAAAATAATTCCTAGTTTAAAAACAAGCTAATACATGCTTACCTCTATCGATTTTAAGTTCATCTTCAGTTACTTGTTTATCGGCAAGTTTAGGAGATAAAAGGGTTGCTCAGTACTGCATATATTCTCCAAATAACAGATGGTGTCCGTCAAGTTATCTTCTTGCTGTTCTTGCTATATTTTTAGCCAATAGTTTGCCCATTTCTTCCTTGTGAAACGAGTGAAATGTTCCGTCATTTTGTACTCACTACCAAAACAACTCAACCTCGTCCTCAGGTCTTCTCGGTTAGCGGTTCAATGATTTGGCAATTTTGCTGCACAATTGACGTCATTTTTGACAAATCGCAAAATTCTTCCAAATTTGGTCGACAGTAGCTTGTTATGATGAATGAGTGGGATTTTCGCCAATCAGAAACGGAGAAATATTTTGAAAGAATAATAAAAATTATTAGAAGTAGATTTAAATAATAAACTTACATCTATAGTTGAGTTTTTAGCGAATGCTCCTATGGGATGTACATGATCATAAAGAATTATAAGACCAACCTGGAAAAAATACATTTCATTTCAATTACACATTTCCACAAACTAGTTTATTTAAACGAGATTCATTACAGCTTGCCTAGCGAGCGTTTCCGATCGAGTTATTTCGCGAAAGCTGATGAACTCGCCCTGACAAACTGCTACTGCTAGGCAGGCTACAATCTTGGAGAAGGTAAACAACAACAACAACAACAAAGAAATCAATGATGGGAAAATGGCGCGTTTTGGACTTCGGGTGGTTTTATCCTTGATAGTTTGGGGGGATGAGGGGTTTGCTGTTCCATTTAAATCTGTCCAAGACTGCAATCTTGGACAAAACAAATGGAAAATTTAGCGATCCCCTGTCCCCTCCCATCCCAAACAAGGCTGGAAAAATGGCGCGTTTTGACCTTTGGAAGGCTTAGTCCTTGATGTCAGGGGGACCGCATGGGTGAAGAGAGACTAAGTGGAGCAATGTTTCTTTTTAAGGAAACAAACTGTTGGCGAGGCTTGAAATTGGATCTGCGGATCCAAAGTTCAAAACGTTGGCCGCTTGGCCACCAAAACTCCAACTAACCCTCGGTAAGGCAGTTTGAACTGACTTGACTGCCACCTGAAGATTTACCATGTTTTTTTCATTCAGCTGTAGTTGTGTTCCTTTGTTAAAATCACCTTACTGAATCTCCTCAAAGCAAGGTGAAGGGTTAAAACCCGGAATCACTAAACAGGAGCTTGAACATTATGTTCTTGAAAAGTATTGTATTATAGGAGCAACTCACCATTACACGAAGACAAAAAAGATATGTTTCTTTGTTTGCGATTTTCGAGGGAAACTCCCTACAAGAAACAAACAAGATTTTGTGATTATGCCGAAAAAAAAAAATTATAAGAAGCCTAAGACTTGAATTGATATTGGCAGAGAATTTAATAGTACACTCATGGTGAACATTGTGTATTGCTGTTTAGGCTGTGGTGCACAAAGGAAATGCCAAACCATTCGTGACAGCCACTCACGACTTAACGGGTGTTAAGCAAAATACAAACAAAGACATTAAGTTACAATTCATGGTTTCAAGGTTTTGCACATTTTAACACAACACAACACACTATGTTGAATTTAAATTATTGTCAATTAGTAGAGCAATGAACATAAAGTACTCACGGATCTTCTAGCATTGTTCTGCATAGATTTGCTAACACACTAAGGAAATTTGTTGTATTTTCTATGGGAATAGATTTGTTCTGAAAAAGGGAAAAACAAAAATAAAATTGTTAAAGATTGACAACTGATAAGTTTCAAAAGATCATCAGACAATGCTTCCCTAAGAAAGTTTTTAGATTTTAACTCCCTAAAGTCCCCTTTCCTGTTCTTGGGTTTCTGAGTCACTGAGACAGGATATTGCCCAGTTCCATTCTCCTTGGATGAAGCCTTGCAACTCGGCAGATTATTAATAAATTATTATTATTTCTAATGCCTGGAAGTTGAAAGTAAAGCTACGAAAAAGAAAACGAACATCAAATGGATTGGACAAATTCTGTCCAAACCATTTTTCCAGATTTGAACTTTGGAAAAATGTTTATTATGAAAAATCTGACTGATTTCCAGTTGAAATAGGCGTGGATCTGTGCCTGAACAGTAAACAGTCAGTTGCCCATGTGTACTTTAAGAAACTTATAATGAGCACTTCATACCTCTGTGACAAACTTTGATGTGGCATCACTGAGGATTTTTAAGATAGGAGTGGGATAAGCATAAAATAGGGACATCCTGTTGGCCATTTCATTTGAAACCTGAATTCCTTCATTGTCATCATCCTGTAAAACACAGCAAATGTTGGTAATAAATTAATTCATAAACTTTAAGAAACAGCAAAAAAAAGAAAACTTGGCAAAGTAGTCATTCTCCTGCAGCCAACACCCCCTCCCCAGCTCCCAGCAAAAGGTGAACAAAAGCAGTTACAGGTGTAAGATGAAATCCAATAGGAAATTGAGTAATTTCAATTTTCACCGGACAAAAGCCTTGTACCAGAATAATTTCAAGCATATTGCATTCTTTTTCACACTTTTCAAGGGCTATACAGTAAATGTAATAAGTTGTATGAAATAACTCCAAAGAAAAGTTATTTATGGGAGCTCAAAAAAAAAGACTTCAAAAGCCTCAAATTTAATTCACAAAATGAAATCTTATGCTTGACGATTTTACTGGTATTTTCTCAATTCCTGTGAAATTATGAAATTTATTTTTTCAGGCTACCATAAGAAATTGTCTTTGGTGTTATTACAGATGACTAATTACATCTATATAGCCGTTGAAAAGTGTATAACGAGAATGCGATATGGCTTAAATATTCTGGTACAAGGTTTTTATCCACTGAAAATTAAAATTACTCAATTTTCTAATTATTATATATGATGGATTCTTAAAGTCTCAAACAGAGATCAGAAACTGGCAGTTTTTTTAAAATTCATGTGTTGCTTCAGAAAGTAACAACGCCCTAAGCTGTTTCAGGATTTGGGTGGTTTAAAATGAAGGGGTTTTACTTTGGTAATTTTTGGGGTATTCGACCCAACCACAATAATAAAAGTAAGCAACAACAACAATTAAAGTATAAGCATCTTACTGCATTGGCCATTTTTCTTCTGCTTAGTGTTCTCCTGTAGTAACTAAAATCATTTTGAATTGCTGGATTTGTCATCTGAAATGTTAATGAAAATAAACCATTAGAAGAAAATTAATCGGCCAATGTTTCACACGAACTCCATAAAGGCATGATGACTGCACTGCTCGTCTGCTCATGGAACTGATATAATGTTGCTTTAAGCTGACAGGATCAGTTCAAACAACCATGGCCCAAAATTAATGTTCAAAAAGTGGATGACACCATAAATCTCTATACAGTGAATAACATTATGGTTGAAATTCCTAATACTTATCTGTCTGAATTTTATACATGTAATGCCATGAATACATGAATTCCCAGTTCCTTTCCCTTAACAACCTACATCAAGGAGGAACAGTAGTGCCTAAAATTACCTTTAAGTCATCAAATGTAAGTGTAAAGTCGAGAATTTCTGCAAACTGCTTTGCAAGTGCCTGTCAGAGAAGGACAAAAAATACCATTATGATAATGCTCTTTCCTGATCAAGATTGGTTAGTCAAGATGACTGGATATCCGCCAAAAACTTTAAGCCCCAAACTTTCGTGAAAAAGGGCATGTCTATGAACATGAAAATCATTAGTACTGCTTTCTCTAGTAAAATGTTTCCCACAATTCAAGGAAATTTACAGCTTCTCCTCAAAGTGGTCTTAAAGATAAACCACACCCCAATTTAGACTGCAATTTTAGAGGGGGGGGGAGGGGGGGAGGGCAGGGAGTGTTTTTTTTTTGGGCACCTGTTTTTACAGGGGAAAGTTACATGAATACTGTGCTGTTGTTGCTTTCTGGTATCCACAGTAACACCATTTATTTCATGATTTATTGTAAAAAAAGAACTTTTGGACGCCATGGAAATGGTCCTAGCACCAAACTGATTCCAATCGTTTCTTGTTTCAAAAGGAAACCAGCTTATTTAGACATTGTGATGGCAGAAATTACAGCCCTGAAATACAAATAGTACTCTTTTATCTTGTTAATTTTTAGGTAAATGCCTTAGCACAATATTGGAATCTGACCGGACATTTACAGCTGGGTGTTAATGTGCAACATTTTGCAGTCTTGTAGGAATTCAAAGTTGTTTTTGCCCTTCGTGAAAACAAACAAACAAACAAACAAAAAAGAAAGTTTGTAGAAAGGTGGAGGGGGATTAAATCAGAGAGAATGTTACCTGCTGTCGTTCAAGGTGTTCCAGTGGTGTCTCTGGTCCAGAACAAAGTGCATGAAGAAGTTGCGGCAAAACAGACTCTACAAACACAACAGACAGTACAGTTTATAAATATATGGAATAATGAATAAATCAAAAGCATATTTAGGAGCTGCAGGGTAAAGTATTAAATGAAAAAAGACCATTGCAGCGACTAATCTAACAGACATTTAATTTCCCATGACTTTCCAGGCCTGGAAAATGAGATTCTCAAATTTCATGACTTTCCAGGTTTTCCATGACCTGTACAAACCCTGTTGTGGTTGATAACAGGAAGTGGATGCTAACGAGAATTAAATCACGGGGGTTCTCTTCTGAGAAGCAGTCAGGACTCATCTACTTTATGAAATATATTTTTTGCATGCAATTTTTAAGTTAACACATATAGAACAGCATTGTACATACAGCAAATATCGAGATCAATCAAACTATACATTAAGAAGTCCCTTTCAAGAGTTTGAAAACAATAAAAATGGTTATCCTCTAAAAGTGGTTGCAGTCACAGGAGGAGGTGAGTTACAAGAGGTTACCACTGTAAGCCTTCAACTGGGAAAAGGTTATGGTGTTTTGGAGAAGTGGTCACTCATGGGAGGTGGTCGCTGATGGGAGGTAGTCACACATTGAGGTTCAACAAAAAGGTTGAATAAGCATAAAAATAATAATAGTGAAGAGAGAATCTTGGGTGCAAACACACAACTACTCTCAGGCAACTCTCTCTCCCTCAGTCTATCCTCAGGTGTGTAGCTACAGTGAAAACTTATGTCGACTGCACTCACCAACTTCTAAACCATACTCATAAAACATTTTCAGTTTTCCAACAAGAGGTACCACTGCCTTCCAAGCTAATTCTTGAAGTTGTTCATCAAACGCATTTGAAATTGCCTGCAACCAAAAATGGATGAACCAGTTAATCTCTCCAAACGTACCATCTATCTTAATCTTGTTAAATACAATACTAAATATAGTTTGGAAAAACGAAAGGGGGAAAACACTAAAAACATCACGCACATATTATTAACATTAATTGCTTGAAAGACGAGCAGATAGACTTTACAACAACTAGAATTAAAACCTTAATTTCCTTGGCAGGAAGATGGAAAGTAGTGGAAAAAATTAATGTAATATAGTTACCAGCAAATAGCCATTGGAACAAGTGTTAACAAGTGGGATTGTTTTAACTCTACATGTATCAAAAAAATTGGTACATTCAAAAGCCAAGAAGGCAGCTGCAAATGCAAAATATCAGTTTTGTTATATGAAGTTAAGCTGTGTCACTTAAACAGTGTGCAAAGAAAGTTGTGTTCGATAGCCCGGGACGAGTGGAATTTGTTATTTGGCTAGTGAATTCTGTTCCAGTGAAATTTGGTTTACGGGAATAAAAATTACCAAAGACCTGTAATCAATCCTGCTCATTAAAAAAAAAATTTCGGGCTAGTTAAAATTACTCTTGGGCTCGTAAATGCTAGCTGCAGCTTGTCCAGGGATGTCGCTAAGCGCCGGCTAAATTTTGGTTGTCCTTCGACTAACTGCAAAGCCGTACCCAAAAGGAATAAGATCTGGCACAGTCAAATTGTGTGGTTCCAGAAAATATCCAGACCCCCACCACGGAGGGAATTGGAAATTCCAGGGGGGTGGGGGGTCAGATGCCTAGGAAATTCCAGAAGGGAGGGGGGTTGGACCATAAAATCACTTTCCAGGGGGGCAATATCATTTTGTTTTCGACCTGAGATCGAACATTGCTTCTTACCGACCTGGTAGATCATTTTTAGGACAAAAATAACTTGAAATATATCATTTAAGATTGTTCCTTTTAATCTTAACCAGGTTTCCTTTCTTCTAAAAGCGTTTTGGATGTAATTTCAAGGGAATTAGACCGACTACAACTCGTTTTATGGCATGCTCGTATATTCGGCTGCCATTACTCGTTACCAGTCTTCCCCAAAACATCAACGCATGCAACACATCACGCAACACAACACGTTGCGTCAGTCGATCGATAGATCAGAAGAGTGGCAATTTTGCCTCACGAAGCACAAGCGATACATTGTAACCACTTTAGAATGAAGAGTTTTTATTCTCCTTTTCATTTTCCCTTAATTTTGTGGTTGAACGTGTGGCATGTTCTTGATCGAATTCTCGCTGAAATGGTGTTGATTTCACCAAACATTTATACGGCCATCGCACATCACGTCGCATCAGTCGATCGAAAAACAGTAAACTCGGTTTCCCTTCAAGTATCTTCGAGATGCAGGGGGTATTCATTGTTATCATTTCACAATTCAGAGTTTTTATTCTCCTCTTTGTTTTGCATTAATTTTGTGGTCGTAAGTTTGACTTGTTCTGCATTCCCGCACGAAATGGCGTTAATTCTATCAACATTACGCCCATGAGACGAATAACAAATCTAAGCTTGCCCTGATTAAGGTAAATTCACGAATATAACCGACTTAATAACTTTCTCTGTTTCATTTAAAGTAAGAGATGAGCAAAAATTACAGATCAGGTTACTTTGTGGTGGTGTAGTGTGTTTTAATGTTGCGAGGTCACTCAAATAAATGGAAACAAAAGCATACAAGCTTCTGATGGAAACCGTTACGTACTAACCATGAAATGCCTCATTCTTTTACTTTAATAGTCTTTCTTCGTGAAAATGAACTTTTCCAGAGGGGTTGGGGGGTCTTTGTCACACTTGTGGAAATTCCGGAGGGGTGGGGGGGCCATCAGTTCCCTGCAAAAATGGAAAATCCAGGGAGGTGGGGGGTTCCTAGGTGAAATTCCCTCCGTGGTGGGGGTCTGGATATTTTCTGAAACTACACATTGCAGCAATATGTTTCATTTTCTGATAATAAAATAAATACCTGTCTGTTTGCAATATTATCATCGGAATTATTGGTCATGCAGATGAAACAAAGGTCTTGTTTTGAGCGCTAGTTTCATGCTCACCATCTTGCAAACATAAAGCTTAGTAACCTCACATGAAAGTGAGTCTAATCTTGGTACCAGGTCCTTTCCAAAAAATGGCACAACCTCACGCATGGCATGAGAAGATTGCTCAAGAGTTATTTCCAACATTGCAAAAAGATGTCGTTTCACTGATTTGTCAAGGCAGAAGAAAATCCGAGGAAGAGAAAACGCAACCAAGTTGACATAAGAGGTTTGTTCACAGAAAGGGTACAAGGTAATTTTGTGGAAGCTGTAAGACAGGAAGAGGAGGCAAAACAAGCTGAAGAGGCTATAAATTTCTTACATTTGAATTCTAATGAACCAAGTGGTCACAAAGACAGTGATGATGACAGTGACTCTAATTACAACACTTTGGAGGGTCCTACAACTCCTCATAGGACTGACTAAGACATCCGTTATTAGGGTAACCCCCAGTATAAGGTCACCTCAATACATGTACAGACATTTGGATGTGTGCCATGTACATGTACATGTACATCCAGGGTTTGTAGCCTTTTTTGGACAAAAAATTAAAGGACTTTTCAAGGACTTTCTAGGACAAATTTCGCATTTTGCAAGGACTACATTCAGTGCAAGAAAAGAGCCTTGATTCCATGTCTTTTTTTAGTTCTTCCGCATCAGGAGAACTTTTTCCCGAAGGTCTTTGTGTTTGCTCTTTTTCCTTTGCAGTTCTCCTTAAACTATTTAGTTGGCATTGAAATTCAAGGACTTTCAAGGCCTTGAATTTTATTTTAAAATTCAAGGACTTCAGGCGATTTTCAAGGTGCATGTGAACCCTGTATATCACAGACCTCAGGCACCCAAAAAACTTAGACCCCCTGGATGTCTTTAAAACTCACACCCTTAAATCAGTATTTTCAAATAATCAGTAATGTGAAAAACTACTTGCTTTGAAGCTGTCATATTAAGTAATTTTAACTTTACCTAACAATAATTTTTGAAGTTTTAGTGACAATTACTACTACCAGATTTTTGTGAAAAAATAATACCGTCAACTCTTTTTAAGACAGACACCTTTGGGACCGGTACTAAGTGTCCGTCTTAGAGAGATGTCCGTCTCATAAAGAGTCAAATAAAAGGAGTAAAGAAAGGCAGGGACCAACTCTAGGTGTCCGTTTTACAGAGGTGTCCGTCAAGAGAGAGTCAACTGTAAACTATTATTATTGCGGAAAGGAGAGGTGTGTTGCATTATACTTCTGCTATGTCATGAGATAGCTACAGCTGTACATGTACATGTACTGTTGAGACAAACAAGTCACACCCTTTGGCCATAACAAGATTGTGACATGACAAAAGTATCAAGCTCAATGCCCCCCCCCCCCCCCTCCACCTTCCTCCAAGAAAAATACCTTATATGCATTCTAACGTTGCAATATTTGAAAACATTGATTTAGGGTCTGATTTTCAAGACATCAAGGGAGTCTGACTGTTTTGGGGGCATGAGGTTTTTGGCTTCTAAGGTCTGATTTCTTTTTTCTCACACATCCTTTGGAAGACTTGCACAGCGAGTATGAAAAGTTTTTTGAATGTCTCAGGGCTGTCATTAAGAGGCAGGGGGAGGGGATTTCCCCCAGCTACTTTCATAGGAAAATAGAGGAAAAATAGAACCAAAAGAAATCCCTAGCTGATTTATTTCCCTCCTAATTGTTGTCTTTACCTGGCAACTTGAAATCTTAGTGACATCCCTGATGTCTGCAATTAAAAACATAATACGCAAATTTCCTTACTTGTCTTATCTCCTCATTAGCACCTTGATAACTTCGTAACTCTTGGAGAATTCGCTGTGCTTCATCCAATACACTTTTTACCACATCATAAACTCTCTGCTCTGGCTCAGTGGGAGAGGCATCTACGTGAAAAAAATATATAGTTAGAGTACATACATAAATCAAAGGGCTCTATGAGCCAACTTGTGAATCAACTGGAGGTTTTGTGTTAATCTGTTTAAAAAGTAACATTTTACAAGATGTTTGTGTTAGGGGGAGGGGGAAAGCGGTCTCCAGTCAATAATAATAATAATGGAATTTAAATAGCGCTTATACATCGCTGTTCTAAGCGCTTAGTTAAGTTAAGGGTAGCTGTGTCTTGAGAAGGTTTCATGGTAGTAGAACTTATAGATAAACTGTTCAGTAGGTTTTGACTCACCTACCATAGTCAGAGAGTTTGCCACGTGAATCTGTACTGTCATTGACACTGTTTGTGACCCAATTTTAAGGTTAAATATAAGCCGTCATTTAAGATTTAGGAGTAATGAAAGTCAGATTTTAGTTCCTTCTGTTTTTAGACTGGAAAACTATTATAACGCTTACTGTTGGGTACCTGAGCATGCAGCATCCTGCAACAGGCACTTAATGTTAACTTCAAATACTCAATAGTAATACAAAAAAGGGAATAATTATTTAACGTTTTAAGTGAAAATTTTCAATGATGTCCAAGCAATCACAGGTGCATACAGTAATTTCAATGAATCACCGACAATTGAAGGCAATACAGAGCAGCTTAAATAGAGATCTTGCGAAACTGAATATGACACGTACCAACGAAACATCAATGAAAATGTCCACTCCAAAAAATAAATCCAAATTTCTCCAGATTTTAGACCTCCGGAGGTTGGCATCTCTGATCTGCTAATCTCTCACTTCACAATGTTCAGCATTGTTGAACAATGGCATGATACAGTGACGTGATACACTGTAACTCCACATTTGTTGAACAAGGGCTTCACATCAGTTGACAGACAAATTCTGATCTGGGAGTCACTAGCTTCAGAAAGGAAATGGCTTATGAAACCTGCCCAAAAGTTTCCAAAAATCTTGGTGAAATGATTCTTTCTGCACACTCTAAAAGTCAATCACTCAGTATTGAGTGGATTTGTAGGAATTAATTGTGCCAGATTTGTGCAGGCTTTTCTTAATTGTGCTGTCCCACACCCACGCTCCTTATCAGGAGTCCTGTTAAAGTAAAAAAAATTTTGCAGGCCTGCAACACCAATCCAGTCTCATGTGCAACCTTTACATGGCCAATAACTAACAACGCCCTTCCACAGAGTGCTAAGCTCAATAAATACTTACTTTCAAAATCTAAGAATATGTCTCCTTTGCCTCCACTTGAATCCTGATCTTCCCTTGTTAACAGTCTAAGCAGGTTCCCCATAACAGGATGCTTGACATGAACTGGTAATAACAAAAAAAGTACATAAATAAATAAATAATAACGATGATCTTATCAAACAACAATCACGTGAGCTTCATTACATTATTTTAGTATACACAATCAGTGATCTTGCCATTCTAAGTAATCTGATTGGTTTACTATTTTGGACTACGACATTTCATATTCACGGCACTCATTTGGTAAGTTCATTTTCAGCTGGTTAAATTCACTGGTAGTTTGCCTCTCAGCTTTATCTCTGCCTAAATTCTGCATACCTTTGGCCGAAACTGCTCCCAAAGTTACTTTTTTGTTCATGTTAAGTGATTTGATAAACACGAAAATGAATTACCTGAGCAATAATTGTGATGTACTCCGAGCAGAAGTTTATACAGGGTTTTCTTTCTTTTCTTTTTGACATATAAGTTCTGCAGTGCAAAGAGTCAATTCTAAAAGAATTGACTGAGCAAACCTTAATTTTGGTCGCTAGTCTCACATTTAGAGGTCATGAAGCTAGTCTGTTTCTCACATATTGATAAGTCATTTACTGCGGTGTGTGTTTCCAATAGGATCACCCTAGGCCTAGCACTTTTGTTGTTTGCAGGATGTTGAATTCTCACAGAATAGTGTTCTACATATCCTAATTGTAGCTTAACCAAAGCCAAGCCAACTATGGAGAATTGTGCTGTAAGTCAGTCAATATTGACATTCTTTCAGTGCCGATTTTTTGCATGAGATATAAAGCGAGTATTTGGACCATAGCGAGATGTCCTGTAGTTCATCCATTGGTAATTGCTAAATAGTCTGAGATTCTTCCAGTCCATGCCACTTTCTTTTACAAGTTCTAAAGCAGGACAGCAGTTTTGAAACTAAAGTGTTCCTTGTCAATTTCTACTATGGTTAAGTCTTAGTGAAGATTTAAATATTATATTTGTGATCACCTCTAGTCCCAACGTGAGACCTTCTAACGCTTTTCTTTACTCTACCTCTGTATCTAACATTCGTATTTTCGGGAAACATAACAAACATTAGTGCAGTGCTTCAGCCATCATCATTTTGTCAACAGTTTTGATTACTGACAATTTGTTGTCAACACTTCTAGTATCAGCTAATCATATTTTGTGTTGTGAGGCCAATGTTTATTATTACTCATTTGCTCTAGCTATGAGCAGTCTCTCGTTTTTCTTCTTGGGCTGCTGCCCTCGTTTCTCACATCTCGCGGCTTCGCTGAGCTCAACACTCATGCACACTCCTCTCACTAAATCTGAAGAAAAAGAGAGACTGCTCACAGTCTATATTTGTGTGAAAGATTTTTAATAAACAAGATAATCTAAGGACATGTAATGGTACAAAGCACATGGTACAAACAAAAATTACTTTTTCTGTAACATCCTAAGTTATCTAATGTGGTTGTTTTTTCTGACTTGTAATGACATTTCATTTCATCTTTAGTTTTGTTCTAGCAATAACTACTACATTATGAAGTAAATTTTTGCAAAGCAGATTTTTTTCTGGTAGTTTATTTTTTGGCTAGATCTATTTGATGGATCCCCTCCAAAACAGACTTAGTGCCATGTCTGTGTTTTCTCAAATAAATAAATAAAAATAATAAAATAGTAAAACAAATCATGTGAGGCTGGTTAGAGCACTTTTGTGTGTCCTATAACAGTACAGTAAGATCAGGTGAGAAATTAATGACACTTATCAGATGTAAGAGGTGGGCAAAAACCATTAAAATTGATGTACTGGAATTAACAATGAACGAACTTCATAAATTAAAAGATTTACTTGTACAAGCATATACCTAGTAACTGAAACTAGAACTGTCTCGTGTCAATTTAAAATTCAAGCTTTTTTTAATAAATGCTTTTTGTCCAGGGAACAAAATGTAAATGAAAGTTTTTAGCAGCTTGGGAATTATCAAGTCTCCTCTCACTTTGTGAGCGATCGGTTTGCTGTAAATCAATCCTAATTTGGTAACGAGCCATAGAAAGCTTAATGGAAAGAGAAATGAAGATAACATTTGGGGGCATTGTGTGGGGGCATTTGCATTTCACAAGGAAGTAATAGTAGAGTATAAACCAATTGTAGATACCAGAGACAAATGACACGCTTGAACATGAGTGTTTCGAAACATAAATAAGCTGTGCAGCTGTATTCGACTGTTTCGACGTTACAAATTCTTATGAGTGGTTTATAAGAATAAGTGGTTTCAGCTCGTCCTTCTTACCTTAGCGTTAAAATCACTAAAGTAATTCAATTATATGGAATTATTGAACAGGCAAGAACGTATAAACAACACGTTCGATTTAGTGAAGCAGACATGAAATCGAATAGCTCAGCTCGCCAAGCTCTACTACTCGATCCACTTTCACGAATAAACCACGCGAGGACATCGAAGCAAGGCGTTTGAAACGTTAAAGGGGCTCGATGTATCGCAAAATCACAGTTAAGCAACTAAGCAATGGCTATCGTTGGAAGCAGCTTAACGGCAAGATGAGTAGTTCTTCTTGTAAAAACACCAGCTAGGATTTTACAAACGCTAAGGCTTACCTTCCTCCGACCGGAAAGGGAAGCGGGTTTGTCAGCGAATAAGCGCACCCAAACGTGCACAAAACTGGGTAAACCTCTTCGCCGTTGAAAAAGCCACCGAAATTTTTATCCAAGCGAGTCAAACGCCCTTTGTTCACCAAAATGCTAACACCAGTGACTGAAGGAATGACCTCTTCCTTGTTGCTCGGTGGCGCTTCCAGCTTCAAATAGCGAAGGCACTGAAAGGCGCCTTTCCACGCCCTCCTAGCCCATAATATGATAGGGCTCTTTCAAGTTGGATCCTTCCCATGTTTCGGTTCGGGTCCAAGGGGTTTTTTGGGACCAAAATGTTTTCGGGAGCTTCAGTTTGCTTACTTTCGTTGTTTTAGTTATTTGTAAAGGTTTCCTACGTTTTAGATATTTTTTGAAATAAGAAAAGCATTTAGAAGTTGCACCTTTTCATGTGTCAATTGTGTCAAAGCTGATAGAACCACAGATTACCCAGCCTCTGTGTTTGTATCTCAAAACACAGTGCATATTTGAGCAGGGTGAAGTTCCGATCCGAAAATTTGAAACTTTCCCTACCTTAGGAAATAAGAGTAATTCGGGCTAATTTCCCGCCAGTGATTATTTTCTTCAGATTTCATTTGTTCTACAAGACAGGGCTGAGGGAGCTTGGGTCCTACTTTCAATATGGCGCCTGTTTTGGTTCGCTTCCTGCCTGGGCTGCTGCCAGCATCGCGTGCTTTCTGTCGTAAAGCTCTCAAAGTACGGCCAAAATCAAACACAAATACTTTTCAAATTAGAAAACGCCATATGTGCGTAGTATCTTCTAAGAAAGAAGTGAACGGAGTGGACATTTACCACGATGTTGCCGGCCGAGGTGATCATGTTGTTTTGTGCATGCCTGGAGCACTCGGTTCCACACAGAGTGACTTCGGCCCTCAGTTGAAGGGGCTCAGCGATGATTTTACAGTTGTAGCATTTGATCCTCGAGGATACGGTAAATCAATACCGCCAAAACGTGACTTTCCTGCTGACTTTTTTGCAAGGGATGCAGACGATGCAGCAGGGCTTATGGAAACTCTTGGTAAGACGTGGACACCCAAATGGGGAAGTTCCACTTTTATTCCGGACCCCCCATATGGAGGGTGGGGAAGGGACCGGAATAAAAATGGAATGTCCCCAGGGATATACACAAATATGAGGAATGATTGCTGCAGAACCCGATACTTAATTATCAGTGACAGATCCAGTGGCCCCCCGGGCCCCCCTTATTTTTGGACCAAACTGAGGCCTGAACGACCGAAAAAAACACCACCCCCCCACTCCTATCTTAGGGTCTGGATGACCCCCGAACCCCCTTATCTGAAGGTCTGGATCTGCCACTGATTATGCTTATCGTTTTGACTCAGAGTCAAAATCTATCATTGGAAGATGTTATGGGAGAGAGAAGTCTCATGGGAGGTGTCCATGGGAGGTTTCTGTTGGTGGAGCTTTAACTGTAAGTCTGTGATCCTAGGGGGTGAGGGTAGCCAGGACATTTTGGAGGAATTGTCATTTTTGTAGTTTTGTGTTGTTTGTAACGTTTCATATAATGCTTGGGAAACATAATTTATTTGCTTCATATGAAGCTCTGATGTTGTCATTCACAGGTAACTTCTTAAGTTCCATAGCGAATAAGGACACATAATTGGCATTATAAAAAATGAACCAGACAGCTGTGACACAGCCCATTTAACCTATGGTGCTTTAATCACTTTGGGCTTTTTTGAAAACAACCTTTGAAAAAATAATCCTGCTAAATGAAGAAATGTGCATTTCAATGCAAAATCATCAGTTTCTCCACCAATAGTTTTGAAATTTTGGGTTTCTTACAGGTCATACTAAATACTCTCTTTTGGGCTGGAGTGATGGCGGAATAACAGCTATGGTACTTGCTGCTAAATATTCTGATTGTATTGATCGTTTGGTGGTATGGGGAGCCAATGCTACTGTCACAGCACAAGACATTGAGCTGTATGAGAAAATCAGAGACACATCAAAATGGAGTCAAAAAATGAGAGAACCTTTAGAAGGTAATATCTTTTATAAATGACGTTTTTTATGGAGTACAGAAACACTAACTGTAACTGATACCACAAGCTCACTTATTTGTGTCCATCATGGAGAGAGTCAACGATGGTCAAATATTCTGTCATGATGATAATATTGTCAAGATGACTAGAGGGTTAAATTTGCACATGTGTAGTTGACCCTTTAAATGGCAATATCCACATACAAATTCTCCTGACTGATCCCATTCATTTTGTTAAAGAATTAATGGAGAGAATTTGTTTAATGATCAATTGGTCATCTTATTAATTCTCATAACCTTTCCTGTTGGTTATGCATTGATTTTGTTGGGAGAAAATTGATGTTGGTCGCAGGTGTGACTAAAAGTCATGTGACTTAAACCCTCTTGCACCCTCACCTGCCCCACCCAGGAAAACCAAGTATCAAAATAACTTATTTGCTGACACTTTCCTTGACAACATAATAAAGTACCGTGAAATTTTGAAAATAAGCCCCTCCATACATAAGCCCCTCCAAATATAAGCCCCCCAAACTTTTAACACAAAAAGCCGTCTGTTAAATCGCCCCTCCAAATGTAAGCCCCCCGGGGGCTTGTACTTGGAAATTGCCCTCAAATACAAAGTAAAACAAAGCAAAAACAGTAAATTTCCTTCCAACTGTAAGGCTAGCGCAATCGATTATGAAACCCAAATTTTCCTCCATAGATAAGCCCCTCTGAATAAAAGCCCCTCAAAAAGGGCCTTTGAAAAATATAAGCCCCGGGGCCTATTTTCAGAATTTTACAGTTATTCTTTTTAAATGTTTTTGGTCCTCTCAACCGTTAGTTGTGGAGAGCTGTTCTCCCCTTTCCTCCTGTAATAGATTCCATCTTGCAGGAGTACTAAAGCAATGTTCTTGATTGCTCTGATTCCAGAGTCAGTTATAAGTAGATTCCCCTCCATGTCCTTCAGCCGCTCTACCTGGCCTGTAACCTATTTGCTTGCATGTTTATTTTAGCATTATATGGCAAAGAAGGTCTTCAAGAGATGCACAGTGCATGGATTGATGGTATAAGCCAATACTATACTAACAGGGGAGGGGACATTTGTGTAAGCGAGGCTAAGAGTATTACTTGCCCCACCCTAGTGGTGCACGGCCAGAAAGATCCCTTGGTTCCAGATTTTCATCCTGAGTTTTTACATGCTAATATCAGAGGATCCAAGCTTCATCTAATGCCAGAAGGAAGGCATAATATCCACCTTCGCTATGCTGATGAATTCAACTCACTTGTCAGGAACTTTTTGACAGGAAAATTAGACTAATGAACACAGAGGTTTGACTTTTTTCCCGGCATTTTTCTAAACAAACACTGCAAACAGTTACTTGTAAAGCCTGTTAAAACTTCCGCGTCAGTGAAAGCAAAACGAACAGTGTTTTCCTATAATGTAGTAACGTTCCTATAACTTTGCATCGAGATTAACAAGTGTTTGTCAAAACAGAGAGGCTTGTTTCAGTAGTATTGTATTAGCAACATGAAATTACCAAAATTGATCCAACGAGCTAACCTTCCTCTAAGGGGAGCCGCGATTACCGCGAACTGATCACAGTTTAGATCACGTGACATCGTAACATGTTTTTGTTCATAGCTTATCACTGGTGTATGCAAGTATTCCCATTCAAGTCTTTGAAAGCGTTTGCGTTGCTTTGGCAATTTTTTTGTAATCCCTATCACGTTATAACGAATAAACTGCTACCTGTGAACTAGTACCAAGTGCAAAAGATTCCTCCGCAAGCATTAAGTTGAGCCGCGAGACTGAAATTGCGCGCACTCTCGAATGAGACCCTGCGCTTCTCGCAATTTCGAGTTTAAACAGAGAGTTTTTCCGCCTGCACGAAAACCATACAGGATAGGACTTCTGTTCACACATGAGAACCGTCATTTTGGCGCGATGTTTGTTACAGAGCGGAGCTGCACCGCGCCGATCTCTAAAGTTGAGCGTCACTTATCGAATAGATGTTCATACTATACCGAATAGCTTTTCTTGTCCACACGAAAAGCTGTCCTTTTATCTAAGTTTCTTGAATTACATCAAGTCTTAAAACACTCGCATGCGCCTTGGGTGTTGGACACTGCGGAGAATTATCACAGTTGTTTCTTAAATTCACACGTGACTCATGTTGCCAGGTAACGTGAATCAGACCACTGTTATAGGTGTTTGAAACATTGGGTGTATAGTCAAGCGGATCCACTCTCGTTGGAGGTTTGAAGCTGCAAATCCATCCACGTATTCTCGACACGATGTCTTTAAAGGCGTCCGCATATCCCGCTCTGTATCGCCGGCTTACTAATATACAGGTGACTGGATGCACAAATGGATCAACGGTTGACAAACCAAACGCGAACAAGTCGAAGTATATACTGCGCCAATTTGCGTGGTAAATGAGCATCACTCGAGCCTGGCGAAAGAAGAGAGATGTTGTCGATCATGTGATGTTATAGTCATCCTCGTAGCTGTTTTTTAGATGTCACGCAACGCTCCGTGACATCCAAAAAACGGCTGCGAGGTAGACTAGGGATGTTAGAGAGCTTAATCAACTCAACGACGACTACGACGGCATCGATAACAACGGCAAAAAACAATAGGTGTAGATAAGCAAAAAACAACTCTGTATGTTTTTCTAATTCTTTTTTTTTCATTATTAAATCTTAGATACAGTTCTTTAGAATTCAACTCCAGAAAAATTCACCAACATTTGAATGACGTGGAATAAGAGCAGTGCGTTTAGTAACAGTGTGAATTCACTTTCTAAGTGACGTTTTCACCACTGTCGTCGTTGCTTAGCTCCCTTGTGAAAGACAAGGGAAAGTGTACCACATCTCTTTGGGGCCTACCTACATTTACCCAGACTCGAATGCGCGCCACGCTGGCTTTTCGCGACAAGAGCGATGATGTGTCAGGGACAAAGGCACATGGTTTTTGCTTTTATCTCTTACACCTCATTTCTGAAAAGGCCCCATTTTGCAGTCGTTCTCCTGGACTACACGAGTTAGGAGTGGAGACTTTATTTTGAGAGGGTAACATTTGACAGTTATAATTTGAACTTATAAACTTGTGGCCCTTTTTTAACACAAAATCAATGAAATATTAATATCATTCTTATTGTTATGATACAAAGATAAAAATGATATGACGTTTTGTTACGGCAAGTCCAAGTTTCACTTGGTTTGAGAAGGTCTTTAAGGAAATGCCGGTCATTTTAGGGAGTTCCTTTCCTTGTTTGCCTGTACATTAAAGCGGCTGTGTCACGGCAGTCCAGTTCATTTTGTTTAATTTTGCCAATTACTCGCCCTCAATCGCTATGGAACTTAAAGTAGGCAAAGAAATTACAGGTAAATGACAAAATCAGAGATCCTAGACAAACAAATATGTCTCCTGAACATTATTTTTGAAGTTGCAAGCAGCAGGGATCAACTTTGAAAACTGCTAGGCTGAACAGTTTTCAAAAACCCTCATTTCAATCCGTTTCAATCTTCTTCAGTTTTGCCCATCCGTGGCATCTGCTGTTTCTGTTATGTTATTTTAACCTTCCTTTTTAAAGTTTTAAGCGGTTATTTTTATGTTTCTCTTAATTTAACGGGCATTTTGTAATTTCCTAATTTTGCTGAATTTGATTACGCAGATCCAAACAATAGTTATAATTCATATTCAGTATATCGATATACACCCACTCGGGCTTGACTGAGGCTATGTTAGTGTCAGACTATACCGGATAGTTTTTCATGCCGACACGCCAATCTATCCGGTATAGTATAAACAGCAACGGCATAAAACTGGAAAAAGTCGTTCACGCACATCGAACTTTGTGCCGGAGCGGTTGGCCGAGAGGGCTTGGTGACCTAAATCCCAGTCCTCGCTCCTGGCATAGTTTGATCATAGCCTCCACCCGGATTTTCCCGGCCTGCTTTCAATCTTCGTTTAAAGATTAACTCATATAAAGTGTTTTTCCTTACCAAAGTTGGAACCCAAGCCAGGCTATAGGATAGAGCCATAATTCCGGTTAGGTTAGAGAGTATTATGGCCTCGCGATCGCCTGCACTCTGTGTAAGAACCCCAGTTCCAACGGAAAAATTCATTCTCTTCAAAGCTTTAAGTACTGAAACGTTCATTACAAGCATAAGTAGAATGGACAGCGAGAAGTTGCAAATGAAAGCATGTACAACGATTACTTCGCCATTGCTCTTGGAGTTAAGCGAGTACAAGCACACTGCTATGGGATTTTTTGTCAGTTCGACGCTCTTTAACAAGAGAGGCAGGATAGCTAGTGCTGCAGAATGTACAAATATATACCCAACCGCTATCCTAATTTTTCGAAGGTTTATAAGTTGTTGGTAGTAAAACGGCACGCACATGGCTATAAATCGTTCGGCAGACATAACGAGTGTTACCATGACCATCATGGTACCGAAGAACAGCAAACAAAAAGTGGCCAATGAACAGCCGAGATTTTCCGCCGGCCACTCACCAGCCAAGTGGGCAACCGCTGTCCAGGTGTAGCCGGTAAGAGCGAGAAAAATTCCCATGACCGCTTGCAGACCCATAAGGAAGTTATTGTATTGCTTTCGAGAGAATGTTGATTTCTTGTAAATAAGAAGGTAGTAAGCTGCGACCAGGTTAACCAGGGCAATTACGAGTGTATTCAGGATTGTACCGACTCCTAAAAAAAGATTTTGCTTGACTTCGTAGGATGCCATGAATCGCAAATCGGCGACGTTGGATTAAGAGGGTGAACTGTGTTCTGTTTGTCAATGATAAAAGTGAATTGTAGTCTTTGTAAAGAAGACTGTTGTTCGATGTGAAGTTCTTTGTTTTGGACGGCTAATCCCTGTAACGAATAAACTGAAATGTTAGTGATTTCACAAAAAATTATTAAAATGATCAATTCATCAACTAAATCACATCGGTATGAGGAACATTTGTGGTACACCAGACTTACAGCCACTTTATTTCGAGGGATTATCGGGTCACGTGTTACCAAATGGAACGTATTTTATACAACACTTGTTTCCTGCATGATGGGCGTTATTTGACGTTTAACGAAAATGCTTGGCTCCCACTATGATTTTGGAGGTGAGTTTCATATACCTACTGCTACCTTACGTTGTAAAAATTATCAAGGGCTTAAAAAATAACTTTAAATGCTTTCATTACCCTTTTGCTTGTCTTAAAAGTAACTTTGCTTAGAAGCTGTTCATTATCCCTGTGCGCAAAGACATCGAGAGATCATAGTAAAATGAGCGTTCAGCCAAAAAAATATATCTCTTAAAATTTTTAATCTTCCGTATTAAGAGAGGAGCCTCGTAATAATCATCATTTCTATTTAAAATCAAAAGTGTTCGGCAATTAATTTTTCTCTGTAAGAATTTATACACATTCAGTTACAGAGTCTTTAGACTGCGACCAGAAAGCTAAGAATCGCAAAAAAAAAAAATAACAACAAAACAAATGAGAGCAATCACAAAATTATATCTCGCGAAACAAGAGCACTGGCGATCCGCAAAATCAGTTAAAAAAAAAGCAAAAATTAGGCGTCACACGTTACCTTTCAAAAAGGTGTTTTTCTTTCTTTCTTTCTTTTTTTTTTTTGGAAAACAGCATTTTTTACCAGAATAATTTGACTAAACTGCCAAAAAAAATTATCCTTCAAAATGGACGTAAGCTTACATTGTAGACTTTGTTTTTGGTTTCAATGTCTAATGTCTACTTGCACGTGGCCCCTTCAATATGTCAAAGCCATAATTTATTTGACATATTTTATGATCTAGACTGCTTTCAAATACTTCAATGAAAGAAAAGAAATCAGTCTGAAACGAATTAAAGGTTTTTGGAATAGTACACGCAAATATTCCTGACGTGAACAACGATTGCCTTTTATTTTTTGACGTCACAGTTTCCGCGTATTCCATTACTATCACTAGAGATAATGGACACAAGACATTAATGTATATGGGGCTCTTCTAATGTAAAAGTAAGTTGTTGTGACGCGATTTATTTAGTTATACTTTGGCCTCAATTCGCAGCTGTAGTCGGAAGTTTGAATGATTTTACCAACAATAAATCAGTACCTCTCTTGTACATTACTTCCAATGACGGCAGTAAAATCAATATTCACTTCCTTTAAGATTAAATTTTTTGGCTGTCGCTGAATAATCTTCTTGCTGAGGGCTTACTCGGACATTTTTGCCGTAAATGATATGAAGCCCTGTTTTTGGAAGTTCAGTTTCCAAATAAGAGCCTCTGTATGGGTATTTCCGACGAAATCGAAGTCGCGACGATCGTGACGATGTTAGAGATTAAAGCGAATTAAGATCGAATTGCCATTTCAATCAAGTTTGACACCGAACGTTAGTCGGGAAAAAAACAGCAAAGAAATCTGCCAAAAAGTGTGCTGTACGTTTAGAGTTTTTGTTTTTGCTTGTTTTCTCGTTTTCGTCGTCATTCTACTTGCGCTGAGCTCGCTGGTAACGTTACCACCAAGTTACCGCTTTTTACCACGTAAAACAATTATTGCTATGTAGTCTATGTGACGATTTCAGTCGCCTGAAAAACCGACGCTTTGATGGAAGATTCACGACAAAATCGACCTCTTCAGGTACCCACACAGAGAATGAAAATGTCTCAGAACGTCGCTTATTTATGTTATATAAGAAAATAAATCATTTGTATTTCGCGTTTTAGACGGATGATGTATTAAACGAGCATAAACATAACCTTTAGAAGTTTTTCGCCGTAAACGTGTATAAATATAGGTGTCCTATGAACAAGGCTTACAGGGTCTTACAGGGCAAAAATTCAAAATGTTTCACCATAGTATTTACATAGAGTATCATTAATATTTAGTTCTTACATTGGAGTAGTTTGATACTCGTCCTTCTCCACTGCCGATGACTTGAAAGGCAGGTTTCAACCCTGGCTTTAGCGGGCCTTTGATAAAAAAAAAATATTTTGGCTTCTTTGTATGACAACGATAGTGCAATTATTAGTATATATCAGAGTGCTAGCCAAACTGCGGTCTGTTATTACAAAATTCCTGTTCACAAAGAAACTTTAAAAATCTCCTTCAAACCCTTCCTTTCCGCATTAGGCGTTGTAAGTAAATGGTTCCACTCTGAATTTATCCATCACTATACGATCGATTGAACATATAAGTACACTAGTACTGCGTCATGTGGATGATCCTGGACAGTGCAATTCACCAGGACATTTGTTTTTGTCAAAAATACTAATCGTGGCAAGCAATTTTGTAATGAAAACCGGATACGTATTTTATTAACATCAAACTCATTGAACTGATCGGTAATGAGCCAAAGCTGCTCAACTGTTTTACATACTGATTGTCGAGCTGATTCACAAACTGAAGTACGTTATTTATATCATTCTTTTACGTGATGAAAGCAGACGGTAATAGTTGTTCAATTTGTCTTGGTTGTGTTTTCAATTTTGCGATATCTCTTTGTCTATTTTATTTCAACCTCCAACGACTATCCATGTCAATAACACATTTTGCCTAAGTTGGGCCTGAAAATCAATCTTAAGTGGCTTGGCTGAGGTTTTTTAAAAATGTTGGAGCAAAAGGCACATCTAGTCAAAGTAATACTAAAAATATATAATATTAAGGCCAAGAAAGAGCGAAAACAAAACAAAGCAGCAACTTCTATTTGCAACAATTAGGTAATATAGTTGACAGGCCTGTTAATTCGCCCTGGTAATTGAAAAATGTTCAATATATATTGGTGTGATTTTGCTAAAAGGTGCCCGCTAAATTTTCTCTTGAACACGGGCATCTCCCGTGTTCAAGGCGGTGTAGCCGAGAAAAAAAAAAACAGGCGGCTTGCTGTCTTGCTACAGTAGGTGTCAGCAGAGAGCCTAGGCACAGACCTATCCGTGGGTGGGTGGCTGACTTGTTTGGTGCGAAAATCAGGGGGGTAGGGAGGGGAGATTTTGTCACTTTGATTAGAGTTTCATGTCAGAAAGCAGTGCAATTAGTCAGAGCATTTTTCCTGTGAGCTAGTCCAGCCAAATCAATGCTGTGACTCATAATCATAACACTACTAGCAGAACTTGGGGGGAATTGATTGACTAGTCATAAGCTTTATGGGTGGGGAGGGTAAGTAGTTGTTCCCTGGACTTGGCTGTCTAGAGACTCAGTACAAGCACCTTGTATAAAATCCACACCCTGCACACAGATATATATATCGTGTACATTGTTTTCTTAAAAAACAACAGCAACAACACTTACCACAGTATCTGGAAAAAAATTGTTTGAAGTTGATCCCGAGCGAGAAGAGCTGGCAACAGACTGAGGAGCTATTTTACGGTCTAACGTTCAATAAAACCTTAAGTGTTTTTCAACTACAGTATTTCCTTCCGATAAATAAAATAAAGGCCTCTTGCCGAGACCCTAGCCACACTTCATAGTTTAAGATAATTGAGATGTGTGATAATTTAATTTTTAAAAACAAAATAGAAGAAAAAACGTCAACGGCGTAAACGACTCTCCAATTCTCTGCCGCCAGTAATTAATTTGCACAACAAAAATTATAAAGTACACAAAATGCATATTCACAACAACATCACATCAGCACATCCGCCTATTTACAGAGAATAAATTTTAGCATTGTTTTAGTAGTTTTGTTGGATACTCGTTTGGGTGAAAATATCATTAATTTTTATGTAAACCTTTTATTGCATTTGCTGTAAACATAACACCGCCTGTGGCACTCAGATAAAAGCTTTGATTTGATCTTTTTAGTAGCCTGCCAATAGGGATATCTGAAAAACTGAAATGCTTCAATTATGGTATATTTAAACATTTGAGCTGAGATTTCTTTTGTCTTTTATGACGTTTGTACCTTTCTCTGATAGCAGGAGACGAGTGAAAATTTATAAACAACACGACACTTAACAAATCGACAAAGATTTTTTCATGGTCTGTACTCTAATCGACCATAGTTCTCGCGGAGACCAATCAGAGCGCGAGAAATCACTCAGTTATTGTAAAATTTATTTCCGAACGCAGCGCGTTCAACATCATCCGCTCAGTTATTTGAGTTATAAAGTTCCATCGCCAAATACATTTCCCGCCTTTTCAAAATAAGGCGAAGTGTATGAGAAAAAATTCATAAAAGGAGTTTGCACCTCGAAACTGCACTAATGGTGTGAAAATGAGGCACTGAAAAGATCTGAAAAAAGCAATCGAATTTCCAACGTGAAAATTTAACAAAGAGTTTTAAATTAAGGTTTTACATCCGAACAGCACATAAAGACGGTTTGATTTGCAATTCAGCTGCTCGTTGTCGAGATGCAAAAATTAACTTGGCATTTGTTTTACGCTTTGTTATTAAACAGTCAATAATACTGTATGTCGCTGTATAAACTGTATCAACTGGTAGCTAAAGAAACTGCCCGATTGAGTTGAATTCATACGAATACTAAGAGACTGTAAGAAAAGGAGAAGTCTTTTCTGTGTCTTATTTACCTCAAGAGATGATTTTATTAATACCGCGTGACCATACTTTCTTTTTGCGGGTTATAATTTTCTAAGATGTTGATTGTCACACGGAAAGCCGACTTCGACGCCTCAAAAAACACGAAGCTGATGTTTGCCCCGTACTTTGACTCGAACAAACGCATGAATTGGAAATACAATCTCTAAGAATCGCAAAATTTAGATCAATTTATTTCCCGAAAAACACAAGAATTTCCTATTCACAAAAAATAAAGTGCCACACTGTATCCCGTCTTGATTTGCCGTTATTTAGCGGTTTTTTTTTAGCTAACGGATGAAAGCATTTTTGTGTTGTTACTTCTAGGTTGTAATTCCGCCAGTGTTTCATTTGAATTCCTTAAAGGTAACAGTCCAAGTGCGCAAGTTCTTATCATAGCATGGTACCATGGTAACAGCGTTACCTCAACTGCGGAGAAGACACCCTCAATTTTTGTTTGAAGTGGAGGGTCTTCTCTTGTCCGTGCTGTGAATGATGGCAAGATTTGCTAGTCCTCGTTGCATCAAGGGAAGACTGAAGTTCCCAAGCTCCTTTGCACGCATTTTTTTTAAAAGTACCTTCCTAGATTTCAATACGAATGGACAGAATGAATAAATAAGCATCGACTAGGTAAGAGTTTGTTTAAAATATATCACATGTAATAAACACATAAACAAGCTTGGTAACCCAATTTTCAGCGGCAATTCGCAATTCAGTTACCATGCAGCTTTTTTAAATATATTTTGGACTAAGAGTTACTGAGCCATGAATCAAGCCAAGCACTAAGACATGCTGGATCTTCGCCGTAATTTGTTGTATAACCAGAAAGTTTGATCATCCACAAAATTTTGTTTTTATTATGTTACGGCAAGACAGCATATGCTCTCTTGATTGCGGCGAATGTTAGAATATCGTAACGCCTGAGTAATCCTCCTGCACCAGCTGGGAAGGTCCACAAGGTAAAGTTGTTTTTAAGGGTTTTGTTTTTCTTGTTTGTTGTTATTGGTTTGGGTGATTTCAGGGAGCTTGTTTTGCCATGTGTTAATAAACTAAAAATGTCTTCAATTTGCGCCGCGGCAAAAAGTGGAGCCTGAACATGTTAACGATTTCCTTCAGTTAGTTAAAGAGTACAGGAAAATAATATAAGTAATTTCAGTTCAAGTGAAAAGATGCGGTAAATAAAAACAATTACGCCTGTTTTCTATGACGAGAAGAGATTTTCTACGTTAATGAATGTTACTTGTTGGAGGCGCCATTTTGCCAGAGAATATCGGCCAAATGGTGGCGCTAAAAAACTTTTTTGTTGGTCTTAGAATCCTCAAAGTGAACTCGATAATTTTTTTTCTTTTCCTTTCTCGTCTTTTCTTTCTATCTTGTTTTTTCCTTTTTAAAACTTTTTCGACAACTTTTACAATAATCGAAAAGTATATATAACCGAGGTCTATTTCCCTCTCGTAAACAAGCGATTCCACTTTTAACGGCCGATGCCATCACTGGCAACAAAGCCTTTAGTTATGCTGGCTATAATATTTTGAGTCAGCGACCAAAGTTATAAATTTACGTTGAAAGTTCGGGAAAGGGCTTGGGTCACCTGTTATAGCCTTATCAGTTACATGTCTTATTTGTCTTTATGCCTTTACCCGTCCCAGTGTTCTGAAAAAGAGCTAAGATATGGTGGCTTGCCTGAGCTCTGTTTACCGGGTCAAATGAACAGTACTAGCTAGGTTTGAAGGAAATGGCTATGAGCCATATGTACTCATGGCCATCTGGCTCAGTAGAGGTGAGGGCGCAGAAAACGAAAAAAACAAAACGAAGACCCTTAAACTAAATAGTCAAGAAAAGTGGAAGGTCATTGGGAGGAGGCGCGGAAGAAAACGCACGTCTTAATCCACTGGTGAACCGAGACGAATCCTATTTGCAGGCAAATATTTTATTTATTATAAAACGTATGTACTTTAATTTGTTTCCGAATTTTGGCGGCTCGGCGTGGTGTTGTTATTGTTAAGGGACCGGAGAGAAGGCTTAGTATACCTGACAAAAAAGGTCCAGGTTCGATTCTAGATTGTGAATTTCTAACTAGAAACTTTCAGTAACAATTCAGAAATAACATCGCTTGCGTACGAAATAGAAATACGACTTAAAACCGGAGAATAATTTTGTAAACTAAAATGCTTGTTTGAAAGGCCATATATCAGTCGAAGCCCTCTGCTGACATCATCGCGAAATAAAAATTGTCCGTAACTGTAGATGACCGCGCTATGAGAAAAACTTCACACTGGTTTTTACACCGAGGATGACCCCACACGGCACCGGAATGGCTAGGCGTCTAAATTTTCGTACGGTTAGCGTGGTTCTGTGAGAACGGAACACCTAAACGCACCAATTCTCAACCGGTCGAAAATTCGTCCGGTGCCGTGTGGAGGTAGCCTAAATGACTGATTGCTTTATTGTCCTTTACAATGTACGTAACAGTTCTAATCATGGCGATAAAAGCCTAGTGCCAGGACTGGCGGTGTGGTGTATGCTTACGAAAATCACAGATCACACAAAAAAGTAGAGAAGAATCAGTCCCCGAAAATATCCTTATCCGCTAGTAGGGATTGGCCGTTTAGTGGACGGTAGAAATATAAAGTTTTTGTGCTTAATTAAACGGGGCTTTGTTAAGGCGGCCGTAAGTAAAGCCGTTCGTTTACGAGGGTGTTCCGCTTAAAGAGACGTTCTGTTACTGCGCATGCGTTCTGCTCATACCATGAAAACAATTGCTTTTTTTGTTTTGTTTGTTGATCTGCGTTCCATTTTTTACGTTTCCTGTCCAGCACCTGATAAGCAACTCCAGTTGCTAATGAATGTCCAGTAAAAGAGTTAAGTTTCTCTGATCCACAACAGTAAACAGTTTAATGACTGTGCTAATCATGTGTGAAATGTCTTAAAGACCTTAAAAGATGTTATATAGATGTTTGAAATAGAGAGAACTAAAAGGACACAAGGCAGTGCAAGTCTGTTGGTTTCAACTGTGTTACGGAGGCTCGGTCCAGTTCTGAGGGAAAGCGCGGAGGCTAGGTGAGACTTAAATTGTGATATTAATACATTAAAAACCCGCAACTAAGAACGTAGCTTAATCTTTGAAGAACCTGTAAGGCTAAAATTTGCCAGTAAGGCCCTACAAGAACACAAGAACCTGTTCAGCCTAAAATTTGAAACAGGGTCTTATTTTTTAAATTATATATTTGAAAAATCTGTACACTTGGGCAAATAAGATAAGTCAACATTCAGAACACTCTTTGGAAACATTAGGTGCCTTATCACTCCAATGAAATGTAATGGTATGAAGGTTTTATAATTATAAGGAATGAGGTGAATACCACTTAATACTCTTAGTTACTCTGTATTTTTTTCTTCGGAAAATAAGAACATGAAGAACCTACATAGCCTACATTTGTGCTAATTACTATGTAAGAAGCTGTTTAGACTAACGTGGGAAAATAAATCTTCTTAGCTTTTTTTTTTTACCGTCTTATTACTTTCTCTTATCTTCTAAGCGCTAGGCAGCACAGAAAGCGTCAACGCTTATCTCCTCATGTCAGCTCTGATCCGGCTTAACCCCGTTGCGGACTTAATTCCAGGTTTTCCAACCAATTCCTTTACTTTTCTTCTCTGCATTTGAACGCGATATGTTTTGGTGGGTCTCTACCCTTAGCTATCAGTAAGATTCCCTTTTCCCCTGTCGAAATGCGTCCTCGAAAGGGGTCCTTCAGTATCTTCATCGTAGCACGGCATGGACCTCTTTAAATTTTACAGTGCCGGATCCACTGTAGACCTTAAGATAAGGGAGGCCTGGTCATCCAGACCCTTAGAAAGGGGTTGGGGGGCGGTCTCCAAAAAACTTTTTTTCGGCCGTTCGGGCCTCAGTTTTGTCTAAAAATAAGGGCGACGGGCCCCCCGGGCCCCTCCCCTGGCTCTGCCACTGTTTTTCCCCCGCTGTTGAAGGATCTCTTGTTTTAGAAAGTTATCAAACTTTTCCTTAGATCACTCTTATTTATTTCGTATTTTGGTATTATTGTTATTATACCCCTCTTTTTGTTTTCTAATCCAGAAATAGCATACGCATGCAGGGAAAAAAATATTCAGTTGTTTTAATATTGTTCGTCAAATTGTCGGCTGTCCAGTCATTCAATCGTCGTAAGTTTTGCTTGAGTCCGTCAACTGAATATATCGTTTGTACGGTGCCGGTAACTGTTGACAACGATTGAGTGGCGTTTGTTCTAAGTTAGTAAACCAGCTTTCTAAAGTGAGTCGTTGATAGTAGGAGGTAGAAAACGTATATGCATGTCGCAGAGTCCCTGCCGATTTGATGTTTCGTCTGTAAATGGTGTTCAGTAATGTGACTGCTGACATCTCCATTTCTTGTCGCTTGTTTGTGTTCAGTCAGTCGCGTGTAAGTGAGCTGGCAGTCGCAGCATTTGATCCTGTACATTAGTTACTCACTGCATGTCCTCCGGTCTTTCCTTGTCCTCACCATCTGTAAGCATTCGTCGTAAAGTGGTCATCGGTTTGTGCCCAAAGTGTATTTACATAATAGTAGAAAAACATTGTTACTATTTCGCTTAAAACTAGAGACCTTTAGGTATGACAATAGGGACGACAACGTGGTCGAGATTTGACTTGATTTGAAGTTATTTCGCGTTTTCTAAGAAAAAACACAATGGAAAACTTCGTTTTATTTTTTCACCAGAAAAGTTAACTGGGTTATTTTTATTGAAGGAGGTTAAGCCCACTCGCGATGACAAAATGAATAACACTTCTAACATTTGATAACTTGTTTCCGTCGTCACTACGAAAACTCGTTGTAGAATCAGACGACTACGGCTATTGCGTTTTAAAAGATTCAACGACACTACGGCAACGAGAACGTCTAAAAGAAACAATAGGTTTAATAAGCAAAACAACAACTTTCGCTTTATTTGTACATTTCTTTGCCGTTTTTTCACGATTAGGAAAACGCCTAATGTCGTGTTTTATGGAGAACGTAAACAATCAACGACGAATTTTTATTTCGCTCTCTGAACCTGAATATGGTCCTTTCAAATACAAATTCAGGAGGTTTCGCGTACATTTGACAAAGCAAGTAAGAAGGAATAATCGCGATAAAGAATGAAAGAACGCAAATTCACTTTTTAAGCGACGTTCTCGTTGCTGTTGTGTCGTTGGAAATAAATTTCCCTAATGACGCTGAGCTACGTGCATCCACCACGGAGTGTTAAGAAAGTCTCGTCATAGTAGTTGTCCTCGTCTTAGAATCTAAAGGTCTCTATTGTTTGTCCGTCCCTCACAGATGATGTCGGTGTTGCTGGTGGTAGCAGTTGGTCTGATGTTGACGAAGTCATGCTCAGCGTTCTCTGTTCCTCTTCCGCCGTCATCGTTGGACGCTTGTGGAAGTATTGTATCGCAAGTTAATTGTTCAAGCATTCCATCGGAATATAGACACATCACGGGTGCCTGTAATAATGTAAATAAGCCATCATGGGGTGCAGCAATGACTCCATTCAGGAGACTGATACCCAAGAGAGAGGTAAGATACAACTGTTTGATAATCAAGGAAACATGAATAATGGCTGTCAGCAGCCCATAACCCGAAGCGAGTGAGCAGCTCGCTTACTAGGCCTGTGCAGCGGCGTTTTCACCGACTGGTTTAATTTTAGATACCAGTCTAGAGCACTTTTTTCCTCAAAAATGGAGGCTCCACTCCGTCTATGAGTGCAATCGAAGTATAAAATATCAAAAAGGAAAACTATAAAACGTGTTTAAAATGTCAAAGATACCATTTTTCGGTCTTTAGGGTTTTTGACTGGTTTGTAGGACTCTTAATGCGTGCCAGGTTCTAAAAATGAACTGGTTGATGAAGTCGCTTGCTCCGGGTTATTATGAGGTCCTATGGCTTTGTGCTATCCTTTGTAAAGAAGATTTTTACGGTACCTTTTACTCATGCCCGGGCGCCCCGCTAAACCGTGTTTAAAACAGTAATAGATTTGTGTCCGCTTGAGCACAAAGAGCTGGATTGTTGGAAAGGGAGGTTGGGGCCAGGAGGGTTACAAATCCCATTCCGGCCCAAGCCCAAATTCTGTTCCGATTCCAGTCGGGTGTCGTTATAGTCGCCTAGTCGTTCTTCTACGGCTTTGAGAATGATTTCATAGATTTGCAAATGCTTAGCACGCCTTGCGCCATTTTCTTCCAGGTTAATATGAATGTGCTCCCAAACGCAAGATCCGTCAGCAGAGAGCTGTTTCCCCAGAATGCACCACCATCTGATGCGGCAGAGGAGTCCCCAGAATCTGCTTCGCTTACTGACATGGCAGCTGTGTTTGGCCAGTTCGTAACTCATGATATCACACTGACGTGGCACAAACCAAGTTCTTCCAATTGCCACGACTGCTTTAACCCTGGTACAGAATGCTTCGGAATTGACGTGGCGAGTGACGTTATTTTCAGTGCAATAAAGTGCATTCAAATGAAACGCGCAACAAGATGCCTAACCGCAAACGACAACGAAGGAGAGCAAGTTAATATAGCCACGACCTTCATAGACGCTTCGCATATTTACGGCAACAACGATGATGAAGTCAGAATAACTCGCGCCGAAGATCTGCTAGGTGAACTTTGGCAGGAAAACAATGATCTTTTGCCACCAGCACGCGAAAAAAAGCCTTTCTGTCGCTCACCAAATCCTGGTGCTATGCCTTGCTTTTATACAGGCGACTTTCGGCGAAATAATGTCAGTCCAGGTAAAGTTTACTACCCAGCCAGCTGTATGTGTCTAAATTTCGAGCAAGTCTTATTTAGCCTGAAGGCAAGTGTTTGACCTATATAAAGAAGCTATGCAACGGCTATATCAGCCGCTATATACTAAACCTTTTCCAAACTACTACCGACAAAATCGGAAACCGAGGAGGATGTCCCCATCACAAAATTCAAAATGGCGACGCGAGATTGGTAGAGTTCATTAGCGCTGTTCAAATAAACGATGATTCTGGGTTCTTGGGGCTCACATGACCATCTTAGCTTTAATTAACATACTTCTTCGTCTCTCTTAGTTTTAATGTGTTATTTGACAAGTGATGGTAAGTCACTGGCCTCGTCTTATTCATTCCTTGTCTCTTCGACGGGGATATACAAGAAAACACACTAAAAAATTTCAACTTCAATTTTACTAAAACTCAAGCTGTTCATTCATATAATACAAGACGCTCTAATGATATTCGCTTACCCCTACCCAGAACAAACTGGGGTAAACAAACTTTTATTTTTCACGCCGCGAAAGACTGGAACAGCCTTCCAAATGATTTAAAAGAGTGTAATATTTTATCTATTTTTAAATCCACGTTAAAAACTTTTTTAAAAGATCTCAGCTAATTTTAAACCTTGATATTTTTTGTATAATAGATTTTAAGATTTTAAATTTTTAAATTTGTTTTACTTGTAAACATATTTTACTTATTTCGTAATAATTAATTAATTTGTTAGATTAATGCATGAGGGCCCCACTGAAAACCGCCTTGGCGAATTGGGCTCCTTCTATAAATATTATTATTATTATTATTATTATTATTATTATTATTATTATTATTATTATTATTATTATTATTATTATTATTATTATTATTATTATTATTATCACTGTAATCAGTGAACGAGAACGTAGTATCAGGGAATGTAAGTTACAGTAAAACGGGCGACAAAAGCGTCCAACTTGTTTTGCAACATTGCTGCAAAACGAGTTTTTAAAGCGCATGTTGCGAGCATTACCAAACACGTTCAAACCTGTCTCGCAACAAATCAGGTTGTTGCAAGTTGCGTGAATACTGTCTTCTGATTGGATGACTGAAATTACGTGAAAGTGACGCCATACATGGTATTCACGTCACTTGCTGTAAAACAAGTTCTCCTCGGGCCGATAAAACGCGCAACAAACGCAGGTTTTGTTGCAAAAAGAACTACTCTCTACTTTCTGCAACAACTTTTCGCAATCGGCAACAATCTGATTTGTTGCTAGACAGTTTGATTCCAGTCAGTGGTAAGATGTGCAACATCGCTTTTCAACTCGTTTTGCTGCAAGTGTCGCAAGACAAGTTGCACATTTTTGTTGTTCGTTTTACTGTACCGTTAGTCTCCAGCTCCTCCTGGACTGCCTTTCATTGGTCTACTTATACAGAGCCCATTCCCGCAGAAGACCTGGCCTCGAGTAAAAGACCATTCTCCATTAGGCAATACATGCTGCTTTGTGTTCTGAAATAATGTTCGTTTTGATTCCATCTGATAAAAAGAAACCTTATTAGACTTATGCAGTTTATTGCCAGCGACGTTAGCTTACATAGAGTCGATTTGTGACAAACGCAAGGTTTCTATAAACAAATCTCACGTCGTAATTGTCATTCTCTTGTAGCCTTGAATGTCCTTCATACTATCTGGGTACGAGAACATAACAGGATCGCCAGGAAGTTAAAGCAAATAAACACGGGATGGAACGGAGAGAAAGTCTTCCAAGAAACGCGAAAAATCATCGGTGCTATGATGCAGCACATTACTTACAACGAGTATCTGCCAGCCCTCTTGAGTGAAGAAGTGGTCAGTATGCTTATTGAATTGCTTGATATTTTTCATAGAGGCCCCATTTACGTAGAAGAAGGTAGGGAGACGGGGGGTCTAAACCTCCCGCCTCTTGTAATTCTTTTAAAGGCCTTGCATTTCCGGTTCCCGCCCCATCTTTCCCGGATTCCTCCCTTTAGCTCCTTTTCGAGTGCAAAATATAAAGCATTGTTGAGTACTTTCCCCCTTTTTATCCGGCTTCTCGCCCTTTTAGTACTACCACCTCCTGCTCTTTCCTCTCCCACCTCTCGTACACCTCCAGTGCACCGTGCACCATAAATGGGAACTGGGGGAAGGGGGAATAGTGATTGAGTTGCGCGGAGATGATTCGGGGTCGGCCGCAGGCCGATACTTCTTCGATCGCAGCTACGAGCGGTGCGGCCGCTTTTCGCGAGGCCACAATTAAGACTTCACCCCAACCGGAAACCGTGCATGAAAAATGTCTGGCACCCAGGGTACTCAGACAGGCCATATATTGAACTACATCTATGATGTCGTTGTTTTCTCCAACCAATTAGCGGAAACAATATGATCTCGTACTGGAATCAAGTGGTTTCTACAGCGGCTACGATGTATCCGTTGATCCATCCATAGCGAACAGCTTCGCAACGGCAGCTTTAAGATACGGACACAGCGCGGTTGGAAACTTCTACAAACCCAACATACCCACAGCTGATTTTCATAACCCTGCTCCACTGTACGCTGAGGATGGTGTTGATGCAATTTTACGAGGCCTACTTAATCAACCTTCTAGGGAAGTTGACAGGTATTGTATAATCCTGCTAGCTAAGAGGCTGGGCATTGTAGAGTTCATTTTTTGTTTAAGGTGAAGTAAACGTACTGTTTTTGGAAGGGTATCTCCGTCAATAGTCTCACTCACGGGGATTAAAACTGAGAGAGGAGAGGCATACCTATGTTCGATTAGAGCGCTGTACGCCTTTAATTTGGGCTGAGATAATTTAAGTTGCTTATACAATGTGTCCCGTCAATGATGTCTTCTTGTGGAGGGAAAAAGATCTTAATCAAATCAGCGTTTTGTGGATTTTATTACTTAAGCCAGGCGCCTTTGACAGACGCCCTCTCTATACTGAACCAGAATTTATTCAAAGCAATGAAAAATACTTCTAAGGAATACTGAGAGCTTTCACTCAGACAACACTCTCAGGACCATAACAGGTGTTCCCTCGTGAGTGCTGATACAACTATTACATCAACTTTCTTTTTCCGGCCACGAAACCTTTGTCCCATGAATGAGGGTACCTCCTGAATAGAGGGACCATCGCGGCACTTATCAATTTTTTTTCTACTTTTCTTTGCGGTGCTCTTTTGAGGGTGGCACTTATGAATATTCTCATTCGGAAATAACAAGCTAATTAATTAACCACGCTAATTAATTAATTAATTAATTAATTGTCAACCAAGACAGAATAATGGACCGTGTGTAGAGCCGGAAAACGCAAAGTCTATCTAGCCCTTTGAATTTCACCAAAGTTATTTTTAGACCAATTAATCGCTTGAAATGAATCGGAAGTTGGTTTTCGCAGAGGTCCGCAAACTTTTAATCAGTGTTGTCAAGAGAGAACTCAACAATCGCCATTTCAATATTCTGCATTTTTTTGCCCTGAGGTAGTAAGCATGTAAACTTGATGAAATTTCAAACAATCATTTACAATGTGTGGACGTCCCAGGAATTGGACTTTCGTTTAATCAGAAGCTCTAAAAATAACTTTAGTGAAATTCACATATCCCGGCTAACGCCCTAAGATTCTCTCTCTGTTCGATTATTCTCGCTCTCTTGGTCAAGCCAGTCGAACGAATGCTAACATTCTAACAGTCCTATTCAGGATAGCACTAATCCAGAAGACCATATTCAATTTATACTTTCACTGGTTGTCTTTAATTCGAAGGTTCTTCTCATGGGCTGTAAGTGAGAAGCTAAAGCCTGGACCAAACCAGATCGCTGATCTTGTTGCTATAAACATACAGCGTGGAAGGGATCATGGCCTCCCCGCCTTTGGTGATTTCAATAGGCACTTCAACGTTAACAATTTCACAATCCCGGCTGACTTAGAGAACATGCTGACAGGGTTATATGGCTCGGATTTGAGCAAAGTTGATTTATACGTTGGAGGACTACTTTTGGAAAATCCCACCTATGGCTCACATGTGGGGCCTACTTTCTCTCACATTTTAGCAGAAGGATTCGGGTAAGCTTAGACTATGGGCAGCCCTCCTTTTTGTACGTGGAGTGATTTGCGCTTGAGAAAAGCAAATAAAACAGGCGCGCGTACGACTGGGGAGAGGGGTGGTGGCGAGGTGGCGGAGGTTACGGGAGTGGCGCGGTGGCGGCAAGATGGCGGGGGCGGGTGACAGGGGTGGGGGTTGGAGGGGTGGCGGCGCAAGAAAGAAAGGATGCAAAAATGGACGCTTCTGGCATCAAATCGGCTGCAAATTTCCCTTTCGTAAACATTCTTTGCCATTTTTGAGAGGCTTTGGAAGTTTTTGAGCATACTGGCAAGTGATCTACCAACTCATCGCAGAGAGAGGCAATTAACAACCATTAAGTGGCATTATGTTTGGACAAATATGAATACCTCAACATATGATCCTCAAATTTGGTTAGATCTTCAGAATATTGATCTTGGCATTAACCTTTGATCCGGAATAGTAATTTCCGGAAGTTTTGGCTCAGTGGTATATACTAAGCATATGACATTTTCACTGATTTCAGGAATTTAAGAAAAGGTGACCGCTTCTGGTACGAAACAAAACAAAACGGAGTTGGATTTTCCCCTGTACAGCTGACGGAAATAAGAAAAGTTAGCTTAGCTAGGATCGTTTGTGACAACAGTGGTATATCGTATATTCAGCCCAAGGTAATGAGAAAGAAAAACCAGTCGAGAAACAGACAAGATAGCTGTGGCAGTCTTCCAAAAATGGACCTAACCAAATGGAGTGATAACTCGGTAAGACATTTAGTATCAAGTAAGTGACTTATCCAACAGTTGTCTGTTATACAGCCAGAGAAGAGGTAGAGAGATGGGTGATGGGAAGGAGGAGGTAACTTTTATTTATTAGTGAGCGTAAGCAAAGACGTTTTTGAGCTATGCACGTGAACAAGAAGTGGTCTGTTTTCATTCCTGGGCAGTGGTTTTGCTCCAAATTTTCGACCAAATCGTTTTTATAAGACTAAAGGTACTAAGGAAGCGTTATGGCAGATTAAAGGAAAAAGGAGCTCACTTTCAGTTGACGTGCGTGACTTAAACACGTCTTTGCTTAAGCTCCATTCAATGGCCCCTTCATTACGCTACGTTCTGCGACTTCTGGTCTGCCACGAATCTAAGCTCGATCAAAAGAGGCCACTAGTGTTGAAATGGTGAAGGAACCACTAAACTTCAACGATTAACAACGAAGTAGCAAGAATAAGCATAGTCGGTTAGTGCACGGCCCTCTATGCGGGTTTTTTCGAGTTTGACTCCTACAATGTGACCTCAAATCCATGTGGCCTCAAATCCTTGTTTAGACTTTTTTCCTCTCCGTGTACATCTTTAAGTCACTTTTTTTAAAAATGAGCGTATATTTCTAGTTACCGACTTACAATTATGGTAAAAGTTGTGGATTGTAAAGTGGCAGCAGCTACACAGGTTTGCAGTCCTTATTGGCTCATCCTCAGTTTCATGAAAGCTGGTAAATTTCTTAACACATCTCCTTTAAACTCCGTCGTAAGTGAACTGCTGAATATCAAATATTCGTTACTTAAAAGAATTAAGGAAAATAAGCGTTAGCTGGATTTTTGCGACCAATTGGCCATTTGCACGATGTCGTCTTTTTACTACTAGGACCAGAATTCATTTCGTTTTTTTCTTTCATGTTTAAATTTGGCTATCTCAGTGAGGTTAAGATAACAAAAACTTTAATTTACACTAAAAAGCAATACACTGAAGGATTATGGTAGTAGTGGTAAAATGAGGCCATTGAGAAAAAGCCTATCAGTGAGAAACTTAACCTGAATTTGTACTCATTTGCTTTTGACTTGCAGGTCAATGAAGTCAATGATTTCCCAAATCCCGAGACTCTTTTAGATGATATTATGCGTAGCGACGGTTTGGACGATTGAGAGGTTTGTCTCTTTCACAGATTAGTTAGGTAACCTTTCTGATAACTATTTTATAAATTTTGGTTGTTTGATCCAGTATAAGAGTAATCCGCTATTTTCATTCACTTTTCAAAGGGTGTCCCAAGAAAGTGCTGTGGAGCAGAAGCTTTTGGGCACCTCTTTACGTTTCCCTTTTCGAAGGAAATTTCCAAAGAAATTCATTTGAAATCCGTTAAATAGTAATACCTGCGGGAAATTTATTTTGACTTAGAGATTGTGAAGTTCCAAGTTTGGCTTTGCTTACCGTGTTGTACCTCTCTTTACAGGTTTTGCCGTCGCCTTTTTAGTAAAGACGCAATCAAGTGCAACAAGTATTTTGTAACACAGCACTAAATCCTATTTGACATCAGACAGCTGAGATAACTGTGGCAATTTCCGATTGATGTAGCATCAACAAAGAGGGAGAAAAGAAGAATCGTCAGGTGGAGGACACAAAAAATAATAATATTAAATAAACAAAACAAAAAAAGGAGGGTTCTTACTTCTTTTTCTTAGATTTTCACAGGATTATTCTCAGCCTCCTGTACTTCAATCAGTATTTTTACCTCTTATCCGTTATTCGGCTGTTAACCATTCCTTTAATGTTCTAAACTGCATAAACAGGGGCACCCAATGGATCTTTTCCTCAAAATATCTGTTCTTCAGGCACATTTTTGCTGGCTGGGAGATGTGAAAGAAATAATAGTCCTTAGAAGGAAAGTGTTGCTGGGAAAAAGATAATCCAGGGTGTCAGAGGGGATTTGAAGTCTAGAATAGCTGCTACGGGTTACTTGTATGGGTTACTTACCACTCAAGATCTGAATTGTGCCCTATGAAACTTCCCAGTAAGTCAGGTTGCAGGTTGTAAGGTTGCTGGCTGGGAACTCTTCCATCAGTCTTGCTGGGAGTGAGGAACGGATAATTTTTTTTCCAGCAATCTCCCAAAATGCTTAAAATAGTCTCAGAAAACTTTATTCACGCTTTGTTGTTGTTTTTAGGTCTTTTTCTCAAAATTTCCCGTTGGGTGCCCCTGCATAAAGTTTAGTTCACCGCTAACACAGATTTTGTAACCATTCACCAAGGTCTGTTCAGTCACAGTATACTTAATAAACCACGGCTGAATTGTCTAAACTCATGCTTTTTATGTATATCACCTCAGTTTGTATTGTTGATGGAATAAAGTTTGCAACTGTGTCACTCTGCCGGTGTTAATTTCTCCCGCCTTGGCCATGCATTCAGTATATAAGGCAAGCATACATAGGACCTGAACGAAAGTCTAGACCCCAAATGAGATAGCATATAAAAGACTGAAGACCAAGTTAGGCCATCTCTCTTGGCGACTCTGGTAGAGACTGTTGAAGTCAGCTTTGCTTCATTCTCGCCTTGCCCAACAAAAATAAGCTGACAGGATTCGCTAGTATTACACGGCTCGTTTATTTCGTAAGTTTTGCCAGACTGCAACTTTCAACGAATTAAAAACAGTCGGCATAATCTCCTCATTAAGGCAGGGGGAGTGGGGTGGGAGTGGCTGGGTAATCGGCTCCTGATTAAAGTGAATACACCAATGAGGCTTTTAGACTTGCCTAATCTATAAATTATATACATCTTTACTGATTATGTAGTAAGAAGGCTGTACACACTTTTTCGTCCTCGTCCCATTAGGACTTCTCCTTTTCCAATATGGTCGCCATTTTGGTAAAAGAGAGGTCCTTATGCATGGTCTTGTAACCATTTAAACAATGTGAACATGACAGTCCATATAAGGAATATATGCAACCTAATCCCCAGGGCTCTTCCCTTTGAAATGAGAGAACTGATTCTTTCACCAAACATACACACTGTATACCTTGTTCACAGTGGGCCGCCGGCAGCATTTGATAACGGAACGATCAGAGTGCCGGACGACTCACTTTAACTAAAGTGGAAACTCGATATAACGAACCACTACATAACGAAGTCCTCGGTATAATGAACGATTTTCCTTACCCCAGTAATAGTAAAATATACGGAAAATAACCTCGATATAACGAAACCTCGTTATAACGAACATATTTTGCCAGTCCCTTGGCCCTTCGTTATATCAGCGAGGTGTCACTGTAATTTCAATTCAAAATCATCTCTTACCCATAGCAAAAATGAAGGAAGTGGTTAGTTGAAAGTTCCAGGATAATTCATTTCTGCCAAAACCGCGTTCTTTTTTGAACCGAATAGTTTCTGAGCAACGTAGTACTTATTTTTACGTGGTATGAAGTTTTGGTAATTAATTGTTAGTGGTAGTTTAAATGTTAATATTTCAGAGTCATCATTTTGACATTGTTTTTGCTCCTGTTTGGGATGACTTTTGTAGGAAGACAAAATTATATTAGGTCTTTGGACGAATTTCCTATAATATCTGATTTTTGCCACAAATACTGTACGTTAAATCAGTTTTTTTTAAAATTTACATACTTTTGAAGACTGAATGCTTCTTAGCAAAATTCTTGTATAGATTTTATTAGATCTGATAGTAATGATATAATCTTAATGGAATTCAATTTAATCTTTTTGATGCTACTCCCATATTATGAATTGGATTCTTTTGGTTTGCATACATGTTACGCAATCAAAATTGTAAACTGTTCATACTATACCGCATAGCTTTTGCGCCGGTGCGTAAACCACAGCTGAAACCATACAGAATAGGGCTTCTATTCACACAGAAGAACGATGATTTCGGCGGGATTTCTGTCGCAGAGCGAAGCTGAGCCGCGTCGATCTCCAAAGTGGAGAGTTACATATATATCGGATAGGTACCCTTTCGTGTTGGTACGAAAAGCTAGCGTCAGAATAGTCTTAAGTTTCACTGTAAGAAAAACTTATCTTTTTAATGGTTTGTTTTCTAAATAGAGCACTTTTGAATGTTAAAGCCAGCTTTTGTGCCACACAACACTAAAATGACGGCTGAAAAGGCTATCTGAACGCTCCTTGTATTAAAACGATTGTATTTCTCTGAAAAGTCCATGTGTCAGTCTTTGTCATCACAAAGGCAGGTAATTGTTTTTTATTCACACCCATAAGCTTAAAACTAAGCTTAAGTTTTTTTTGGCTAATCAATTAGTTCGCAGAAGAGACTGGTTATGGTTAGTTCATGTTGGCACGCTTTTTATAATTTCTAAAGTTTTCACCACGAAGTCAAGGAATCATCAGTCAATAGCCGGCGGTTGATTAATATAACTCATCAAAACAAACGGCTGTCAATCCAGTATTTAACAAAGATCCCAGCCAGTCACATGTCCGAGCTGCCTAAAGCCTCTGTTTCAAAACACAGCACTGGTATTAAAATGATTTTTCATTCTCATAACTCATTTTCACAATAAAAGTTTTTCATTAAGCCTGCCGTTTTTTATTCGCTGCGGAAATCTCGCCAACGCTTATCTCCTCATGTCAGCTGCGGACTTTATTCCAGGTCTTCCAGCCAATTCCTTTACTTTTATTCTCTGCCTTTGAACGAGTTGTTTTGGTGGCCTCTACCCTTAGGTGTCCGTGTCATCTTATGACTTCTGGAGTAAGATTTCCTTTTCCCCTGTAGGAAATGCGTCCCCGAAAGGGTTTCTCCAGCTGATTCGTCCCCAGTCGTTTCTCATTATTAGTATTCGGCGTGGAAGACTAAAACGGGCTCTTTAACAAAGGGGATGACGGGAAGGAAGAAGGGAGAAGGGAGAGACTCCTCTCGCCTTCCCATCTTCCCCGCACGCATAACCCAAGCGCTTCCCTAGTAAATAATTAATGAGTAAAGACAACTTAGAGACGACTGGGGACGAGTCAGGTCCTCCAGTGCCTTCATCGTAGCACGGACCTCTTCAAATGTTATAATTACCCCCGCTATTGTAGGATCTCTTGTTTTAGAAAGGTATCAAACTTTTTCTTAGATCACCCTTATTTATTTCGTATTTTGGTATTATTGTTATTGTACAACCCTATTTGTTTTTCTTCTCCAGAAGAGCATGACTACGATTGAGTTGCGTTTGTTCTAAGTTAGTAAACCAGCTTTCTAAAGTGAGTCGTTGATAGGTCCAGTAACAGGTAGAATACGTAATGCATGTCGCAGAGTCCCAGTCGAGTTGATATTTCGTCCGTAAATGGTGTTCAGCATTTACGTGATTGCTGACACCTCCATTTCTTGTCGCTTATTTGTGTTCACTCAGTCGCGTGCATTGGTCTCACCAATGTAAGTGAGCTGGCCGTGGTAGCATTTGATCTTGTACATCAGTTACTCACTGCATGTCCTCCGGTCTTTCCTTGTCCTTGCCATCTGTAAGCATTCGTCGTAAAGTGGTCATCGGTTTGTGCCCAAAGTGTATTTATACAATACCGTAAAATTGCGACAATAAGCCCCGGGGCTTACATTTTTCAAAGGCCCTTTGTGAGGGGCTTATTTTTGGAGGGGCTTATATTCGGAGGGGCTTATCTACGGAGAGAAATTTGCGTTTCAAAATCGATTGGGCTGGCCTTATAGTTGGAAGGAAATTTACCGTTTTTGCTTGTTTTTACTTTGTATTTGAGGGCAATTTTCCAAGTACAAGCCCCCGGGGGGCTTATATTTGGAGGGGCGATTTAACGGAGGGTTTTTTGCGTTACCGGCTTGGGGGGCTTATATTTGGAGGGGCTTATACATGGAGGGGCTTATTTTTGGAATTTTACGGTACTATAGTAGAAAAAAATTGTTACTATTTCGCTTAACACTAGAGACCTTTAGGTTTGAGGATGACGGCGACAACGAGGTCGAGATTTGACTTGATTTGAAGTTATTTCGCTTTTTCTAAGAAAAGACACAATGGAAAACATCGTTTTATTTTTTCACCAGAAAAGTTGACTAGGTTATTTTTATTGAAGGAAGTTAAGCCCACTCGCGATCGCAAAATGAATAACACTTCCAACATTTGATAACTTGTTTCCGTCGACGCTACGACATTCTCGCTAAAACTCGTTGTAGAATCAGATGACGACGGCTATTGCGTTTTAAAAGATTCATCGACACGACAGCAACGAGAACGTCTAAAAAAAATTAATAAGCAAAACAACAACTTTACACGTGCATCAACTTCAACTTTATTTTCACTGTTCAGATGAATTAATCTTACACATACAGAATAATTATGTAATTTTCTTACAGAAATGGGCGCTTATTAAACCTTGAGAGTGGGCGCTTATTCGAGATGGGTGCTTATTCCTGTAAATAGCAAGTGCAGTATGTTTATTTTGCAACAAAACAATAAATGCTAATACGAAAACGCGAAGAAGTAACAAAGCAAGGTTTCTGTAAAATACTCTGAAGAAAACTCCTTCCTCGGGGAAGTCTCTTATTAGTACTTATTCAATATCAATTTCAATCTCATTGTCACTCAAACGGGTGGGGTGGGGGTAGGCGCTTATTTGAGTTTGATTGAGAGGAGAAGGGGGTGAGGTGGGGTGGGCGCTTATTCGAGGCTGGGCGCTTATTGACTTTTTCTGCCTTTAGGATGGGCGCTTACTCGAGGTGGGCGCTAATTCGAGGTTGGGCGCTTAGTCGTATAAATACGGTATATATTAATCCGAAGTTTGAATTAACAAAATACACAACATAATGTAAAATGTTCTCTATGTTGTTACTATGCTCATTTTCAGATTAAAAGAATTATTTCAAGTGAAAAATTGTTTAACTACGTCGTCCCTTTTTTCTTTTTTGAAAATGCCAAAAATTTGGGTCGGTCGGACGACGGACGCTAATCGGAGAAAAAAAAAAGGATGGCATCTAGAAGGAAAGCAGTGGACGTCATAAACGGAATAGGAAAAGATAAATGAAGGGAACAAACCCTAACTGTAATCTTAGCTTTATCTGGCTAATCCCGTTAATCATTTTCTTGTTTGTTCTTTTTTTCCGTTCCTAACGTCTGCTAGCTCGTTCCTTATTCCCAGCTTATATCGTGAAGTTTACATAAACAACGTCGAATCCTTTAAGATGCGTTAACATGACCTTCTTTACAAAAGTCCACGAACCTGTGAATGGCAATATGACTGCAAAAGTTGATTCCATTTTGGTCTCAGTGGAAATAACGTGGGGAAAGTGATTAAACCAGATCCGAACACCTCCGGAGAGTTCAATTTGTTCAATTTTTAAGAGTATGTGGACCTCATGACTAGTACTGGAAGAGTTTTCTTAACAATTAATCATTACATAAAAAAGGAATTTAACAGATTTAAGATAATTTGTAAAGGCGGTATTTCAAATTTTCGGTAATCAAAGCACAAGATCTTCCGAGAGTATTTTTTTCCTATGGTCCGCACTTTTCCGCCGACCGCAAGTAACAGGTGTTCTCGTTCATGGAAACCCGTTTTAACCTTACAGTCTTTTATGATACCGTATAACATGTATAATCAAATGATTGCACTGTACCTATATTAAGTAATGGAACAAGGGGTTATTTATTAGGAAAATAACGTATTTGAAGTACCTTAGGTGTTTAAAATCCAAGATTTTCTGTTGAAAATTATTCTTTATATGTTTTTAGAACTGTATCTAATAAAAAAAAAACTTCCTCAAGTTTTTTGATTCATCATCGGCTCTTTGATACTACACCAGACCATTATGGAGATGAAAAAGAAGGTGGTTAGATGAACGTTCTAGAATAATTTGTTTCTACCAAAAATCGTTCTTTTTTGAACGAATAGCTTCTAAGCAACGAACTTGTTTTTACGCGAAAGAACGTTTTGGTAATGAATTGTTAGTGGCAATTTAAATGTTAATTTTCAAAATTTCATCTGTAGGTTTAATTGGATTTTTTACTTTCTTTTCGAAGCCTAGTAATTTTTCTTAGCAAAATAATTTTATAGATGATATTTGATTCAGTTTCGTGATGAAATAATCATACTGGAATTCAGTTTTATTTTTTGGATGCTTCTCCCATTATGAAATTAAAGGAGGTTGTTAGATGAATGTTAAACAACTATCCCACGAAGGGGAGGTGAATAGTAAGACGCGAAGCGTCGAGGTATATATCTAGCCCTTAGTTTTTATTGGTGCAGCTGCTTCATTTACAGCTAAAATTTCATCTTTCGAAACTGCTACGTAACGGGAAGCCATTTTGAATTCAGTACCAAAACAGTGAATATCCAAAGATATTCCTAGTTACGGGAGCCAATCAAAACGCTCGAAATTTGCTATCCACTGATTTAGTGAATACTAATTGACAATAATACTGATCTGGTTTCTTAACCAGGATACTTTCAATTGAATTCTGTTTTCATTTACATTGTTTTTTAAGTCTGAGGATCTCTTGGCAAAATTGTTTTGAAAATGCGATTGGATTTGTTAGTAATGAATTAATCATAACGGAATTCACATAAATGTAGGTAAGAAACAAGCAATTTTTAACAAGCTGTGGCCCTTCCTTGCTCGTATTCATCGGGTGAGTAAAACGGTTTACTAGATTTCTGAGTATCTGTTGAGTTATTTATATGTAAAAGCATCCACACTTAATAGAACAGGTTCCTTTTACTTATACATATAATGTTACCGTTTTTTCTGAGGATAGACAAGAAGGAAATAGAAATTTGGGACCACGTCTGTGCACTTATTTTCCTTTATTTACCAGTCATCAAATTGTAGCATTGATTGTAGACAAAAAAGAATTCAGCTGAATTTGCTTTTTAATGTCTGAAATCAAATTTCGCACTAACGCTTGGTTATGATAACACAGCCCACTTTGAATAACTCAGCGTTGGGCATGAATCTTTACGAGGAGGAACGGTAAAGTCTTGTAAAAGTTGTAGTTTTTTACGCTAATATTTTTAATGTTGAACAATACTTTTTGTACAGTCCCCAATATATTCAACTTATATAAGACTTTCTTTGTTATGGGCAAATTAAAGAATAAAGATTTGTCAAGGTATCTTTTAATAACCTGAGTGAAAAACATACTTTGGAATGGTAACAATTACAATCAAGGACACCCAACGACAATTTTTTGAATATATCTGTTTGGAAGACGATTTGAAATCTAGAATTTTCGGAACATTTGTTGTTAAATTTCTCGCTTGCCTGCCTCTCCTAGGATTTTCGAACCCCTCCCAAAATGGTATAATTGCTCTTTTTTAATGCATTTTTACCCTAAAAAGGTCACCTAGAATTTTCGGGAGCCTTTTTTCTGACTGAAATTTTCGAAAAGGTAAGTTTTGATCCCTACAATTTTCGGATCACTAGACTTTCGGCTAGGAAATCCGAAAAGATGAAAAATTTTTAGGGGATAAAAATATGCCTATATGTACCGTTTAAATACTAAACTACGTTCAACAATGCTATATTTAGGTGGGTTTGAACTATATTCTCGTTGGGTGCCCCTGTACAATTAACACGAACGCTCTAAAAGCGTTAAAGTCTTGCTTGCTTGGAGATAGAAAGAAGTGAGGAGGCGATTTATTCTACATGAAACAGGATTTCCTTGCTAAAAGTTTTTCTTTTCCTTGACGATGATTGAGTCGTGTATAGATAAAGGAAAATCGAGAGAAATAACATCATTGCAAGGGAGAAAAAATAGTCGTCTGAGAAGACATGAAGTACGAGCAATGAATAGTCTGTACGACGAAAAGGGCAATGGGTTATTCCAGAAAAAATCCACACCCCCCGGGCGATGGAAGGCACGGTTATTTCACTCCCCCCCCCGGAAAGGACGCTTAGTGGGATAATACATGCAGGACATGACGCGCTATACCGCTTGCCGCACCACTTGCCTTTCAAAATGGCTGCCGAACAGTCACGAACAACCATGATCAAATGCGCCTTACAATAACCTAAAAGACTAAAAATGAATAAATTTACAAGCAGGTAAAAAGATTTATGATAAAAATTTACAAGCGGGTAAAAGGTTAAGAAATTATGAAACAAAATAATAATAACATACATAAATAATAATAAACGAAATAAATACTCTACTACAAATGCATTTCACTAAATGCCTTGGTTGTTCACTTTCCTCGGTAAAAATCTTTGATTAATTCTTTTGGCTTGCAAGTTACGTAATCAAAATTCTAAACTGAGGATCCTTCAGAGACTTGGACTTTGTTCTCACTATACCGGATAGCTTTACCCTGGGTGCCAGAGGCTTTTCTAGGGCAGTTTCCGGTTTCTGTCAAATCTTTATAGTGACCCGCCGCTTGTGGCTTCGGCCTTCGGCCAACACCGAAAATTCCCGCCGCACGCGAGAAAAACCTCTGGTACCCAGGGTAGGATAGCTTTTGCGCCGGCACGAGAACCATACCGGATAGGGCGTCTGTTCACACAAGAGAACGGTCATTTTGGCGCGATTTCTGTAACGGAGCGAAGCTGCACCGCGCCGATCTCTAAAGTGGAGAGTTACATATCCGAAAGGTGCTCACGCTATACCGGATAGATTTTCGTGTTGGTACGAAAACTGAGGTATCCAGTATAGTGTCAGCATAGTCTTAAGTTTTAATGGTTTCTTTTCTAAATAGAGCACTTTTTAATGTTAAAGCCAACTTTTGTGCCACACCACACTAAAATAGCGGCTGAAAAAAGCTATCTGAACACTCTTTGTATTAGAACAATTGTGTTTCTCTCAGTTCGGATTGAACTCTTAAATCTCTGACCTGAATGACGACTTCAGGATTTCATAGCAAACCACACTAACACACCTTGGTTCCCCTCGGATGGAATAAATACATAAATTTGGGTAAACGGCGTTTCTCCAGATAAATATCGACTGCATAAAAAAGCCGCATAGTCCTTAATTCTGAAAGGTCAAAGACAGTCTGTTATCACAGGGGACGCTAACATCTAATCTATACATCAATACATTTATTCGTGATTGCACGAGTACTATCGGCTATGCCTTTTGTTTCCAATAAAAAATTGAAAGCGCTCTTCGTTTTTTAAACCCTATAAAAAGAATTAACTAAACTGAATACATTCAAATCATGAAAAGTCAATGTGTTGAGAGTGTCTGTCATCACAAAGTTCATTCACACCCATAAGCTTACAACTGAGATAGAGTTTTCATTGGCTGAGCAATTAGTTCGCAGAAGAGACTGGTTATGAATAAGATCGACGGCAAAAGTCAGAGATATTTCATATTTTTTGAACCGTGAACTAAGTAATAAAAAGCATGTTAATAACGCTGGTTATGTAAAAGTTATGTAAATTCACGTAAATGCGTAGCTGGTCAAAAACTTCCACAATCATAATTTCCAGTAAAATTTTGTTGAGCGAATGGAAGAAACATGATTCGTGCTAGGCGAAGGCAGATCCGTGATTCGAAGTCTGTCTTCCAGTCTCGATCTCGCAGCCGCGATTGGCTCGATTATAGTTGCAAATAGAAGGAAGGCCTCTTCTTCCTTAACTAATTTCGGTTTTATCTTTGGCACCTGATTGTTTCTTAATTATCTCGTTCAGACTTAAGTTATAAATGCTACAGTGTGTGAAGGGCGAGCCAGTTCAGTTAATATATATAATAGGGGAGAACTGGTCAAGAACCGGTGTGTCTGGTGCTACTTATGATTATTTTGCAGACATAATACTTGGAAGACATAGCCATTGTAATTCTGGACTGAAATAAATGAGCAGTTAATGAGACAGCGAGATTAAGAGCTAGATAATAACAATCTTTTAATCTTTTCTTTATCTAGTAATCAATTGATCTACAGAAAACTTAATAAAACTGATCGATAGTACCGGCAAGGTTAAAGGGAGTTCGAAAGGAGGCCGGGTGTGCCCTAAGCCCTTTAATTAACACCACGAAAAAGCCGCTCAACCTGAACGGCCGAAGGCAGCGGTCTATGACAAGGAAAGCTACCTTTAATACCCATACACCAATGTACCAATGCGTGATTGATCGAGCACTATCGGCTATTGCTTTTGTTTCTCCTTAAAAATTGAAAACGTTTTTCGTTTTTCAAAGTCTAGAAGGAATTAACTGAACTGAATACATTCAAATCATGAAAAGAAGCTTTATTTTAGCCGGTCTATCATCTCAAGGACAAGTTAACTGAGCGAAATTATTCATTTGCTAAGCAATTAGATTTTGTAGAAGAGACTGGTTCTGATTAAGACGGAAATCAGTTAAAATCAAAGATGGAAACAACGGTGCTGAAGCTTATGTTGGCAGATCCGTGTGATCTCTTTTTTATTTCTTATGTTTTCTCTACAAAGTCAGGGAATCATCAGTCAACAGTCGGTTGATTAGGCGTGTGTTTAAATCATCAAAACAAACGGCTGTCAATCCAGTATTTAATAAAGATACCAGCCAATCACATGTTCGACCGTAATGTCTCAAGCCTCTGTTTCAAAGCACGGCACTGGTATTAAAATGATTTTTCATTCTCATGCAAAAAACTCATTTTCACAAGAAAGGTTTTTCACTAAGCCTGCATGCCTTTTTTGATACGCTGTGGAATATCACTTAATAAAGTGTCGAGTCAAGCCTTCTTCTTATTCTGTAGCTAGACATCTCTTAGCTCTTAGCTAGTAAGCGCTGCCAGTAGATGCAGAATTGCTGACTCTGACCATGTATATGAAGTTGTTTCTTCCACCAACAAAAAGGAAGGTAAAACATCGTAATACTGAATTCCATCTCATAGTATAGTGAAATCAGGATCTTTCGAAGTCCTTATAATCGTTAAAGAGTATTTTTGAAGATTCGCCCATGGTGATGGGTGCGACCTTTGAACAATTCATCTCTGTTCTCATTCTTATGATGTGAATCGTTTTGGCTTAATCCGTTATTAGGGTGTTTCATAATTTTGTTTGTTTTACACTTGAAGAAGGCTCTTTAAAGGGTGAAAGTCCATCGTAAATGAGTCCATCCAGCACGTGAAGCCAGGGCCGCTTTGGTAAAAAGCAATCAATATGTAAATGGTTTAGGACTAACTAGACCACACTAGTGTCTACTTTTTTTCTTCAGTCATCTTAATTCAGTTCTTACCTTACTGGAAAATGAATTCTCCACGTTTTCGTTACCGGTTCTTAGACTGCGAAGTCAATTATTGTTTCACATTTTGTTAACCGTGAAGTAAGTAATAAAAAGCAGGCTATTAATGTCTGTTTTATCAGTGAAAGTTATGTAAATTCACGTAAATGCGTAGCTGGTCAAAAAATTCTACCATAATCACAATTTTCAGTAAAACTATCTTGAGCCAATGGAAGAAAAAACGCCTCTATTTTGGTTTTATCTTTGGCATCAGTTTTTTATTAAGTTATCTTGCTCAGAATTTAGTTAACAAATGCTACGGAGTGTGGAGGGCGATCTGGTTTAATTTAGTAGCGAACTGACCAAGAGCTAAAAACGGGGTTGCGTGCCACGGGTTCTACTTATAATGATGACTTTTGATAAGCATGAGATTGGGAGGATATACTGAAGGTATTGTAATCCCGGACTAAAAAAAATGAGCAGTTAATGAGGTATTAAAATTAAGACCTAGATAATACTAATCTTTTAATACTGTATTTCATGATAGCAATCAATTGATCTGCCGCAAGCTCAATAAAACTGATTGATAGTACCGGGGAGGTTAACTAAGGGAGTTCAGGGAGGGCTGTGGCACTACTGGCCCTTTATCATTTCATATCTTCTTGTTCTGTCAAGGCTTGCGGTTCAGAAAGACACCCTTTAGGCGCTAAATGGTGAAATTGTACAACCTAAATTTGCCTCCTATACATATGGCTCGAAAAAATGCTAGCATGATGCACAAAACCAAACGTACAATAAATTCTAGACTTTTTTAAACCGTAAAAAAAAAATAAAAAGCATGTTTTATGCTTATTTTTTCTGTAAAAATTATGTACCTTCAGGAAAATGTTTTGATTTTTCGATTCTTGTTCCCAGTGTTCGTGCTCGATCTCCGTTCCCGTTCTTTGGATTAGTAACATCCACTTTTAAACTTCAACGACGTGCGGCAAAATTTCAAACAGATTAAAAAATATCACTTAACATTGTGTTTGCGTCACAGATGATGTTGGTTTTGCTGGTGCTAGCAGTGAGCCTGTCGACGCTGACGAGGTCATGTTCCGCACGAATCAATATCTCTATTTCTGATCCCTTGGACGATTGTGGAAGTATTGTGTTGCAAGTCAATTGTTCAAGTATTCCATCGGAGTATAGACACATCACGGGAGCCTGTAACAATCTAAATTATCCATCATTGGGTGCAGCAATGACTCCATTCAGGAGACTGATACCTAAGAGAGAGGTAAGACAAAATTGTTTGATAATCAAGAAAAAATGAAATAATGGCTGTCAGGAGCCCATAATCCGGTCCGGTGCGAGTGAGCAGCTCGCATAATAGGCCTGTGTAGTGGTGTTTTCACGAACCAGTTTATTTTTAGACACGTTTTATAGCACTTTTCGTGCGAAAATGTTCCACTTCGTCTACGATCACATTGCTGCGAAGTGTGAGCAGCAGATAATGATTCTCTCTCGGATACAAGATATCAAAAACAGAAACTAAACGTTATTTAAAAGATCAATAAAAGTTTTTTAGGTCTGTAGGGTTTGCTGGCTGGAAATTCGCGCCAAAATCGGTCTAAAGATCAACCTGTCCATAACTCGAGCACTTTTGAGTTATGAGCTCCTGTGGCTGTGTCCTATCCGCCATAAAGAAGATTTCTACCTTGTACTCATACCAAGGCACCATGTGAAACCATGTTAACAGCAATAGATTTGTGTCTGCTTGGGCCTATTAAAGAGGATCTTGAAGCGTTGAGGGAAATGTTACACTGAATCCCATTCCCCCAGCCCAAATTCTATTCAGATCCTTCAAAATTTATTCAAAGTTTGCTTCAACAAAACCATTCCTCTTGGCAAAAATATAAGAAAACAAACAAACAATTGCAGTGAATCAAATCACATTCACCCGCCCAAAAATCATGGGAAAACCCTAATTTATACACTTTTGTACCCCACAAAAAGTAAACGGTTTGGTTAAAACTGATTTCATAGATTTCTAAATACATGGCTCCTCAAGCCTGCAAGTCAGGCGCATTTTGCAGTGCAAACAATGATAATAACAAAGTTCTCCCACCAATCTTGAACGTTGAAACTGACTGAGAGTCCTACCTAATTAGTTTTTCAGTTGCTTTCAAAATAGACTACGAGTAGTCCCCCATTTTTCCTCAGGGATAGTAGAGCGAGCAAAACACGAGCGCGCGTGAAAATCAACCCACGCGAGAAAAGGCGACAGGCGGCGGGGAGAGAGAAAAATGAGGGACTACAGACAAAGCCATTTTTCTCTCTCCCGCCGCGTGTCGCCTTTTCTCGCGTGGGTTGATTTTCACGCGCGCTCGTGTTTTGCTCGCTCTACTATCCCCGAGGAAAAATGGGGGGCTACTCGTAGTCTACTTTCAAAATGGTGGCCTCAATCAATGTTCCTCTGAGCTTTTGTATAACGAAAAAGCCTGTTCTGCAGGCTATATAGCACCTCTTGCGTCTTTTCCCCTCCAGGTTAATATGAATGAGCTCCCAAACGCAAGATCCGTCAGCAGAGAGCTGTTTCTCCAGAATGCACCACCATCTAATCCGGCGGAGGAGTCCCCAGAATCTACTTTGCTTACTGACATGGCAGGTGTGTTTGGCCAGTTCTTAACTCATGATATCACACTGACGTGGCACAAACCAAGTTCTTCTAAATGCCACGACTGCTTTAACCCTGGTACTGAATGCTTCGGGATCAACGTGACGAGCGATGTTATTTTTAGTGCAAGAAAATGCATTCAAATGAAACGTGCTACAAGATGCCTGACCCCAAACGCCGGCCAAGAGCAAGTTAACATAGCCACGACCTTCATAGACGCTTCACACATTTACGGTAACAATGATGATGAAGTCAGAATAGCTCGCGCCGAAGACCCGATGGGGAAACTTTGGCAGGAAAACGATCTCTTGCCACCAGCACGCGAAAAAAAGCCTTTCTGTCGCTCACCAAATCCTGGTACTATGCCTTGCTTTTATACAGGCGACTTTCGGCGAAATAATGTCAGCCCAGGTAAAGCTTACTCCTCAGCCAGCCGTCATAAAATAGAACGTTTAAACATAATATGCTTCATGTCTTAATTTTCAGCAAGCCTCATTTATGTATACTAAACCTTTTCCAAGAAAATTATCTGGTCATATACACGTTTCTAGGAAACTGCCATACCCCTCCACTAAGCCAACATTTTGCCCTAAGTGAGAAGTAAGTGTTAATGTTGGCTTTGGGGAGGAGTAGCTGGGCAGTTTCCCAGAAACGTATAATGATATAAATTTTCTCCAAAAAAATATGACAGGAAACTCTTAACCTTGAAAATACCTAAATCCCAAGTTCTTAAAACCGAAGGATTTGTCTCTGACCTCTTCTCCTTCATTTCTCGTCACCTCGTCGAGAACATAGAAAATACACACTACCGAACGAAAAAAGCAGAGAACATAGTCACCAGTGCCGAGTGATCATCCTTTCATGAGTCTGTGCATAATGGTGCCCATCTGTTAGAGCGATTTTAATTTAAGTCCCAAGAGAAATTGAAAAAAGCAAAGAGTATAATGGTATTTTTGACAAAGGCCTATTCTCGCAGGCAGAAGACCTTTTGAGTAAAGGACCATTCTCCATTAGGAAACATACTGGGAAACAAAGCAGCTACGTTAGCTTATATTCAGTCGATTTGTCACAAGCACGAGGTTTCTTTAAAACAAATCTCAATGTATAATTGTCATTCTCTTGTAGCCTTGAATGTCCTTCATACCATCTGGGTACGAGAACATAATAGGATAGCCAGGAAGTTAAAGCAAATAAACACGGGATGGAACGGAGAGAAAGTCTTCCAAGAAACGCGAAAAATCATCGGTGCCATGATGCAGCACATTTCTTACAACGAGTATCTGCCAGCCCTCCTGAGTAGGAGAATGGTCAGAATGCTTATTGTATTATTTTTTAAAAGACAATAGGTTTATGAGGCAAAAAAACAACTTTGCACTAGCATCACACTTAATTTGTACATTTCTTTGCCGTTTATGCACAACTACGACGTGTAACTGCTGCCTAAGGTCCTGTTTACATGGAGGTAGGGGAGCCCAGGTAGGTGAAGTAGCCCGTGGCGCGTCACCCCATCTATCATGTAAACGCGATCAAATTAACTTGAGAGATTATATGGCCAGGCAGGATACCCCACCAAAGGCGGTTACCACGCCAGCCTTGGGTCCCCCACCTCCATGTAAGCAGGCCCTAATTTTACTTTTTATGGAGGACGTAAATATGTGACGGCGAGATCCTAGGAATTCAACACTCAGGGGGATTCGCAAATATTGCAGGTGATAAGGTAAATGGGAATAATCGAGATAAAGACTGAAAGAACGCAAATTCATTTTTTAAGCAACATTTCGCTGCCATCGCCTTTTTGGATCTT
>OZ038002.1:11001525-11049025 GCA_964035705.1 Porites rus
GGATTCACAAGTATCCACGCGACGCTTTTATTACAGGCCTTACTACGTACGTTGAGCCAACCTGCAACTTACCAAACATCATTAACAGCAACATAATCACCTCTGATAAAGGTGGAATATACCAATGAGGCAGTAGGCTTGCTTAAATCTATATATTACGTCATCCGCTGATTATGCAGTAAGAAGCTAGTGTTACAGTACACATCGGGCGTACACACCTTTCGAACCTCTTCACTTGCGCATAATAATAGCTGGTCCTGCGCTTTTTTTAAGGGTTTATTTTTGTTTGTCACTTGTCTGTCTTTAGAGTGTTCTTTTGGTTTCGTGGCCAATAACGATGTGAAAATGACAGTCAGTATAAGGAATATTTGCAGTCTCCGTTCCCATAGCCTGTTCCAAGCTCCGAGATGGTGGTGGAAAGTTGTTCAGTAATAAGAAATGCGAAAAACGCGCGGGGGCTGGGGAGAGACAGGGCGGCTCTCTCCCATTTTTGCCGCCGCCCCCGCCCCCTTTCCCAAGTCGTGCGCGTCTTATTTTCGCTTTGCTCGTTTTAATACGTTCCCACTATACTATCTGAGAGCCTGGCACAGGCTACCGTTCCCAGTGCCTTTCCCTCAACAAATGGGCTGCAAACTCGTGCCTCTGACCATAGTCACCATGCCACCGTCTGAAAAATTTGCCGACTTTCTTTGGACGTATCACCTTTACTTAGTAAGTTACCTCATTTTAAGAGCCTCTTTCCAGCATTCGCTCATTGCTCTTTATCAAAAGATAAAAAAAAAAATTAAAACCGTGGAAGGAAGGCCGGAGGGAAGTAAGTGAATAATGGAGAGGGGCCTGGAACTGATTGTATGTGCTAGTTTCCAGTTTGCACGTGGTCAATATGGCGGATGAAGGAGTTCAATTTTGTACGCAGGATCACGCAGGAAAGTGATTTGTCAGATTAAGCGTTTTGTCCATTTTGACAACCTAAATTGTTGGTATAGACATTACAGTTATCTCTCTCATAAACATGGCTAAGACAAGGAAAAGATCAGAGAAGGAGAAATCCTCCAAGAAGTCAAACAGCAGCATGAATCCAGGTATAAAAGCTCCACGTTTAAGTTGCTATCCTCGCTTCAGTGAAGTAAAACTTATAGTTTCAATAATTTTAAGGCAGTGAATGTCTCACTCTTGCAAATAGCCAAGCGAGATAAGAAAGCAGAGACGTAATGGGGGCCTAACTACTAGGTTACGCTTTATAAACATGACAGTCGCAGTTTTAAACCGAGAAATCTTCGCCGATCATTTTTAACTTTTAAGCTTGATTTCCTAATTGTCATGAAAATTTGTAGACCGTCCAAAACCAGCAGGAGGATCGAACATGCGAGACAAGGCAACAATAAACAGACTGAAGATGTACAAATCAGGGGGAAAGGCAATAAGGTGTGATAATTAAGGTGTTGATTGTGCATTGGTTTAGTATTCTTAGTTTGCAACCTCATGACAAGAGGCCTTGTTGGTTGTCAGTACAATAAACTTTTTGTCGAAGATCTTACATGAAAACTGAGTTTAGTTCCCTACCACTAACATGGACATCATGATGGCATGTGCAAACCAGCAACAAAATATTTATGGCTCCCTCAATTCCAAGAGCACCCATCAACACTCCTCCTCTTCCCAACCCCTCCCCCCGCCCCCCCAGGAATTTTCCAGACATTTGGGTTTCCTTTTTTTCATTAATAACTCATACATTCAAATCCCCAGTGTGGGGCTTCTGGAAGAGTGCAAAACTCAGTGGAAAAACGGAAGTGCTTAACCTTGTTCAGAGTTAGTCATGATCACTGTATTTCATCATATTCCATGTAGAACTATGATTTCGGAAATGCAAATTAAACAGTGGACACAACCAACAAGCTCACATGTACCCGCTCAAATTTATTTATAATTCTTTGTTTCATTTTACAATACAGTCATGAACTGAGTTCTTGAAAACTCCTCAAGACAGTATATTAATAGTCTACTAATACTGATCCTTTTCACTACATTTAATGTATATTTAAATACATGAAAATGATGGTATAGAGACAATATCAATCACTCTTTTATTAAACAACAAGGTGATCGAACTACTATAAGAATAGATGATGCTATATTACAGTCATAAGATCCTTGAAACTCAACCAGTTGGTTTTGGTCAATAGTTTCTGATTAATAAAAACTATTTTCTGTTTAAATACATGTAATAATAAATATTTGTTTATTGTCTTATTTAATTTTCTAATATTTTGTTTTTTAGAAATAAGCAGGGGAAAATAGTGAAACCAGCGCCTTTCCAGAACTCAGCAGTCTCAGGAGAGGTTGCAAGGGTTGCTCCAAATAGAAAGTGGTTTGGTAAGTTCATCACACTTAAATTATCCATACAACATAAACAACCTTAATTAACTGCCCAGAACTGTCTGTGTGAATTATCATTCCTTGTACCAATTCTGAAGTCATTATTTCATTAATGGTAAGTGCAAGAACTGTAAAAGAGCTCAATGATGAATAAGGCCAAGGAGGGGGGTACTCTGGATTTCGATGATGGCGATGATCAATGGATTTTTTTGGGCAGGAAAATTTGGCAAGTATTTTTTGGGGTGGCTGGATTAAGTAGGAATTTTTTTTGGTATTCAAAACAATCTGAAGATTCATGGTATTGCTGCTTATATGCTCAATGCATTAGTTCTGCAAATAAAGTATCACCAAAATTTTCTTGTTATATTGTTTAACTCTTACTGGAAATTTTTAAGGTTTGGAAATGTGGCATTTTAAAGTTTGGAAATTTTGGGGGTAATGTTTGGTCCAGGGATTTCTTTTGGGTTTTGTTGGAAGCCTTAGGGATTATTTTGGGTTTTGATTTTTGCCCCAATTCAATCATCTCCATCACTTGAAATCTGGAGTACCCCACTGGTGTACATCGTGGTAAAGTGACAGGGCTGTCAACCCCCCTTGTCTTCAAATATTGAGAATTGATAGGGAAGGGATGATAGATGACCTCATATCGCATGTTATATGACGTCATTTGTGCAAAAAATACTCGTTGACCCGATCGCCACGAATTTGTGATGTTTCACGTTATTGCATATCTCTTGGTATATTGCAATGGTATAATATACCATACCAAAGTTTATGAGGAAACGTTCGATGTTAACAGTAAAATAGCTCTAGCAAGGCAAAATATTTAAGAGTTTATGGTTGGAAAGTTGAGTCTACAACTCAATGGCAAATTTTGGTGAATATCCAAGAGATTTCATACTCTAATCTGGAGACCAGAAGATACGGTCCAAGCTCTGGAGTCGCCTGGATTATCTGGGAGAGTTGACAGCACTGAAGTGATTGTAATTTCACCTAAATATTCAGTATGAGGTGAAAAGCTTTTGAATCATCATACATATTCACTGAAGGAATGACACAGGATACTCTAACATGTCTCCTGCAGGTTTAAAAAAGTGGCTCCAAAGTATATGGTAGTTGGATGGTGTACGTAGCCTAATAAAATTATATTATTTTTTAAAATAATTCTATTTTATTTTCATTTTCAAGCTCTAAAATTAAAAGTTGTCACTTTATTTGAACAACAGGGAACACAAGAGTGATATCACAAAATGCATTGCAGTCATTTCAAGATGAAATGGGCAAAGTGCTGAATGATCCATACAAGGTACACAGTAGGTCATCATTCTTTTGCCTGATTCTCAACCCAACTAGATAAACTATTAATTAATTCTAGAATATTGAATTATAAAGTTTATTAGTAAGAGAAAAATTAGTATAAATTTATTCAAACTTATCAAAGGGGAAAGCACCATGTAAACTGTTTTCACTAGGAAGATCCTAGTACTAGTGACAATGACACCATACAAAAATGGTGGTGGCCGGGATCATTCAGTGGGTAAGCGGTTGATATTTAATTCCTTCTTTATGTTAACCACACTGACTGAAACTTCTGCATACCCCAATGAAAAGTTGATCTGCCTACTTTCTAGGATCTTCCTTTCTCCATATAAACAGTCCTTAAGAATCTGCGTAGCTCTCCCTGACCCTTAAATTGAACATAATTAAAATTCCTCCTTGAATTTTATAACCAAATTATACATATACATGTGTTTTATTTGGTAATAGGTTGTAATGAGGCAAAGTAAACTTCCATTGTCTCTTCTCAATGACCGGCCCCAGTCAGCAAGGGTTCACATATTGGATACAGAAGGGTTTCAAACAACATTTGGACCAAAAGCACAGCGTAAAAGACCAAACATCAAGGCTGGTGACATGCAGGTGTAACGTTAACACATTAAATTTACAAGTTACAGTGTTGTTATTTATATTATGAGAAAATAATTCCCTTGAAAAGTATGTAATGTACCCACATGACAGTACAACTCAACATTACTAGTCTCTCTTTTCTCGCAAGACAAAGACAAGTGTCTCATTAATATCACAAGACTAGTGTCTCGTCTTGAGAGATGAGAGTCTTGTCTTGTGAGAATCACTGAAGCAGCAATTGTGGAATAATTTATGAGAGAAGCTCAATATCTCTTTAAAGTTTGATTGGAAAAGCCATGCGTAGAAGATTTAGTGTGATTTTCTGTTGTTAAGGAGTGAAAATCCAAAAAATTTCCTGAGCAGAGCCTGCCCCCGAACCCCTAGAAGCTTGTGACTTTGGCCTTCGTTTTGGAAATAAGTCAGTATTTATATTCTAGATCTGCGTCTGGTGCAGGTAACTTACAAGTAGGCACAAAAATATTGATAGCCCCATATAAGAAATTCAAAACTACAAGTAAAAAAATGGGGGCACCTTCCCTTCCTATTTTTCATCTTATGCCTGCCCTATTGGATGGCCACATGCACAACAGGTCAAGTTTCATGTTGTTGAACTGCATTTAATGTATTTAACCATATATACTTGGAATATCATCCGATTCTTTTGTAAGTGCTGACAGTTCGATGATTGATGAGCATCATTTATTATTTCAGAAGAATCAAATACTTAGTTTAATAACTTCTTGCTCAATGTGTGACTGACTGCTTTTTACCACTCCATCTGACTTATATGACCCTCTTTTCAGAGTTTTATGGAAGCAGCCCTGTTATCTTCAGGTACTGTATAAATGTGGTTTTTTGTAACGAAAAACGTTTTAGCATCAATTTGTGATAACGACTGAAAGCTTTCAGTACTGTTATTGATAGTAAAAATGTGTAACAGTTATAATGATTGAATGAGGATCAGTGTGATGTCCATGTATTTACTGTTTGAAACATTTTTACACTTTTATCGCACTAAAATGTACATGCATGTGTGTCGTTTTAAATCTTGTAGAATTATACGATGAAGAGAAAGATACGAACCTTGTGCGGGAAAATGATGGTGAAATGTGAGTAATTAATAAAGGCTGTAGGCTGCTTTGCAAAAAAAGTCAAACATGACTAAAATAAGTATTTAAATATTGTTGTTTGACCAATACGAAAACAAAAAACAAACTTAGTATTGTACTTAAGATGCATCTGCTTGGTGGGAAAAAAAGAGAACTACAATGTGCCTAAGAAATAATAATTATTGTTAAAAAAAAAACAGTCATGACAAAACACAAAGCCAGTTAAGAAAAAAGATTAGAAATAGTCCATTTAATTAAAAAAAATATTCGAAATAAAATCATGTCATTTCAATTAAAACAATTCGTTTTGGTTAAAAAAAACAAACCATTTTCAAGGGTAAACGCATTCTTACTAAGAAAATTACTAAAAAAGAAGAAAGTAAAGTAGCATTCTTAACTAATATTTGCATGCATGTCCTTTTTCAATATTTAAGACAATGTCGAACAATTCTAAATTGACTCTCCTAGAAACTTGCAAACCCCTTAAGCAAAATAATGCTGACCTCAGCAGCACAAATAATAATGATAATGATAATAATAATTATTATTATTATTATTGTTATTATTACTACCATTATTTTGTAAGTATGCCAGAGTGTTGTCTTTCATTCTGCAAGTCTTTTTTACAAAGGCAGAAAGTTTTCTTCATTGTAGAATAATAACTGATGTAAATTTTCTCTTCCTCCTCACCCTCAAGGGATATCAGTTAAATAATTGTGCTTAAACTACGCTTGGCCTTAATATGCTACTCATGTTATAAGTAATAATTCCCAACGGCTAGCCCTTTTTTTCAAGTTTATCCTTTATTTTCATCAAACTAAAACTTTGTTTAGTATAAGGGTATGATTTGACGAGAGACCATTAAATTTGCTGTACTTGCAGGGTGGAAGCTACAGAATCAATTTATTCAAAGGGACAATCAAAGCGAATCTGGAATGAGTTGTACAAGGTGAAAATAATTTTATTGTCAGTAATAATTATCATCTTTTTTTCACTCTTTAGTTTTCAGGAGTACTGTACGTTAAACATGTATATGAGAGACTCTATGACTTACTATAGATTTAAAACGTTTTATGTAGGTTTAATTATTTCTCATCTTTTCATCGATTTCAGGTCGTTGATTCCTCAGATGTTGTCATTCAGGTATTGAATTAGGATTTGAGCTACATGTAATGTACATGTACTAAAAGTGATGGAGTATTTTATACAGGGTGTATAAAAGTCAAAAATCCTTTTATGGAAACCCAAGTTGCTATTTCAGGCTGCAGTGATAGTGACTCAGGTGTCTCTTTTGTGTGCATTCGTTCTTGCGTCCATAATGACTTTCATGCACCCACTACTCAGGCTATTACAGACAGTTAATTCTCTTGGCTCGTAAGATCCCAGACAATTACTTGTAATTTATATATAACAGGGAAGGACACCTCAATTTTGTAATGGGGACACTTTGGCCTGTCTATTTGATGTCCTTGTTGAAGAAGTTGGACTGCAGTTTACTCGCAGTTCTTTTGTTCTTTCAGTGGTAAAAATGAAAATTTTGTGTGGGTTTGTTAACAGGGGAGAGGCAGTGTTTAAAATAATAGTTGCCAACAGTACAATAATGTATAGTAGACTACATGTAGATTTGGTTATGGTAGAACCCTTGTAACTTGAACTCCCCACTAACTCAAACCCCCTGGATTTGACCCCATTTTCAGGACATTTTTACTCATTTAACTCAGTCTCGAGTAACTCTAATTCCCTGCTAAATATAAAATCCCTTGATAGAAATTCACTCGTCACTCAAATTCTGGTTGAATGTTGTACATAACTCGCTTGGATGCCATTTGATTAGCTGTTCTTGTCATGAAATTGTTACACAATGTTAAAATGCCAAAACTAACACTACAGCAACTTGATTTTAATAAGGTTTATAGAGCAAACAGATTATTGTGTCAGGTAATTAATTAATAAGTTACAGTTTCTGAATGAGATCCAAGCAAAGTGAAATTTGCTTTGTATTAATTGTACAAGTATATTCTGGAGCACTGAAATATTAATCAGTAAAAGTATCAATTCATGGCAAATTAAATATTCAATCAACCGTGATAACTCAAACCCCTTTTAACTCAACTTTCTTTTTGTTCAGGTATTGGACGCACGTGACCCGATGGGGACGCGCTCCAGTCACATTGAATCTTTTATGAAGAAAGAGAAACAACACAAACATTTGATATTTGTTCTCAACAAATGTGATCTCGTGCCGACATGGGTGACGGTAAGAAAGAGATTTTTATAAGATTATCTGAAATTTATATTGATTCTAGTCCTGGACTAGAATCCTAATGGAACAATTAAGGTGAAAGTAAAATCACTGATCGTAGCAAAGTGTCAAGTTATGTGGTGCCATAAGCGCGGGAAAAAAGTATGAAAGCCGCCGAAACAGTCTATGAAGGCTTCGTATCTTACTTCTGATTGGCTGAATGTTAAAGAACGTTCTTTGAGATTTTTAGCCAATCACAATGCGTAGAAATGCACCACCAAAAGAACTTTGCCCTTAAATAAGCGTTTAACCGCCGCACGCGGCGGATGAATGTTATAATGGGTGTCTTTCTTTTCGTTTGTCTTAATAGCAAAGATGGGTGACAGTTTTGTCTGCAGAATATCCAACTCTGGCCTTTCATGCAAGTGTAACAAACCCATTTGGCAAAGGAGCTTTAATAAACCTTCTCAGGCAATTTGCTAAGGTTTGTCACTTTTATTGTCGCTTAATGAAAAGTAGGAAACTTAAAAACTATCTTAGCCCTAGGCCATACGTCGTACTTTTCATCAGACGAACCAAACTTAGTGAGTTAAGTTTATTGAAGGTTCGATGTCTGGCTTAGTTAAGTTCCTCTGAGTAAGTTTGGATTGTCCAACACGTTCCATCCGTCTGCTTCAGGGGATAGAACGTCTGAAGATCGTCTCTGGGACAACCGTTGATCTTCACATACGGCGAACTATAACTATAATTTTTTATTAAAAATTGTGTGATAATGTGTATTTAGCCTCGTTCGAGCGAAAATTATTTTACTAAAATTGCTTTTTGGTCTGATTCACTTGATTGGCTTGACGTGTCCTAAGTTCGACGTCTGACCCAACGGACGATCTTAACTTAATTTAGGTCGACCCACATTAGAGTTTGGTTCGTCTCATGAAAAAATTGACGTTTGGCTTGGCCTTAGTGTACTGTGATGTACTCAGTTTGTATTTTTTTTCTCGTTTGCTCTTATTCTAATACATGTATAGAATAAAATATCAACATAGTGATTGACACCCTGTCATTTCAAGTCTTATTCCATTTTTAAACTTTTCTTTAACACAGCTTCATTCCGACAAGAAACAAATAAGGTTGGTTCATACTTTTAATAATTCTGTTGTTGAAATTTGTCACTGAAAGAAACAGTAACTTAGTAAGTGTTCTTAGGCGTACCCCTTTCATTAGACGAGAGCAGTCTCTTATTTTTCTTTTGAGTCACGATAGATGCGAGCACAAGTGCTTGGGGGGAGGGGAGGGGCGAGCGGCGAAGCCCGACCGAACTAATTAGATGTGGCTAAATGTATTTTAGGCAAAGTTAACCTTGAACCAATCCTGGTCAGTAGTTTTTCCCAACGATGCTTGGGGTGGCACAATAGGGAGCTTTAGCATCGACGACAGCAACGGCAGCGAAAACGTCAGTTTTAAAATGAATTCCCGTTTTTTCAATCTTTGTCGCGTTTATTCCAATTTGCTGAAAATGGCAAGTGTAGGCGAATTTCCCTGGAGTTGATTTCTTGAGGACCGCACTCAAGTTTAGAGAGAGAAAAAGAGATTCGTCGTCGCTTGTTTACGTCCTCCATAAAACTTGTAATTAGGCATTTTCACGTCGTAGTCGTGCAAGGACGGTAAAGAAATGTACAAAAAAGCGTGATGCACGTGCAAAGTTGTCGTTTTGCGTAATAAAGTCATTGCTTTTTTGACGTCCTGGTTGCCGTCGCTGTCGTCGTTGCTAAAGCTCCCTAATGCTTTTAGCAGGAGCACCTCGTTACTTGAATACACAGTTGTTTGTTTGCAGTTCTTCGCAAAGGTTTTTGCTATAGCCTTGTTGCTTGCTTGTCATTTTTCTTCTGTGTTTTTTCCCAACCCTCCCTTCCTCCTTAACTCACGGCAAGGTAAGTATTGGTTGGTACTTTCGTAAGTATTTGACGGTGCCTGGTGGGGGCTGCTCACGGGAGCATTGACAAGCTTCACCAACTTGATAGGTACCAGCACCTTAACTCATCTATTGGTGATGAATTTAATATAATTTTACCATTTCCACGCCGCTCGTGGCTTTGAGGGAAGAAAGGCGTCCGCTCGCGGTCTATCCTTTTATGCCTTTTTCACCCTCAATATTGGCCTTCGTTGATTTCCTTTTCAGTGTTGGTGTTATTGGTTATCCCAATGTTGGCAAGAGTTCAATTATTAATACCCTTAGAGCTAAAAAGGTCTGCAATGTTGCACCCATCGCTGGAGAAACAAAGGTAAGTTAGAAAACACAGTCAAAAAATAATATAATTTCCCTTAAAACCGCTAATAGAGACCTATAGAAAACTTAAGGTTGCATTCCGTCCTCTTCCTCGAATCTAAATTGATTTTAAATACAACGAAAATACACGGCTTGACTTTTTGTGGGGCGCTGAGCAGATAAAGCGAAAATAGAAAACGTCTGAACTAATACCAAACCTAGTAAATATTTTGATTAAGACCTTTCACTGCCAAAGATGGCGAAAGTCGAAATTGAACAAAGTTTCTGAATTACATTTTGTAAAATGCTGAAAAACAAATGGTAACATGTGAAAGTACTGTCAAAAATTTTTCAGTTAAGTGGTCATTTTAGGGGTACATTTATTGCTCATTCCTAAAATTCTAAATCTTGTTTACTTTTGAACAAGTGTGCTTTCAGCAAACGGGGAACGGGGAACGAGCGCGGGTTCATTTCGCGAACAGCTTCTGGTGATCGAGCCAAATTCTGTCGAACAGATTCCAGTTTAGGTATCACGTCATAGCTTTAGTTTTGATCGTGGTTGAATTGCTTCAGTGACCTTTTTATCTTTATTTTATGCTTAATACAGGTGTGGCAGTATGTTACTTTAATGAGACGAATATATTTAATTGATTGTCCTGGAGTCGTTTATCCGAGTGGAGATTCGGAGACCGATATCATACTCAAAGGCGTGGTGAGTCTCTCTTATAATTACTTTGTCTTAACAGCGCTTAAGCAACCACGACGTCAACGGGAAAGGAAGCAAAAATAAGATTTAATAAGTACAACAACAATGCATATCAAACTCTTTTCGACTCTTCCGTCACAGCACGACTACGCGGTGAAATTTTCTCGTTGGTATTTCATGGAGTTCGTTACCACACGGCAACAATTTTTAAACGTAAATGCGCTTCTTAAGTATTCTCTTCGCTGTATTTCATAGGTAGCTTAAGCATACGACGACGGCGACGGTAACGAGAAAGGCAAAATAAACAACAACATTAGGTTTAGACTGGCAAAATAACAACTTTGCACGTGCATTACGCTTTTTTCTACATTTCTTTGTCGTCGTTGCACGACTACAATGTGAAAGTGCCTAATTTCACGTTTTGTCGACGACAGGAACACAGAGCAACAATTTTCTTTTTATTTTCTTGAACCTAGATGCAATCCTTTAGAATTTAACTCCAAAGAAATTTGCCAACATTTGACAAATTAACTTCGAGATGGAATAAGGGCGGTAAAGTTTGAGACAGCGCGACTTCATTTTTTAAGAGACGTTTTGGTAACCGTCGACGTCTTTGTTGCTTAAGCTCCCTAATAAATCGAGGTAAGAGGGAGCGGAATAATTGCTAAAAAGTTTTTAACACTGAAGGCCGCATTTCTGCTGCCGTTACCTTCGTAGTAGCTTAACCCCCCTATTTACTCATGGCGTTTTTTCCCTTGGAAACTTATCGTTGCTGCATGAGAGTTCTTACTAGGGTAACATATTTTTCTGTCTTAACGAGCAGCGTTTACTTAAAACAAAGCTTCGCAATAAGTCTCAACTTATATCGAATGGACCTTGTCTTGGTTTCGTTCTTGTATCTATCTGATTGGTTCAAAATTTATTCGAAAATGAAGACGAGAATTTGCCTCAAATTCTGTTACCTGAACTTGTCAGATCAGCCAAAGAGAAACTTGTTCAAAATGACTAACATTGTACTTTTCTCTGTTTAAATGCCACGAAAGCGAAGTGCACGTCATCTCGCAGATGACAGCACTAAAAAACCTCCAACTGTCAGTGAAGCACGCACATGGTAGCTGTGCGGCACGCGCTATTCCTTACTTTCCGGAACAGTATGTTTTTCATAATTGGTGCTTTTTTGCGAGATTTTATTCAGGATTTTACTTTTCATATGATACCAGAGTAATGTCAAAGGTTGTAGTATAAGAAGGTCAATTTTGTTTGCACACACACTGGGAAGGATTTATGCGCGTGCTTCTATTCAAAGTAATCGTGGAGTCTTTCTGACGCCATTTCGAATGAAATGACAAAACAAAGGAAAACAAGTTCATCCACTTCAGACAGAGATCCAAAACATGGCGTACGACAGGTCCGAGTGGGAATTGAGTGAATTTGGTAATCTTATCGAAACAGAAAATGAGAAATACGGAGAAATTGTACAGATCGCAGAGCGAAGGCGCACAGCAGAAAAATATGTCAAAATCAGAAAAATTCGTCAAGAAATGACATGGGGCGTTCGAGTCACCAAGACGCTCTATATCTGCTATTATGGACCCTACGTCGCTTACAAGGAATCTATGCTGGCAGAGTTGGTGCCACCTTTTCAATTCTATCTGCGAGATGTAGAGTTTTATACCACATACACGGGCACTCCCTTTCGTCTCCCTGTGGGTTACAAGTTTAAATTCTATGAGAATGCGGTAGAGTGCTGGCATCACAATGCCATTCTTTCCAACAAGAAGCAGCTGAAGATTCTTGTGAGGTACAACTTTGAGAAATTTGTCAGAGCGCTTGAGGCAATCGGCGAACCCACAGCGGCGAAAGTACAGTATGACTACGACACCTGCGTGTCCAGTATTTCGCCATTCAGCGAAAGTGAAGATGAAGAAAGCGAGGCAGATGACGAAGATGATCGCAGTGAGGGAGAAGAACAGGACTATTCTATCAATAAGATCTTCCCATTCAGTTTCAGTGGTGATGAAGAAAACGAATCCGATGACGAAGATGATCGCGGTGAGGGAGAAGAACAAGACCATTCTATCAATAAGATCTTCCCATTCAGTTTCAGTGGTGATGAAGAAAACGAATCCGATGACGAAGATGATCGCGGTGAGGGAGAAGAACATGACCATTCTATCAATAAGATCTTCCCATTCAGTTTCAGTGGTGATGAAGAAAGCGAGTCCGATTCGAAATCAGATTGCAGTGATGAAAGTAAATCTAATGCTGTATTACATCAGGAGGTTGAGACTGATGAGGAAGAAGAACATGACCAGTCTGATGATGAACTACCGAGGTTGATCACCTTAAGCAGCGAAAGTGACGATGAATCAGATGACGAAGATGAGGACAGCGAAGGAGGAAAACAAGACCATTCTATCGATGAGATCTCTTCATTGAGTGAAAGTGATTTTGAAGAAAGCGAATCCGATTCGAAATCAGATTGCAGTGACGAAAGCACATCGAAAGCTGAATTAGATCAGGAGGATGAGCTCGATGAGAAAGAAGAACATGACCAGTCTGATGATGATTTACCGATTTTGATCACCTCATTCAGCGAAAGTGATTATGAAGATAGCAAATCTTCTGACTACGACACCTGCGTGTCCAGTATCTCCCAATTCAGCCAAAATGACGATGAAGAAAGTGAATCTCACAGTGAATCAGATGACGAAGATGAGCAGAGTGAGGGAGGAAAACAAGACCATTCTAGGGATGAGATCTCTTCGTTCAGTGAAAATGATTATGAAGAAAAAGAATCCGATTCGAAATCAGATTGTAGTGATCAAAGTACATCAGGTGCGAAATTAGATCACCAGGATGAGGAAGAAGAACATGAACAGTGTGATGATGTTCTCCCGATGATCATCACCCGATTGAGCGAAACTGACGATGAAGAAAGTGTATCTTATAATGGATCAGATGACGAAGATGAGCAGAGTGAAAGAGAAGAACAAGACCATCATTCCGATGAGATCACCGAGGACGAAGAGGAAATGTGCTTTTCGAAAGAGGAAGTTAATGATAAGAAATTTGATTCAGAGGATGTTCCTGACTTGCAGTTGCTTCATTGTAGAGAAGAGGTCAGTCAAAAATGTGATCCAGAAGAATTGGATTTGGGTATTCTGTTCGGTGCGGAAAATCACGACCACAATTTGGATTTAGAGAAAGTGGGTAGCTTAAGTTCGGTGGTGGAAAAGGTTGAGAAAGATGAAAGCAACAAAGATCAGTTCAATGAAGTAGAGGCACAAGGACCTCCCAAACTAAAACAGCAACAACAACAACACTGCAGCGAGCACGTGGTCGAACACCGACCCATCAAGAAGACGAAAAAGAGAAAGAACATTCTCATGGGATGGGTATGTTCAAAGATTCTCAAAGTTTTTCTCAAAAGCAAAGTGCTTTTGTAGTTCTATAATTTTGGTGAATTTATCCTTCTTTATTTTGCTTTGAAATATCCCTCTCTAACTAGTTATTATCGATCTCTTAATCAGCCTTAAGCATCGTTGGGAGACTCGCTTTTTCTTTTTATGGATTTGTGATAGAAAAGTTTTTTATTTTATTTTATAATAATCAATTCTAGATCTGTTCTATTTATTCTTAACTTTCCATTTCAAGAATCCCTCTCTTTCATCCATATTTAATTCTAAATTCCGGCGGTCTTTTTAAATTGTTTTTGATATTTTGAATTTACCCCCTTTTATTTGATAACACATGTGGTTCTTACGGAATATTACTTGTAGTATCCGTTATATGTTTTTTATCGTGAATATATCCCTTTCCTTTTTTTCTTAGAATACAAACCTTTTAGACATATTATTTAGGGTTGACCATTTGAATTTGACTATTGAGGAGGCAGGGGTATGGGTGATTTGGTTTGGGTAACGATTTTTTTTCCCAAACCTCTGGATATAGAATTTTTTTCCCCATCATATTACCGGTGTATGATTTTTTTCCATGCGTTATAGGCCATCAGAGACAGTTTTTTTCAGTGCAGAATATTTTTTCCCTTGGCATTTCCATGCAAGATTTTTTTCGGAAATCACCCTTAGGCCACCTTCAAAAGTCAAATGGTCGGCCCCTTAAGATTGTTTGTAAACTCAGGTTCCATCCTTTTTTTTTGCCCTTATCAGTGCGTTCAGATACATCGTGATATTTACTTATTCTTTAAAATACCCAGACTTCTATCACTGGGAATTTCACTTAAGTGTTCAATCGCTTAGAATGAATTTCTAACGAAACGACCCGTTTGTTAACTCAAAACTGATCTTGCTTGCATCTTTAATATTGAATTTTTGTTGCAGTTTTTTTAAATTTTCTATTTACTTTTTTGATTTACGGGTTTCGAATCCAAAGTATTCAAAAGATCGCATTTCAATCGATATCGGTGTGCTTCAGTTGAGGGCTGGGAGGGGCTTGAGCACCTTGGCCTGCAGAAGGTTGGGGTGGGGTCGGAGCCGTGAAAATAGTGGACCAATTGTGACCTTAATGAAGACAACCAGTGGGTTTTCGTTTTCTTTTGTTTTGTAGACCCCCTTTACTAATTAATCTCTTCGCAGCATTTAACGAATCTGAAAATGGACACAAAACAGTAAGAAACCTTTAGATTCGAAGACGACTGTGAGGACGCGATTTCATTTTACGTTTTTTCGCGTATTCTCAAAAAATTTACAGCCCAGGAAGCTTCATTGTACTTTTTTTTCACCTGAAAAGGAAGCACAGTTATATTAATTGAAGGAGGCTAAGCCCTCTCCTGATCGCAAAATTATAAAACTTCGAATTCTAACACTTGATAACTTTTTTGTGTCACTACGACATTCTCGCTAAAACCGGAAGTAGGTTAACGGCGGCTACCACGTTTCCCCGCCAAAATGACATGTGTTTTTAAGCACGCATTACTCAGATTAGTACTACTAATCTAAGTAATGCGTGCTTAAAACACATCTGAAAATTTGATCCTCGTAGCCTTCCTTGTCGGAGTCACAAGGTCCCTATTAAAACTGGTTGAGCGAGAAGGTTTTCTTTAGCCACAGGGCACCCACGTTTGTTTCTAATTACTTACTTTAACACTGGATGCGGCTGTAACGACACCGTAAATCTCTCCACGTGGAGCAAAACCGACTGAAAGTCATCTCAAATACTCGGAGGCAAATGTATTTGAACGGTAGGGATTTATAATTTGAAGCAATGAGATGTCACGGTGGAGGCAGCTAACGGCGACCACTTTCAAACAGTCGGCATCCTTTCACGGCGTTCGATTGTTCGGGCAGAGCCCGAGGATAACTTCCAGGAGACCAATCCAAGTTCACTTGTAGCACGGCGCCGGTCTTCTGGAAGCTGTTGATACCTTTCTATCTACGAATATCTATTGCTACTCTAATCTGTTTGTGGATACCTAACGATAATATTTTACACATACGTATATTCAAAATATAGATATCTTTCGTTCACGGCAGGGGTCTTTTGCAGAGCAACAAATGCAGAACGTCGAATGACTCTAAAGTTTGGTGAACAGGATAAGGAAACTGAGTGAATTTAGTTTCAGGTCTGCTTTCTCAGTTTAATGGTCCTAAATGGAACCTTATTCACTCAAGTTCCTAACCCCAATCAGTAAACTCGGAGTCATTCGGCGTTCTGCAAAATACCCCTGCCGTTCCGATGGTGGATATTCAATGATATCCAACCTAGACATGTAACAGTTATTCACCGAGACGTCATCACCAACGCTATGGTGAATAGTTGCTTACCTATATACAAAACCAGTGAATAGCCAGCGTGTAGCCGAACTGAGATTTTTTCCTTTAAGCAGAAAAAAATCTTCCAGGAGTACTCGTTGCGAGGTGAATGGAAATGCTGTCCACCTTTGCTCACTAGCCGATCAGAGTAAGAAAAACGCTATCCACTGGTATTTGATATTTACAGCAATAACCATGAGTGATTTTCCTTTTCATGGATATTCGTGGATAATTTTATTAAGAGATATCTAGAATCATCTATAGATATGTGGATATCAATAGATATCCGTGGATATCTTTAGATATCTGTTGATTTTGATATTTGTAGGTATGTTTACATCAGTAGCTATCTGCAGATAATCATACTTCTAGATGTCTCGATTACAGTCGATATTTTCGCATCCACGGAAAGGAAAGGGACGTATCTACCAAAAATTCTTTGGACAGTGCTTCTTAACTTATCTGCTGATGTTCACTAGTTATTTTTTTAAACCTTGCTATCCTAGAGATATGTTTTCTACTAAATATTTCTCTGTCTCTTCAGGGATCTCTCTGTCGTTATTGACGACGGATCATGTTGTAGAGCTTTCATTGGACGAATATAGTCACGCGGTACATTTTGGATGGTAGACACTCTTTGCTGTTCTGGACACCCCTCTAATTATGAAATCTAAGGAGATCTTTTTGTTATGCTAAAAGGAATGTCTCTCTCTATCCTTATGACTCAGTTTAACAGTTATCTTTTACTTTTTTAACTAATATAGGAAGCTTAAGATGGTTCAGATTTTTAACTCTGACCACAACTTGTCTTCCAGATTTCTAACATATGAACAGTTACAGCTTTTCTAGAAATCGCTTCCATAAGCCAGCTGCTATTTTTTGACGATTTGTTCATCTTTTTTATCTTCCTCTGATCTAGCAACTATATACATCAACATCCTTTTTTAATGTCAATTAAAACCTCTCATTGATCTCCTGTTGATTTGCATCGTACGATATTTATCTCCTTAACAGCCTTTTTCTAATTGATGATGTATAGGCCACTCCAATTCTTTTTGTATATAGGTAAACGTTTTTCTAAAGATTCCTATCCTTTCTTACGGTCTTATTGTCAATCTACTATTCTTAGCCTGCGTCGAAAGCACTCTAAACCGCCTGTACAAACGGTCTTATAGACGATGCATCATTATCGTTGTATCTGTATCTTTTTCAAACGCCTGTGGTCGTTATTCTGTGCTTGTCGTTTTTTAAAGCAGGTGTTCTATTATTTCCTATCCTATCCTATAGAAATCCAGTCATGTAATTTTCTTTAAGTGAATATCTCCCGATATCCCTCTGTTCACAGCTTTCACCACTGATATCTGTCTCACTTAAGATGTGTTCCTACTTCTTCCTTTGAAGAATTTCTTTCCCTCACTCCATATCAGAGGTATCCATCTGTTTGTTTGTCTTATGATTTCCCTTTATCAACAAATTTCTATCGAAAACTCTTTTTGAACGAGTAACTCTTGAAACCTTTCTTTAGTCATTTATTTATAGATATATATCGATATTCTTTTCTGAAATTTATATCTTTTGAGATAACTTCACCTCCGTCATTAAGTGTATATGTTGTGGTCCAATTCAGTGCTTGGTTTAATTTTCCCTTTGTCTTAACTTTAACTAGAAGAAAGATTGGACCAAGTTGAAATTCGTACCACAACGATTCTTTATGCTATCTGTGGATATCCATTGATATCTTGCCATCAACGGACATCCATCGATATATTTTAAGTACGGATTACTATCGGTGTCTGTCAATAGTAACTTATGTACTTTCGGTTTATCTGTTGCAGGTCAAAAATTATATTTAGGTTAAATTTTTTTAACCTAGCTAGGTTGATTCTTAATTCCCATTGTCTCCGAGCCCTAATTCGTGGACGGTTAGGGCTAGGATACAATGAAAATTGAGAATCAACCTAGGTTAAAACATTTTTAACCTGAATGTAATTTTGACCCGTATCATATCTATCGGTGTCAATTAATTAATAAACATATATCTTCATTTTTCTACCGCTAAAGCTCTATTGATATCTTGGCCGTCATTGATAAGTGTTCAAGTCAATAGATTTGCCAGCGATAAAAGCATTTCATTACTTATTCATCGATACCTTATAAGAGATATCGGTGAATACACCAGCAAGAGATCATAATGATCTCTTGATACCAGACATTTTTTGGCACGTCACGCAACGGTCCTCCTCAAGGACTACGTGACGAGCCAAAACAGCGGCCGTCGGGGGCCACAAGTACACTGAGACACGGATAGAGAAACTGACATTGATAGATGTGCGTCGAGTCTTTACGATGACTGGCAACAAAAATTTCAACGCTTCCCAACACTTCCTGATGAATGCTACCACTAGTAGAGGTTTCTGCTAGCTTCCATTGGCGTAAACGGTCATTTTACTAGGCTTTACTTGTACCATTACCTTGGAATTTCGGCGCTTAGAGTCTCGGGTTCGGAACTGTTGAAAAAGCTTAAGTCTCGGTCTTGAAATTTGGAAACCAGAATCTCGTAGTCCCGCAAACCCTCGAAATAACCATTCTATACCCCTGCTTATCAACAGCTGATGCCTTTTTTGTTGTATAAATCAAATGCGCCGTTTTTTGCTAAACGAATTTAGGTACATGTAACTTAGGTTCACATGCATTTTCTTGATACCTTGACTGTGGCATAAGCTGATATCGATCACTTTGCGAAAGGGTTCCTTGGTCGGTCGCTAATTTTCGCAGGCGAAAGAAAGAAATCCTTTCCAAGTAACGATTCCCAAACCTACTGAGCATGCGCAAGGATTAAGACCATGTAGTATGGCTGTGACTGGTTAAATGGTGCCTGCCTGTCAATCAGGCTGCAAAACGTACACGATTTAACCAATCACGCCAGGCCAAGTTTTAATCACCATGCATTCTCAAAACGTTTGGGAATCATTTTTTTGCCAGCGTTATAGAGCGAATTTTTTAACTCGCGGTAAATACAGAGTGGTAGCATTGATCGTTAAAAGTGCAGGTGTTGAAGAGTTGTCATTCATCTTAACTGAAGGAAGATATCTGTATGGATATCATTGTGTATAGAACGTTATCGCCAGACATCACAGACAGTTGGATAGCGATCGCTATCCGCAGATGGAGAGGTATCGACGGCTTTAAGAAAACCAACGTCATGCCACAAGTGGACTTGGACTGGACTCGTGGAAGCTATCTTCGAACTCTGCCTTTGCAGTCAGACTCCGCGAGGGGATGTTGACTGCTTGACTGTGGTCAAACAAAAATGCTTCTACTGTAACATCTCATTGCTTCAAGATTATAAATCCACTTCATTTGTCTCCGGGTACGGTCAAACCCTTCCATGGTGAAATGACATCTCTACAGACGAACACTTTAAAACATCAAACATGTCTGTAAGCCCCTTTGGAGTCCGTACCGCTTATTTGTGAATTCCCTTCTGTGGATAAGGATTCGCCGAAGCCAAAGACGAGGAAAATTCCGGAGGAATACGGTGAAAATTCAAAATCGAAGTCGCCCTCCAAGGGCGGCAAAAAATGCTTGCTTTTCTATCGCCAAAACGCGGGTTCTTGACCCCGACAATTTTCCTGTTTTTTTTTAGGACAGGTTTTGCTCATTATTGACTTACCCAAGTAAGGTTTAGTCGTGTTTCAAAGAAGACTTGAGAATGACTTAGTGGCTTTGAGTTTGCCGCTTCTAAGTCGGAAATTTCGCTTATTAGACTTGGCAGTTCACACGTATGATTTTTACTAAGTCGACTTAAGAAATTGCTAAGACAGACTTAGTTGCCTAGTATGAACACGCTCAGTGAAATAATATATGGACGTCATCACCACTACATATAATACCACCACCACCACCACCATCACCACCACCACTACCGTCAACACCATCATCATTGTCATCATCATCATCATCATCATCATCATCATCATCATCATCATCGTTGTCTTCATGTTGATCATCGTCGTCATCACCATCATCGTTATCATCATTATCGTCATCATCATCATCATCATCATTATCTCAGAAAGTGAAGAGGCCAGAGGGGTTTGACTGGTTACAACCGGCGCGATACATTCAGCCAATGTCTTTAAAAATTTCGGTCCGAAACTGTTGTGGTCGTTCCTTAGAGAGAAGTGGATCGATTCGGACCGACGTGGCCTTCCATTCGTCCCATAGGACCAAGGAAATTCCATCCAAAAAATTTGGCTGTATGTATCGCGCCTGGGTTTACTCGGTCGGTTTTGCCTCACGTGTTGAGTGATGTTTTTCGGAGAGGACACTTAATTTGATCATTTGATGGTTTACAACATAAGTCTCCGATCATGTCCTCCTTGATCATAAGTTGCGGCCAGACAAGCACCATTTCCTACTTTCGAGGTGCGAAAACTTTTTGATTCGTTGAAATGTGCAGGCATGGGGAAGTTTATGAAAGGCTGGTGAGCGAAAAAAGACTTGGAGAGTAGAAGGCAAATCATGAAACGAGCCTACGGGAATCTTGAAATACTCCCTTGCTTCCTTTATTTCAGTCACTTTCGATTAGGCTTTTCTTCAATCAACTTCTTGGGATACTCGGTTTTATCTGCTGACTTAAGGAAGAGGATGAAATCCGGCTACGTGGGTGCCCTGTGGAATAATCTCACCATTTTACTCGCTATATTCAGAGTCGAAGTGTTGTCTTCCAACATTGTTACACTGCAAAATAAGAAAAAAAGTTGGCCTGTTTGGTTCCGCCCTCCCCACATGGTTTCGCCCCCCTCTCCCCGTATTGCGATGATCGTGCCATGTTGTTCCATTTCATTGCACGAAACAAAACTGTCCATTGTACCATTTATTTGGTTCTACCGCAAATCAGTTATGTAAAAGAGAAACGTTAAACTTCTGTCTTCGTCAACAAGATTGAAGACATCTAACGGGTCGCTTCTAAAGAACTGCATTCTAAGTGATTGAGAACTGGAGCGCGTTTCATAAAAGTAAATTTGAAATGTGGAAATAAAAACCATTGAGATTGACTTATACTTGGTTAAGCCTGGCTTCCACATAATCGTGTGGATGGTCTCGATCGCCCGCATTATGTCAGAATATGTTCAGACACTCGAGATGGGACATATGTCATATTCGACGGAACACTTCTGATGCGACGCGGGACGTTGGATCCTGACGATTGGGGCCATCTCGATCAGTCAGCCCGGCTTAATCAAAACTGAAGTATGTACTCAGTATATAATTGTAGGCTAGGGTCGGGTTTGTCTTGATGGACCTCCAAAAAGTCAAAGCAATCAAGACAATCCCTGCATGATAATTATATAGAATCCAGCTTATAACTTCAAATATAAGGCTGTTGGCTATTTGAGTATTTGACGGTCAAAAACCAAGACCAACCATGAAAGGCGTCAACAATGCTGCAAACAGAACTCGAAGTTCGGAAGTAGCAAACACGTGTTGGTTTCGGTTTAACTTCTGTCTTTTTTTCTCATAATTTTCCTAAAGCTAACTTTTAATTACCGTTTATCGTTACAATCCTTATTACAGTTAATACAGTTCCTATTTCGATTAGTTCCGAAAGAATTTTACGGACTCTTTTTTTTTTTTTGCGATATTCTGATTTAGAGAGGGATATATCTTTTTTGAAACTATGTCGTTAAAAAGGGGGATAAATGTAAATCTTTTTTTTTTCAATAATGCAACTTTTACTACAATATTTTCTTCAAAAAATTTGAATTTAATTTCTTTTATAATTCACGATATAAGGTAATTAATTCTAACAAATCTTCTAATAATTTATATAGAACTGAGAATTTGAATGTACTGTTCTGATGCAAGATAGGGATAAATGCAACTTTCATTTTAATTTAGTCGAAAAAGCTCGTAGGCAGTAACTTTTTGTGGTATTCCACGAAAGAGAGGGATTACAAGCTTTCTAATAATTTCTTTTAAAATCTTGTCTGTAGCGTTAATTAGTGATATTCAGTGTTAGAGAGGGATCAATATAATTGTGGCAAAATACATTTTAATTAAGATTTGCTGAGATGTATAAATTGTTATTTCGTCGTCTTTGTGAACGAAGGGATAAATTTATGTGACTATTTTTGTAACATCAGTACAGGTTGTATACAAAGATTGTTAATTTTTAAAGATAATATACTTCCATGTACTGTTAGTTTGGAAGTTTTCAATGCAAAGAAGGGACAAATACGAGATTTAAAATTATTGTTTTGTTGTGTATGAATCGTACTTAAAAAAACTGTCTTTTTCAGAATGAACATTTATTGGGACAAACGTTTTTGTGTGGTTGTATTTAGAAAATAGTGTTAACAATAAAGAATGGAATGGTAATATATAACAGCGTGTCTTTACTTTGTCTCAGAATATTAAATCTCAGGAAAAATTTTTGCTAATGGAATGAAGTCCATCTTTAAAGGCAAGCTCTTCTAGCAAGTTGCAGACTTGCAGACCTTTCCAAATGGTCTGTTGCTCCCGTAAATTTTTTACCGGAACGACACGAAAAGTAGTGTCCCATTCACTTTTCTACCGGATTTTCCTGAAACTTTTTGTAGGCAAATAACCTTGACTTATTCCCCAGGAAAACTGAGTGGGACGGGAAGAAATAATTTTGGATAATAGAATAGAAATTTGCGGTTAGCTTGAGCGCAGAGGTATCCTTCCCTCGCTCCCTGGTTTCTTTTACTTCACGCGGACAAACGACGTCTGGTCTTTTGCAGCGTGATGCAATATAGATGTTCTGTACGTGCAAGCTGGCTTTGGTCAGACAGGATCAAAACCAGTAAAAAACAAGCGTATTCACCTGTGGAGGTGGAGCTGAAGCGTTTGATTTACGTCCCAACGGAAATTTAGGCAAAATGAAAAGGTCCCCTGGCTTTCAAAATGTGTATTTATCTTATGTTTGCCAGGTTCGTGTTGAGAATGTAAAGGATGCGGCGTGTCATATTCCTGTGGTACTGGAACGAGTAAAGCGTGAGTATATAGCGAAGACGTACAAGGTGTCATCATGGACAGACTCTACTGACTTCTTAGAACAAGTCGCCCAAAGAACCGGAAAACTGCTTAAGGTATGAATGCCTAAACTGTGTCCTTAGGAATTGGGGACAAGCGGTATATTTACAAAAGACGTCGTTTTCCTTGTAAAGTATTTCTGCAATGATCCTCCGTGTGTTTTGGACGGTGATTTCAATTTGAACGGAATTCTAATGATCTTAATAAAACGTTCATTCCTTGGTGTTGCATTCATTACTTCGTTTCCTAAAAATTTTGGCTTGTCCAAGCTAACGAAGTATAGTCACATCGACATGATATCTTCCCTCAAGTTAATTTTCTGAGGTAAAATAGAGTAAGGCATGCGTGAAGCGGAGCAGAATATAGCCAGTGCGGAACGCGCCAGTCTTGTGCCTAGATCGCTTTTGGACGAAACCGACGACCCTGGGGACGCGCGGAAAGGTGGGACGGTACGTATTACCCACACTTGCTCTAATTCAAAGGCACAACTCGTAGTCTGTGGGAGACAATACGGACCTTACGAAACAACGACGACCACGGTAACGGCAACGTCAAAAAGCAATGGGTTTAGTTGGCAAAATAACAACTTTGCACGTGCATCACGCTTTTTTGTACATTTCTTAGCAGTCCCTGCACGACTACGACGCGAAATGACCAAACTTAAATTTGTTTTGAGGACGGGAACGGCAAGGCGATAAATTCTACCCTCTGTGTCTGAACGCGGGCGCGGCCCTCTCTCTTCAGCTCCAACATAAACTCCCTTCTTTTAAGTAACCGGACGACTTTGGATGACCGCGAAATGGTTTGAAGGGATGCGGAGTCTATTTTTGAGGGACGTTTTCATGGACGTCGCCGTTGTTGGATCGTAAGGTCTCTAATGGTGATGTTACACGGGACGATTCGCAACGACGATTTTTAGCGCGCAACATAGCGTTGCAACATTGCGGCGACATCCTTTTGAATGCTTGCAACATTGTTCCAACATTGCAACGCTGTGTTGAGCTAAAAATCGTCGTTGCGAATCGTCCCGTGTAACATCCCATTATTAAAACTTGCTTCGCGTAGGAATTGGACGGCAATGTGAAATAACCATGACCGACCATATGTACTTTCTTTACCTCTGCAGGGTGGTGAAGCGGATGTGAACACGGTTGGCAAAATTATTTTGAACGACTTTCAGCGAGGAAAGCTTCCATATTTTGTGCCACCACCACCCAAGGTAAAATTACCAATTTACAAGAAAGGGACAAAATCAACGGGAGTCTCAGTAGTCGCCTGCCGCAAGACAACCTTGACAAGAACCTGCTGGTTTCTCTGATTTGATTGTCCTCAAGGAAAACCATTTTAGTCGGAGAACAACAGATACGAATATGCAAATCAAAAATCACAAAAGTAGACTCAAGTGAAAAAGGACTCACGCGAGTCAGGTTTTGTTCAGTGTCGCTGATAAGTCGTTTAGTGTTTGCAAAAGTTTCAATTTAGGTTGCTGGGAAACTGCCCACCTACCCCTCCCCTGACCCAACATTTTGCCTTAAGTGAGAAGTAAGTGTTAATGTTGACTTAGGGGAGGGGTAGGTGGGCAGTTTCCCGGAAACCTAAATTGATCCCCTAAGTATTGTATTGTTGATCTTTTTTTGACCATTTGCAAAGGGAAGCAATGCAGAATTTTTTCAACAAACGGGAGAATAACCTTGCTTCCACGATTGAAACTCCAAACACGGCGGGTTGACAAGATAAAGCACGTTTGTTAAGCTACAGAGACTCTGAGTGAACTTCATTCCAGAGTTGGAATTAATTTCGTTTGATCTTTTTGTTTTCAGGAAGGCGACGAAGAAACCCAGGAAAAAGGCAAGAATGACAGAAATGACCAAAAGACGTCTCTTATAAGCTTCGTCAAAGAAACAGCTACAGAATCAAACGGTCGACCTTCTGAAACAGACAAAGCGGCTAAAGAACAAGCTACTGTAGACGAATTAACGGTCAAAGACGGGAACCTTTTGGGTGGGGAAGAAAATAATACATTGAGTAATTCAACTGCTGAAGCAAAACCCGCTGAATTACCAAGCCACGAAAATGACGCGGGCGAGAAAGAAAATAAGACATTAGATTTAACTCCTGAGGCAAAACCCGCTGAAATACTAAGCCAACCAACTGACGCAAGGGAAGACTCTATCTCAACTACAGAAAAGACGACAGAAAATGGCTGCAGCGAAGATACCATTTATAATAAAAACACTGAAAAGAGGACAAACACTCCGCATGTAAGACAGAACTTTAGTGAAATTAACGTGGGTCCAGAATACACTGGCGATGATGTGCAACCATTAGAAGAGAACAGCGAAGGCGAGGAAGACATTTCTGTTGAAAGTGAATCTGATGATGAATCAGAGAATGACGATGTGGACATGGGTAGAGATGAAAAGAATGACGAACAGGATGATATCAGGGCAGCTTATGGCAAGCCTGATCATACTGAGTAAGTCAGTACTTATAAAGCACTGGGCTTGTAATTATTGTGACCAATGACAATAGAAGCAGGTAGTTTGAAATACGAGTCCGGTCAAACGCGCCGGTATCAACTCACAATTTGTTTTGGTTTTACACGGGCGCGCAAGAGACACGAAACAACAAACGCAAACTGCAGCAAGATGAAACCAAGGCAAAATTGAAATGAATTTTTACACTCACTTTACTATCGTGTTAGCCATGTGCAAAGCTTGAACCTAACTATGTGCTCTAACTGTTCTGGTCAACATAAGAAAAACGTCATTTCTTTAATAAAATCTGAGGTTACTGTCATTGGCTTTGGAGTATGTCTGGTTATGTCATGGTGACCAATTAATGCTATTCTTGGTAGTACTGTGCAATAAGTAAATATTTAATTTAGATTTCTATTTCAGGAGCGACGAAATCGAGAGTGAAGATGACGATTTAACAGATGAAGAGGATGAAGACGAGAGAGCGGTAGAGAAACAAAAGAAAACGGAGCTGAAGGATAGGGACTCTAACAAACAAGATAATAACCAACTGCCAGATGAAGAAAAAGATGATGAAGACGAAGAGCTAGAAAATGAAGAAAATAAAACGGATATGTCAATCGCGCGGAGCATGGAAGCTGACGAAATAAAACAGCGATTACTTTGTAAATACAACAACTCGCCAGGTAAATCGTTTTTCTACAAAAGTGTTTTGGCCCTTACGCTTTTGTGAATCATAAATAGCCATCTGATGGATTGAGTGATAACCATCTATTGTTTGGCGTTATTATTCAGGTGCCCAAACATTACCTTCCCGCCAAGCCAAAGAATGGACTACACCCTCTAAGAAGCGCTTCTCAGTTTCAGTCAGTCCCTATATCGCATGCGTAGAAGCACTGGGAAGTGATGATGACGACAGCCATAGGCATCGTGAAAACCCAGAAGAGAGTCACACGCCGCGTGCGCGTCTATCGGGATTAAAAACAGCGAAGAAAGAAATGTCAGACCTGAGGAGAAATTCTAAAGGAAGTATGTTTCAATAACTTTTCCGCTCAAGTCCTGAACATAATTTTAAAAACGAACCAGATTCCCACGTGAATCGTTTTGTTGAAGGGCGGAAGAGACGCCAGCAGTAGAGTAGTTTATTTCTACTTTTAGTACAAGTACAGACCGTCCCAATGCTCGTTTTTTACTGCTGTTAATTCGCGAAATACGTTAAAGTGATGTGGAACTCTCAATCTCCGTGACACAGTACCAAGCTCCCACTTACAGCAATTCGATAAGCTACATACGAGGCGCAATCCCCTGTTTAGCTCTGACAAAGGCTGGCTCTCAAAACGTCCGCTTTATGAATCTTATCATTTTCAACTCCGGGATAGACTGATTTTGTTGAATTGTTTATTACGTCAACTATCATGTAGTTTCAGGGAACAAGATTGTATACTCATTTTTTACACCATTTATCCTTATCTGCAGATGCAGGACATCCTGGTAGAAGACGCGGTAAACGAAAAAGTGACAGTGAAGATGAAGGTGATGGAACGCCAAAATCAAAGGTAACCTATATGGGTCTTTCCGTGATGTTATCATGTTGAGCATAACTGGTTAAGACTGCCCTTATATGGCCTGCAGTATTAAAGCAAAACCGGGTCTTGATTTATTGATGGCACACAAACCATGGATTGGAAGTTATAAGCAACAGCTGAAAGGCCATCAGGCTTCATATAGCTGTTTCAGTAAAACGCCTACGCTACCAATTCTTGGTTTGCAATCACGTGACAAGGCGGTCATGTTGGTGTTCACTTTCCAGAGGAGAGAAATACTTTGTTCTTGACCCGGCACGAACATGGCCACCGTGACGTCACGTGCAAACCAGCAATACTTATCCTTAATCCTCTCTAACAGTAGGTCTTCTTTAAAGACTCCCTTTCACCTGCGTAGTAGATGTTCGAATGGGGAGGGGGAGGGGTCGAGGGGGAAATCAAAAGATTGAGAGCGCGAATGGCACGCAACGGAGTAAGGAAGTGGCTTCGCGATTCCCCCACCCCCCACGCACACGCCCAAGTTTTCCCTTTCACCCTCCCTCTTTTACTGGGCCTGTCACACAGGCCCAGTTGTTGGATCCACCTTCTGATATATTTGTTTCCTGGTCTTCAAGTTTTACTTTAATTCCATCTCAGGTGTCGTTTTTACTTTGTCTGCTCAGTTTATCCTGTACATAATATTGTACTCTTTGTGGGCAGGTCAGCGAGAAAACTGATTGTTAATAAATTGGTATTGGTAATTAGTAAATCAGTTTTTGTTTTGGTCTACTCTTTCAGCAGCGACGACTAACGACAAATAAACAGAAAATTGGTGTTCATTATTACCAGACAGTAAATGTCAAAAATAAGAATAGAAACAAGAAGGCGAAGCAGCAGGAAGCACCAACAGGAAAGAAGGGAAGAAAAAGAAAATAGTTCAAAGATGGTCACAGAGAAAAACCTTATAATTGACTCAATCTACACCGTAAAATGATAACATAATGATATTTGCCCAGCTCTGCAATAAAAAATTGTTTCTGAGAAAAGTGTTTGTCTAATTGACTAAGGTAGAGGTGAAATTGTTTCTTTAAATTCTGTGCATAACTTTCATCACTTACTATCTAGCACCAAATAAATTGTAGACTGAGGTGTCCATCCTGTTAAGTTGCCCTTAGAAGAGATTCGACTGTACTCTTTATTTAAAAGTTCTTTTACTATTTATTTTCTATAGTTTAGTTTGTGTAGAGGAAGTGTCGTGTTCTGGGTGTCGCCTGAAAATGAAGAGCTCTGAAGGGGATTTCGTAACTTATTTTGGTTTCAATTTAACATACTTAAACTTACGAGACTCGTTTGTCGGTACAAACGTTTATCATAGCTTTTATTTTTTATTTTTGTTTTAATCTCATCAAAACCCTCAAATGCAAGTTCAGTTGCTAATCTATTTTTCTGAGTTTGCTGACCGGTGATTTCCATTTCGCGAATAGCTGATTTTTCCTCTTATAAAAGTTGATCATCAACGGCGTCTTTCTTGCCTGTCTTGACCTCAGGCCACCGCTCTTGTTAGATCAGTAGACAGATGTACAAGTCAACGCTCTCAAACTCAGCCTGATGTTTACCACTACATCTCCTCTTGTTTTCAAAGAAAACAAATCCTGCCTGTGACCTCCTCGGAAAGCTTTTAAACGAGATGAGTAGGGCCTGGGAAGGGAAAAACCTACGAGCATCTTTTCTGCCCCCTGTTTGGCTGTCTCTCATCCTCCACTCTTTCTTGTTCACTTCATTCTTCACCTCTTTATGAAGACAGTTTCATTCTACAAAACATGTTTTGTGTCACAGAAAGGTCATATGATAACATTGTTGCCTATGATTTTAGCTAAAGAAGTATCTTATACTTCTCCGCTCTGGGCACCCTATTTATAACCAGTCGACCATCATATGACAGCGAGGCGAACACCCAGGGGTCAGCGGTAGACCATTCCACAGCATACACGCTGTCCTCGTGTTCATCAAACGTTGCTATGACTCCGTCTTTTGTGGGTTCGCGGGATCTGAAGGGGAAAATACAGATAAACGCTTAACTGAGTCTTGTTTCCATTATTTTCTTCTGGCGCGGTTTACAGGAAAACCATAAAGTGAACAATAGGCTATTTGCAAGGTGACGTCATATTACTACTACTACCAGTGAGAATTCTTCAGGGTTTTGCCTTTTTTGTGCAAATTAGGGCTTTTGTTATTTTATCCTCATTGGGATTACCACATTCAAATATGAAAGAACAGAAAACGAAATGAATTGTGGTCTTAGTAGTGAAAAGATGCCATCCTTCAAATGGCCTTTTCCCTTCTCATTTTTGAAAATATATGGTCAGCATCGTTCCAGCGATCCATGCACAATGCAAACAAAGTTAGGGAGGTTGAGGTCAAACGTTTTTAATGGATTACCGCTTCTTTGGTCTATAAGGACCACCGACGAATGGATCCCGACACCCGAGGATTATCTCTAAGGACCTTTTTACACGGAGGTGGGGGACCTCAGACAGGTGAGGTAACAAGAGGCGGGTGACCCCACCTATCATGTAAAAGTGATCATATTAAATGAGATATTTTTAATATGGACAGCCGGGTTACCTCACCCACCTGGAGTCCCCCACCTCCATGTAAACTGCCCCTAAATCTACTACCCATGATAGCGGGATTTTTAAACTGACCCTTTTTCTTGTGCACCGTCTTCTTCATCTTCATCATCCAGATGCCCAAAAGGTTCTGAAGACAGAGACACAATGTTATTGAGAATCACTCGACTGTCGCTACTCGATGTCAAAACCAGCTGATCATGGAAATGATTATACCGCACACTCCACACCCTGAAATGAAAATGATGCGAAATGTTTAGCTGTACAATAAACAATTATTGGATGAGGTTGAGCATGATATCATGAATTATCAAAACCGAGGTCTGTGTTATCTGGCGAAGCCGAAGGCTGAGGCAGATAATACAGACACGAGGTTTTGATAATTCATGATATCATGCGAAAACCGAATTCAATAATTGTTTTATTATACATTTTTTAAACAATAGGCAAAAGAAGACATTCATCTGTTCAGCCATTCTGTTTCTGAGGAGGACACTCCAAGGGGCTTGGTAACCAGGCAGACGTTGAACTTGACATGATAAATGCAATATCTGCTTTATCATGTTAAGTTCACAAGCTATTGTGAATTGATTGAATGCTCTCGACCAATCAGATTTTTCATAGTCAGTCTGATGTATAATAAAAGAAAGTATATTGCATGCAATATTGTGGTAGAAGAGGAAAAATTTACTGCTACATACCGTAAATAATCTAACTGACGCCCGGTGCGTTTAATAGATGGGAGGCGTAAGATACCACACGAGACGTTTATTCCCAAAACTGCAACAAACTCTACAAAACTATTACACTTTCGGTGAATATATCACCACAGTTTATAAACAGCAGACTGTCCAGTCCATCAAATGATACGTCTAGGGCGTTTGAGAGATCCATATGGCTTTTTAAAGCTCAACTTCAATGTCAGAATTCTTACCTTGTAATGCGCAACCTCTAATTAATCAACAAGAAGCACAATAAATTGAATTTTTTTTGAGCAATAATCATGTCATGAGGAACTTCAATTAAACAGGAGGTGTGTACGTGTACAAACTTATAAATGTAGGGAGGGCGTTTATTAGGTAAGAGCCTTTATTTGACAGAGAGCGTTTGGTTAGATTATTTACGGTACGTGTTTGAAGACATTGTCGCACGCTGCAATTATTGGGCTGTGTTTATGGGCCTTTGGAAGATCCGTAGAATATTGTGTGATACAATAATCTGAATCATCTGATACCGAAACAGCATTTTCAGCCGCAAACGACCACTGACAGCCCTATACTTGACGAATTAGTTTGACTAGCTAAAGGGAAAAGTTGTTTTACCAGTGTGAGTGATCTTGTAGTACCATCAGGGGAGAGGTGGAGTTTCTTGTGTCCCAGAAACGTACTTTACAGTCATCACCACAGCTGACCAGTATGTACTGCTTGTTTGGGTTAAAGTCTAAATCCCGCACCAGCTGATTGTGTGCATTCTCAATGGTGTATACAGATCTGAGGCAGTAGTATAACAATTATTATTGTTCTTTTTAAAAGAATCCTTGGCCTTTACCTCCTATATTCGGTCTAGACTGCACAAGAAGCGAGCATACGGTGAAAGGGCAAGAGCGGGTTCATAACGAGTAAGGGCGAAAGCGTTCGATAGCGCTAAAATCAAATGGTGGGATTGATTCTTAGATTAAAAAGCACTGCTCAAAAATATATAGGGATAAAGCAAGAGGGGAAGTTCGCGTTTTTCGCCTCCCACCCCTATCACGCCTAAAAGTATATTCATTTCTTCCTCTTCTCGGGTGTGGCATACGACGGGGTAAATTAAAAGTGTGCTCCTGGGTGTATTTTAATCAAGAAACTCAAGCTGTTTAACTCATTTTTTAGGGTATTAATTTGTCTCTTTAGTTAAGTACTCTATTCCAAAGCTTTTATCCCTTTTGCATGGCAAAATAAACAAGAAACAAAACAAACGAAAAAAGAAAACAATTTAAAACAAAAAACAAAAAACACAGAGAAACAAAACCTGGAAAGCAAGCGGTAAATTTCCAGAAATCACTGACCTCATGGTTCTGACATCCCACCCGCGGATTGTCATGTCATTAGCTGTGGCGATCTGTGAACCACTATGATGTGGGTTCCATCGACCTGTGGTGAACTTCGGCTGTCCTTTCCCTTCTAGTCGGGCTGAGTCAATAGACTTTGTAGTGAAAACAATACACTAAGATAAGTCAGTTGCTTTTCTGAGAGAAAGCTCAGTGAGCGAGCGTGGATATCTCCTCTCGCGGCTCAAGGTCACGCGACACGCGAGCGAGAGCTGCGCTCACAAGCGGAAGGGTATCTTTGGAAAAATGAATGAGCGACGTGCTTCTCTTTATGGTTTTCGATGCTATAGTTTTGTCAACCAACTTTTATCTTGACTTTACTGACTTTGACAATGACTTATGTTGATCGCAAATTTAGCGCAAATTACAAAACAAGCTGAATTTCATTTGAATCCGGTGAAAAAAACCTGTGCTCCAGTTTTCCGAGTCTGTTTTTCGTTTTTTAAACTTTGTTCATTTAAACATGTTTAGTTGGTGTGTATGGGGCATTATAAGTCGGTTAGTTTGTCTAAATGACGAACTTTTTTGCTAATCAAGTGACCGTAGTCAGAGTATGTGATGATACCGGCGGTTTGATTGGCTATCGCATTACGTTATCAATTTGTCAATAAGGGCATGCAGGTAAGATTTACACAAGCTTGTTTGCGCTTGTTTCTTGCGTCTGCGGTTACGGCTGAATCCACCGCTGCTTTCCAGAGGAATGCATTGCAAACCATATGACAATACCGTGTCAGAATTGTAAAGTGATGTAATTGTTGTAAATAAATATGTTTTAGGTCGATTTTAATTTACATATTTAAAACATATCTTTAGTTTGCGTAAAAGTTAATTTCTTTTTCGGCGCTGACTGCTTTTCCTGCATGGTCTTCCGACTACTACGAGTAATAAAGTGTGTAAATATGTACGTATGATTACAGCATATTCAAACATCTGCGATACTGAATAGTATACATAATTTGCGGTGTGTATCATTCCAGTGGAATAAGGTGAATGTGTTAACCTTAAAATTTTTTGCGCGTCCTGGATTGCAAATACGATAAATGGAATGCAGGCAACGAACGAGAGATGTTTAAGGGATGACAAAAATAGTCACACTGAACAGTAAACAAAAGCAGTTCTTTAGTTTAATGAAGACACACCTCTGCTGTTGATGCAGTTCTATCAAGGTCCCATAATTCCAGATGCTGCTCGCAAACCGTCACAACTTGACTGCCATCCCCAGATGGGTTCCACAACACACTGAAAATACATACAGGTCTTGAATGAGCATATTAAGGAGGCTGGCCCATTCACCACTAATATATTTACTTTTTTGCATGACCAATGGTTTCACATGAGTAAAAGCTCAAGAAACAAGGATGTAGCGCGCGGTGTTCATTTACCTCAAAGTTAGATGGTGCTTCTGCAAACGTAACACCAAAGGTGCAAGATAAATACAAAGACATTAAAAAATAAACCGTTTTTTATGTGACCTTTAAGTGCACCCTTCCTTTTGAGATATATCGTACGATGCATCACATCATGTATCAAAAAAATTTGTGTTTAATCAATATCTGACGTTTCATTTATCAATATTTAACTGAAGAACCCCTAGCTATCCCTGGAGGAGGCTTATAATTTGTAAAGAAAACTTTCAATTGCCACTAATAAAAAAGCTCCTGCACACTCCCTTTTCTATAGAAATAAAGACAAGGAACATTTGTGTTTTTTTTTACTTGACCATAATGACAAACAGCATTTTGATTGTCTAGTAGGTTAAAATTTGCTGAGCAAATCATTTAAGTGCTGCTTAGACCAAATACGCAAAGGCTGAGCCTGTATCTTTGAATAATACAAGAATTTACATTGATTTGCAAACCTGCTCATGAAGTGGCCTAAATAACTCACGAATATCTGTTGTACTTACAGTAAACACAGTGAAGCTTTCTAATTCAGTAGTGAAAGGGGTTTACCAAGTAGCAGGGCTCAAAATAAAGGCCATTCAATGGACAATGTCAGATTGGCTGGCCCAAAAATTCATTTGCTGATCATGTTGACACTATGGAGGAAACACTAAGTGAGTCATGGAAGGGAAGCATGTTACTTTGGTAGTCAACAGTCATCTTGTTTTGCTAAATACCATCCCTGAGCCTCGGTTGCTATTTAGCGTAGCAATATGATTATCAACCTATGCCACTGATATTAATATTATAAGGGAAATAAAGGGAGATGTAAAGAATCAGCCATAAGAGGACACAGAAAAAATCTGAGCCCCAGATGGGGTTCGAACCCACAACCCTCGGTGTTCTAGATCGGAGGCTCTAACCTCTGAGCTACTGAGGACTCTTTGGTGAGCAAGGGTCATTTTTTTGTGGGTTGGACTTGCGAACCGCATCACGTAGTCACACAGTCCATCACGAGCAACACATTAAGGCTTAACTGTATTGATCACACAGTCACATTAATAGCAAGAAATGTCTCACCCATGAAGGAGCCTCCAACCAACCAACCTATGCCACTGACCATCTGATCTAGAACACGGAGGGTTGTGGGTTTGAAGCCATCTGGGGCTCAGAATTTTTCTGTGTCCTCTTATGGTTGATTCTTTACATCTCCCTTTATTTCCTTTATAATATGATTATCCTTTCATTAAGCCACTTGTTAAATAGAGCAAGTAAACGATAGTTTTGAGATTACAGACTGTTCTTAGTGAACTTGTTTTTGTTTAATATTTTGACTGGTCAAAAACAGGACAAGCATAGATTATCTTTGGCCAGTCAATGTGTCAGGCCACCTTCTGAAAATTATTTTGAGCCCTGAAGTATTGTTTACACTATAGACTTTATTACAAAGTAATGAACACACTCTGACCTTCTCGTGTTTTCCTGCTTGTTATCAAATGTACAAATGAGTTGAAGAGATCTTGAATGCCCTGAGCTACCAGGTACAATCCCAGGGGAATCCAGACCAGGGGGCTCAGTGTCATCAACAGGGGGAATTCTCCAAAGAGCTCCTTGTATTTCAGCCTTAGAATCAGACACTGGGTCAAGCAATAGACAAGAAGACCACTAAGAAAATGTGAAATGCTCATAGTGAATCCTCCAGGTGGGGATATAAAAAAGGGTAAATGTCTAATTTCCCAATTTTTACTTGTGTTTATGTGATTCCCTTATTGATTATTGGTAGAATTTTGTGATACCACCAATTTTTAATTTTTCAATTCTGGGATGTTAGTTTGAATAAATTCCTAATTTTGTATGTATGAAACAAGTTAGGGTGACCGTCATAAAACAAAGGCCTCTTGTCTTCAAAAGGGTGACAAAATGAAGAATTTTTGTCTTGAACAGTGTCAGGGTTTGAAGGCTTCAATAGCATACTACTGCCCAAACTTCCTTTACCCAGGAGATTTTATATACCTTCAATTTCTTTGGGAAAAGCTAATCAAGAGCCTACCTCTGTTATAACAAGTTGCCAGGATACTTTTGTCAATTGGACTTGTGTTCATGGACCTACATATATAGTGACAGAATACAAAAACCTTAGCACTGTCTACTCTTTTACTGTCAACTTCAACATGTTTTCACAATAATGAAGTGATAAATGCCTCAAAATTTAGCTTTAAATAAGAAATGAGCTGATCACAATCAAGATTGTTGTAAATTATGTAGAGTAAATAGAAGTCATAGTGCACTAATGTGTGTGTGTTTTAATGTTCTGGCTTTTAGGACAGGAAACAGTAATATAATAATAATAATAATAATAATAATAATAATAATAATAATAATAATAATAATAATAATTTATTATTTATTAGGCGCAAAATAGCATTCAAATATATGATCTAATGCCCACAAAGAAAACGACACAGATCAGAGACATGTCTTTATGAGGTATATATTACAGGTCAAAAATGAACTCAGCTTCAAATTTTTTAACCTAAGATGATTCTCAATTTCCTTTGTCTCCTAGCCATAATCATTCATGAATTAGGATTAGAGGACAAAAGAAATTGAGAAACAATCCAGGTTAAACAATTTTAGCCTGAATTTGTTTTTGATCAGTAACATATACGTTTTAATGACTCTTTATGAGCATTTTAACCCTTTTATGAAACATATGATAAATTCACATACAAATCCTTATAATTTCGCTTCAAGGCGGATATAATTGTGAGCCTGGACTCCCTACGATCATATCAAACTAAAGTGAGTCCTCACCATATTTCTCCTGCAGAATGCATGAAAACATTTTTATTTATAACATTGCTTTCATCATCAAAGTCTATCAAGTGAATCTGTAAATATTTGAATAAAAAAAATCATGTCATTACAAAGATCAATGTGTAGAGGTTACTGAAAGATAACAGCAACCATTTTTTTTCATTTCTCACCTGGTTATCAAATTTAAGAGATTGTGTGCCAACAATAAACCTAATCACATCTGTCTCTGCATGCTGGGGGACTAGAGCTCGAGCCTATAAATCAACACATAATAGTGCATCATTATTAAAAGGGTACTTGAGTTGACTATAAGGGTGATAGCCTGCAGTGCAAGCGTATTTTTGGAGGGCGAAAGCTGCTTGTTTATGTTTGTACTGTTGTAACTGCCATCTTTTTTATGATGGATGAAGACTACGGAGTGTAAAAACCGTAACCCTAAGGGTAGGTGCTAGGGTGAAAGAAGGAAAGAGGGGAGGCCCGCTCCTTTTGACTCGCCCCATTTTCTCCCCCCTTTTTGAGTTTCAACATGCGCTTTCGCCAGCAAAACATTCATGCACCTGAAGAAAACGCCTGCACTGCAGGCTATAAGGGTGACTTTTTAAATCTTTTATGGTATGTTTTTTATCCAATTTGATTTTTTAATATTAAAAGAAACTCTTACGCTTATAAGCATATTTAATTTTTGTCTTTATACTACTACATGAGAAATTTCTGCAATTTGATTGGCTTAGAGCAGTGGTATTTCAGCTTAATTTGAAATACTGTACCTACATGTGAAAATTACAAAACCTTTGCAGGTAGTAGTATAAACAAATAATAGCATGATCTGTACGTGATATTTGGCATAAATACCACTCGTGATATTTCAAAATTGTCTCAAATTTCACTCGCCTAACAGCTCGTGAAATTACGTATAACAATTTCGAAATATTACTCGTGGTATTTATGCCAAATATCACTACAATATCATGGTCTTAACTATACCAATTTTAGCAAACTGGGATTCGATCCTAGCCTCCCACGCAGGCGTTTTTAGGGGAGCTTGTTTTTCGTCCCTCCCCACAGGAGAGGGAGGGATGAAAAACGAGCCCCCCTAAAAACGCCTGCGTGGGAGGCTAATTCGATCCTGACACAGTGACAGTCATGCGCTTAGACATCTGAATGTGTGCTATCAAGTAATAAAAGAAGGCTGTCTGGTTTAAATTTTAAAACACTGGAGGGGAAACGCGATAAAAATGAAAGAGAAAGTCAATAACTTACATTTAACTCTAAACCGTAAATTACTGGAGAATCGTCCTCCATTTTGATCCTAGGCGGAAACCGCATTAGCTTGCGGACTCGAGTGCAAAATCTCGAGAGCCCAGACCCCGCGGAGTTGAGGCAGACAACGCCTGGCAAAAAGTGTCGTAAGCTCACATTTCAGTGCCCGTTCACGGCGGAAGTTTTTTTTTGCGGCACATCGTTCGTCTTCCCTAGGCCTTCGTTTTCTAACATGTCGTCCTTTGCACCTCCGACTAAAAAAGCAAGAAGATCACGTAGTAATGGCTCATCAGCTGACACCGAGGAGGATTTTTTTCCAGGTTGCGTGCAAATTTAATGCGCGCGGGGATTTTCCCGTAGCGGTTTTTCGAGTGTTATTTAAAAAGGGGTGTGGTATTGTCCTTCTCTGAATGTTTATTTTCTTCTTTTAGGAATAAGCAAAATTGAGTACAAGCCTGATGGAGGACCAGGCGATAACCTGTGCTTCAAACACTACAACCCACAAGAGGTGAACATGTTGTTCAAAAGTTGGACCTTGTCATGGTGTGAAATAGATTTAATTGTGCTAAAGATGAAATTATATCTGAAAATGATGGCGATGTTAATGCGAACTCGAGGGTGCTGGTTTAGTATTGGACAAAAACGTACCTGTGTGTTCGATACAAACTGTTCCTGAAAAATGAGGATGTATTGATCATTTAACATACATGTATTTTTTTTTTTAACATAAGGCGGTCATGGGAAAGACAATGGAAGATTGGTGTCGATTTTCTGTTTGCTTTTGGCATACATTCAGAGGCACAGGTATGTGGTGAAAAAATAACAGGTATAGATGCTAAGCTTCTGATATGATTTCAGTGGTTTACTGCTAAGGAGCATTGTCAAAGAAGGCCAGCAAGATATAGCTTGATCTCAGTGAACAACAATCATAAAATGTCCTATGACTCTTATTTTCCAAGAGTGATTATTGAAAGGCTTTGCTGGAATTTACGTGATGCATCAATAAGACAAAAAAAAATGCACCTTACTGCAATTACCCAACAAAATTAATAAAATAATGCGTATAAGTTTGTTTACCAAACAATTGTGCTTCACTCCTGGACCAAATCATCACAGTGCAGTGGAACTGCTGTTGAAGGATCTATATTTAACAGACATACTAGTGTACTGCCTGTTGTGATGGGGTAAGGGGATATTGCACTGTGTTATAGCATTTTCCTACAGATTGACTATGTGAGGGATTGTGTCCAAGCAAATTCCCCACAGCACAAAGGAACTTACAGAATACCCACCTTCAGTTCATTCAATTTCTACATAATCTTTCAACTTGTGAAGCAACTAAAAATAGTCAAATACTGTGGAAAGTATATTCCAGTCCCCGATTAAGTCCGAGAAAATACCATGGGGCATATTTATGGAGACAAAATCATACTCCTTATGCTTGATATTTTGACTAACATCTCTATCATTCCACAGGAGCTGATCCATTTGGTTTTCCTACAATATCACGGCACTGGGACGATGGAAGCAACAGCTTAGAAAATGCAAAAAGAAGGCTGAGAGCAGCATTTGAATTTTTTGTGAAACTTGGTGTCAAATATTATACTTTCCATGACAGGTAAATACTGCATCCTTTCTAGCACATTTTAAAAGTGTGCATTCCATGTAATTAATAATGCTCAGATCAGTCTTTTTTCTATATTCATTGTGCAAAGAAAGTCGTGTTCGATAGCCCAGGGCTAGTGGAGTTTGCTATCAGGCTAGTGATTTTTGTTCTTAACTTGCCCGATTGGCAAGTGCTGTTTTTTTGGGGAAATTCATATTATAGAAGGCTTGTAATCAATCCTACTAATCAAAAAGGATTTTGGGGCTAGTTGAAATAGCTTGTGGGCTAGGACATGCTACTGATCAAAAAGGATTTTGGGGCTAGTTGAAATGACTTGTGGGCTAGTACATGCTAGGTACAGCTTGCCCGATCAATGGCAGGCTGTAAAACTGTCCTTCTTTGCACCCTGATATTGGCCATTTTTTCCCAGTCAACTCAACTCCTTAACTCATCCTTACTTTGTCTGGTTACTCCTTGGACATTATGTCCAAATCACTGAACAGGTGAGTAACTGTGAAATCTCTGTATATAGCCATACCTTAAGATCTAGGGGGGCAGTTACAGTCAGACCAGGAAAACCATGAACACCAGAAACATTTCTGGAATGTTATTGTGTTGCAAGAAAAAAGCCAATCAGGTGTGAGAAAACTAAACCGCAAGCAAGACCGTTCATTAGTTTGTGGCCTATCAGAGATTATTTCCTGGCCTAGCAGAAACAAGGAATTTAAATCATTTGCTGAAATGTCTCTGGAACTGTTTTAGTAAGATTAACTGCCCATGGGGTGTAAACGTGCAGGTAAATATTCCATCCCGCCAGGGTGTCTTAGGGATTGTATGCAGCTGTAAACAATTGGGCTTGAAAGTTGAAATTGTGCCAAACAATTTAATTTCTAAATTTCTCTCATTTGTGAAACATTTCTAGATACGTTGTGAAATCTCGGCGATATATGATAGTTAATTAATTAACAATCAGAACCAAAGAATCCTCAGAGTTGAGAGGTATGCAAATGTAATTTAAGTAAATGAACTGTTTTACTTTGCTAGGGACATTTCCCCTGAAGGAGAAAACTTAAAAGAAACAAATTCTAATCTTGATGAGTTGACTGACCTCGCTTTAGAGCTGCAGGAAAAAACTGGAGTCAAGCTTCTTTGGGCCACTTGCAACCTTTTTGCCAACCCAAGGTAATTTAAACTTGAAACATTGTAAATATTTATTAGTGAGAGAAAAAAAATCTGAGCATTTAGCTCCATAAGACTGGGCCTTGTTCACAGTGGACTGAACATATCATAATTTATGATCTGTGACCTGATCAGTCTGGTCCAGTTTGCTGAAAGGTTGCAGTGGCGGATCCAGGGGGGCAGCCCCCCCTCTTATTTTTGGACCAAACTGAGGCCCGAAGGACTGAAAAGATTTTGTTGGCAGACCGGCATTCCCCCCTCCCCCCCCCCCCCCCCCTTTATCTCAAGGTCTGGATCTGGCACTGGGTTGTGTCTCCCCAATTTCTATTCAGGGATGGATTATGTGCTCTGATACTGAAATGATCCTGAGCTACTCCCCTGGTCAGCCAGTCTCAGTCTCTATTCAAAGTCCATGCATTATGAATATCAACATTGTGCTCTAGTTTGTCTACATGAATGTGTCTTGACTCCTCTGAGGAGGTAAATACATTATTTTATTTCCAAGTGAAAACCAGACTAGAGGGTTAATTTTTGGTAATTTGAAAATAGAACTCTTCATTGTAATATTGTTCATCCCCAACAGAATTTGACAATTTACACATTAAATTGTGTCGGCTGCTGAATCACAACTTTACATTGAAAAACCCTCTGTTATTTTGCTTTGTATTTTTTTTAACAGGTACATGAATGGTGCAGCTTCTAATCCAGATGCTCATGCATTCGCTCATGCAGCAGCACAAGTAAAGAAAGGTCTAGAGATTGCCAAAAAACTTGGAGCAGAAAACTTTGGTAGGTTTAATCAAACATGCAGACATCTGGCAATTGTTTTATTTATCTCATCAATTAAAAGTAAGTTAACAATAACATACAGGCTCAGAATTAGTTTATTCTTTTAACCTGAAAGCAATAATTTATTATGTTTAATAGTGAGGATCTAATAATATTGCAATACATAATCACTTATTATGAATTATTATTATTAAAATAAATGGATTATTTTATCAATACTGCAGGCAGCTAGTCTATATAATGAGATTTATTAATTTAATGAACTAAGTTACTGACAATAATATTTATAACAATGATATACATGTATTAAATCAGTAATGTTTGTACAATAACTGAAAACTGAGAGTGATATGGCTGTTTCCTGATATGTTCATTAACTTGTAATGACAGTTTTCTGGGGTGGACGTGAAGGTTACCACACGTTGCTCAACACAGATGTCAAGAGAGAACTTGATCACATGGGCAGGTTTTTTCAGATGGTTGTAGGTAATTTTTTTACTTTATATTGTCTCGTTTGACATTTCTATTTTGAAGTTTCATTTTGGTTATAGGAAGATGTTCCTAGAGTTGTTGGGTAGTAAGTAAGAGACTAAGATAATTTTCTTGACTTCCCACACAGGTGTATGAATATGATTCATTTCTTTACCAATTGACTCATCTATCCACTTTTAGCACTGATCACTGATTTAATTTTTCAGTTGTTTCCTTATACATGTACCGGTTAACATTCACTGTTCATTGTCTCATTTAAGAGGCAGTCAAGAAAACACTGTCATAGTTTTCACAACTTTTTTCCAGCATTAGAGGCAAAAAGGCCTTTTTCAGATCTTGTGAATATTCCCCTATAATCATTAGATAAAATGGTGGTTTAACATGTAGGCCACTTGCATTGTGGCATCATCTAAAACTTCTTCCAGAATCAATTTCATGTTTCCTTTTATATTATGTAATATAGTAATACCATTGAGGCCTGACTTGCACTAAAAAGTCCTGATTTTCACAAGAAAGCAAAACCCCATAGGATTCAGGTAGTAACGTACATGTAGTAGTAAAAATTTAATGATTTCTTTTTTGACCTTGTAATGACTTAAAATGTTAAAATGATTATAAATTTTCAGATTATAAAGAGAAGATAGGATTTACAGGCCAGTTGCTAATTGAGCCCAAACCAAAGGAACCAACTAAGCATCAGTATGACTATGGTTGGTATTAGTAGATTATTCTGAATGCTACAACCCGACCTTTATTTTTATCATAATCCAACACTTAATTTCTTTTATCAATTATGTCATTCCCTTTTTACCGGGACAAAGTCTTTTGGTTTTTGTTTCCTTTTCCTTTTTCTTTTATTTCTTTCCATTCATTCTCCTTCAGTTTAGTTTAAATATTGCATTCATACATTCATACATTTTTACATTCTTTTCCTTCCCTTTCCTTCGGTTCTAACTTGTCTTGGGTTTTTCTTCATTTCCCTCTCCTTCAGTTCTTTTCTTTCTTTAATTCTTTTTGCCTTTCATTTCTTTTTGCCTGTAAATCCTTTCCCTTTTAATTTATTTTTAATCAGTTCTTAGTTTGTTTGTTGTCTCCTTTGTTTTCATCCCTTTCCCTGATCTCTCATAAAGACTTGTTTAACTTCTAAGATTTGCTTTAATAATTTGTTTCAGATGCTCAGACTGTGATTGCTTTCCTGAAAACATATGGACTAGAGGATGATTTTAAGGTTAGCCTGCTTACAACAACACCAACCATCTAACTTACATCTCAGATCTCTCAGTGTTTAGAGCATCTGACTTGTGGTATACAGATTGGAAGATGTAGGGTTTAAGGGGGCTGTGTCATAGTTCTTTCGGTCCATTCAGCTCATTCAGTCTAGTTCATTGGTTAATAATGCCAACTGCAACGTCTCTTTATTTACAGCTTTATGTTAAACAAATAAATTGTCTCCCAAAAGCAGTATATCAAACGTTTCAAACAACAAATTGCAGTATGCAGGACACGTGTCAAATATGAACCTAGTATAGGGCCTCGCTCTTCATGAGTTCTCTGTAGCTCAAGTGGATGGAGTGCCCACCCGGTGTTAATTGGGAGGTCATAGGTCTGAATCCTGTCGGTGACTCAGATTTTTCTTTGTCCCACAGTGGTGACATGTGATTAATTCATTTTCACAACATACACAACATAAATAAACTTTGAATACCTGTTAGGCTAACAAGTTTTCACAAACGACAATTGCAATCCATTTCAATCTTCTTCAAGTTTTTCCATCCGTGCCTCCTTTTTGTATTTGCTGTATTATTTATACCTTCCCTTCATTTTCTAAGCAGTTATTTCACTGAGTTTGGTGGTGGTCCCTAATGTTTGAATTTGGATAAATTTCGTGACACAGCTCAATTTTATCTGATGTCCTGTCTCCACACATAATTGTTGTTTCATTTATTACTCTATTTTTTTTCTCCATTGTTTTTCACAGTTGAATATTGAGCCCAATCACACCACCCTGGCTGGGCACTCCTATGAACACGATGTTGTAATGGCCTCAAAGTATGTTATTATTTTTTGGTTTCCACCCTAGCTTTTTCTTTTCTATCATCTTCTTCATCCTAGACACCCACATCGCCTCCAAAGTTTTGAACAGACACACTTACCTGTAGCAAGTGTTGAAGTAGGGAACTTGCTGAGAGGAATTAGAGTTTCCCCCTAGCTCATGTTATTGTTATTTTCAATTTGCTCCACTGATTTGCTCACTCACTTCACAATAATATTATTACAGGGAGACCGACTGCAATCTTAACCTCACATTTGACTGCAGCTTATTTTTGCAGGGAATCAATAGTTTTTTGCACTCTGAGGGTTACAGTTTTGTCATTTGTATGACTTTCAGGAGTCGCAAAGTTAAACAAAAAATAAAAACCATCTTTTCTTTGTCGTGAACAGGTTTGGTTTTCTTGGTTCAATTGACTCCAACACTGGATCACCTGATCTTGGTTGGGACACAGATCAGTTCCCCATGGATATTAAGAACTGCACGCTTGTTATGAAGGTTCGTCTTAACTTAAAGCCGTGAAATATACACTGGGCAACCAGTCGCGTTGTATTGAGTTGGTAGAAAGTTCAGATTAGGGAGGCCACAACGGCAACGACAGTGACAATGAGGAAATTTATTATCACGTTTGCAAACTGCAAACGTTAATTAGAACCACGTAGAGTATTCCATTTACTCAGTTTCATTCAAAAGAACTACTGGATCTTGTTTACTGTGGGTAATGTCGACCGAGGTATCGGTCGATATAGCGGTCGACATAGCGGTCGACAGTCGGTCGATACTCGGTCGACAATCGGTCGATAGTCGGTCGACAGTCGGTCGATACTCGGTCGACAGTCGGTCGACAGTCGGTCGATATAGCGGTCGATAGTCGGTCGATAGTGAGAAAGACTATCGGCCGAGTATCGGTCGATATTTCGACGACGCACCTCGACTTACTATCGGTCATATGTCGGTGGTATATCGGTCAACTGTCGGTGGTATATCAGTCAACTGTCGGTGGTATATCGGTCAACTGTTGGTGGTATATCGGTCAACTGTCGTTCGAATATCAGTCATGTGTTAATTTATCGGGTGAGTCTAATGGCTCGACCGAGTATCGACCGAGTATCAACCGAGTGTCGACCGAGTGTCGACCGAGTGTCGACCAACTATCGACCGACTATCGACCGACTGTCGACCGACTGTCGACCGCTATATCGACCGCTATATCGACCGATACCTCGGTCGACATTACCCATAGTAAACAAGATCCCTACTAGTGTTTATCTGACCATTTTCTATTTTGAGAAATTGTCTCATTGCATCTGATGTTTTCCTTTTGCCGTAAACGTGATTCTACTGAATCTATTCAAATCGCCAAAAGCAGGAGCGACAGAGAGAACCTGGGCGGCACGTAAACGTTTTAAATGAATAATGAAGACTTATACTGTAAAAGGCAATGAGTGTTTGGTGCGTGCATTATTTGCCATTATCCGCGAAACAAATAGACTGCATTATAGTCTTTTTTTTTCAAATACGATACTCGACTAAAAACTGTTTCACAACGGAGAAAAAATATGAGGCAATTGTCATTAACATGTAAAACTCTGTTTTAGGCCATTATCAAACAGGGAGGACTGACACCCGGTGGACTTAACTTTGACTGTAAAATTCGCCGTGAATCAACAGATGTAGAGGACATGTTTATAGCTCACATCGGTAAGTCTGTTATCTATAAATGCAGTAGAAAGAAAGAAATCAGTGTGAAAAGATACACATACTACCCTGTTAAAATGGTGCAAAATCTCAAAGCTAAAGCTAACGAAAAAAAAATCAAGCAAAAGTGCACTTTATTTGAGTGTCAATGTATTTAGGATGAAAGTGCTAATTGGGGGCACTATATTTTACGTCTCCTAATGGAAACGGGACCGCCATTTTACGTGGTCATCCGAGCCACGCGAAGGTCCAGCCGCCTGCAGGGCAAAGGAAGTACCTTTATTTCTCAGAGTATTGGTCCGGCCCCGGGAATCGAACCCGCGACCTCCCGCTCTGCAGTCAAGCGCTCTACCGACTGAGCTAATCCTGGCACCGAAGTTACTTTAAAGTATTTTTCGCCAACGCTAGTGAAGAAAAGAGTGAAAGTGTTTTGTATGTGAACGTACCGGGGTATTTGGGCCACAGAGCTGAGGTGACTACGTGGCCTGACCTTATTTCCTTCGCATGAAACAACGAAGAGTCAGGGTGGATACAGGGGGTAGTCCTTCGATCTTACTCTTGCGGTTACAATCCCCTCCTTTCTTTTCTCTGTTACCCCTTTTTAAAGACGCTATGTCATGCTATTTGCTATGTTTTTGACAAGCTAAAATGAGTCTTCGCATCAATTGAATTCCAATAGTAGCGCTCCAATTTTGTTATTTTAGACTATATTCAGGTACAGAAGCATATAACCCCAGGCATTAAAACTGTTTCCTGTCGTCCATTGCTACAGATGGCAAGGATGGACATGGACTGAAAGTTGTAAAAGTTGGGAACACTTTTTCAAGTTTTAATGTTTTGCCTACAAAATCATCCAAAAAAGTATTGGTTACTGGTGCTCCTTGATGAAATTTCTTTGATAATTTCTTCATACCTCTGTAGGAGCATTTTTGTGAGCTTGACATTAAACAGCAACGTTCCCTTGACAAGTGTCCTGACATAGCCCCTTTAATCTGAGGGGAACCCATTTCTCCTCCTTAAAAAAATCTTCGATTCACTCTGGGGCCAGTTTCTCGAAGTCTCCGTAATTACTGGGCCCGGACATTGTAGTTGTACATGTTTTACGTTTACCATGGTTCCATTCAAGATCGAAGTTTTAGTAGTTTTGATAATAACGCAAAAAAAGTACCAGTTAATAAAACAAACCAGTGGACTTCTTAGGGTGTTTAGAAGCTGCACTCCCATTCTTTAGGTTTTGATTTTAAAATTTGGCTTCGGTTCAGAAGAGCCACCGGGGAAATTCGAAAAATAGGCCTTGGGTTAGAATATTCATTGGGCTTTTTTCTGTTTTAGGTGCAATGGACTCGTTTGCTCGAGGACTTAAAAATGCTGCCAAGCTCATTGAAGACGGGACATTAGATTCTCTAGTCAAGGTTGGTTAGAAAACTTATTCCATTCCAAGTAAAGGTCAGCCTTCGGAACTATTTCCTCGTCGCCACTGTGTCATGAATATTTAAGAGAGGTGCTTATCGGCAAACTTATATTTATTCGTTCCTTATTTATGCCACTGTCAACACTTTGCAGCATCAAGATTTATAAGCTGCAGTGAAAGGTCTGCCCGCTGATATAGACCTTGCATTTGCATTGAAAAAACATCACCAATTGTAATAATCACCAAGAAGAAGTTACCAAAATCGAAATTACAGATAATGATTGTGTTCTATTTTTAAGAATTGATTTAACTTTGATGGAACCTTGATCAGAATAATCAGATGACAACGTTCATTTTCTGGTTTTGATTTCAGGATCGTTACAGTAGTTTTGATAAAGGCATCGGAGCAAAAGTAGAGAAAGGAACGACTTCTTTAGAGGAACTTGAGGTTAGTCCGGGGCAGGGGTTCTTTACTGGCAGGTTCTTTTATGAAACTCTTCTAAACAAACACAAAAACTGTGAAGAATGTGAGGGTGGAAGTGGCGCGAGTTTTAACTAGCACCGCGGACAGTCGAAGTGAGACCACCTCTCGTGAGCGACCACTATGGCGTACGATCCCCGCCAAAATTCACGGTTTGAATTTTAAATTCATCTTTT